>OZ038496.1:106140573-106295573 GCA_964036315.1 Acanthosepion esculentum
ACCTGTCCCATGCAGTCGTATTCTTTTTATTTCTTTTTTTTCACGCTTTTACATCTAAAGTATTGCTCTACTTCATTTTGTTCTGTTTTTCATGCAACGTAAAATTCTTTTATCTTCTTCTGTTTTATATGCAATATAAAGTTCTTTTATATTCTGTTTTTCATGCAATATAAAGTTCTTTTATCTTCTTCTGTTTTTCATGCAATATAAAGTTCTTTTATCTTCTTCTGTTTTTCATGCAATATAAAGTTCTTTTATCTTCTGTTTTTCATGCAATATAAAGTTCTTTTATCTTCTTCTGTTTTTCATGCAATATAAAGTTCTTTTCAAGCAATTTTTTCATTTTTAAAGTGTGCCGGTGGGTGTATGTGTGTGGTTATTATGGCTTGTTCTTCTTGGTCAATGTTCTTCTCTCCGCTGTGGGGGGTTTTTCCGCCGCGCGTGTCGGTTCTGCGTTGGCTTCTTCCGTCGGCTTTTCTGCAATTCTCTCGTTGATTCTGTATGGGTAAAGAACACTGCTCGGCATCTCCCTCTCGAGCTGCCGCACGCTCATTTGATTACTGCTAGTTAATTTCCTCTTACTCCTAATCTTCCATATTACTACACCTCCTATGACTATAATTATGAACGTACCCATCACTACCGACCAACTTATCGCGATCTGTTTATCACCTTTCCAAGCCATATCCTCCCTACCCAGCTCACTTAGCTTATTCCTCAACTGATCCATATCGATCGTTCTATCGGCTTCATCAGCGCCGGTATTTTATTCAAGGTAACATTGGGGAATCCCTTCAATATCGGTTCCCATAACTCTGTACAGTTGACTAAGCTTCTGCCAATCATTTCTATGATGGAATCTCCCTCTTCATATTTTTCTTCTATGGTTCTATCTTGCTTAATTCTTTACTCAGCTGTTCCATAACGTTTTCTAAACTCGTAACTCTTCAGCTCTTTCCTCCCCTAACTAACTCCTAGCAGACTGAATGGCCCGGACAGATTCGCGGGGTCCCCTCCAAGGATCGTACTCAATGGCACTATAGCTGGCCAGTTAACCATGCCACTAACTTTCTTCCGTCCTCCGTGAGGTGCAATTCGCGCCTCCATCCCCTCCATCCACATCTACCACAGTCAGACAGTAGGTTTTGGATGAACCAGGGTCGTTATCTGACGACACCTAATTATTCAATTGAGATTTGAACTTCTCCATTCCTCTCAATCTCATCTTCCGAGTTGGTTCCTCTAACCTTCCCTTAATGTTTTAATTTCTCTTCAGGGTGTGTTCCGCCCATTCTCTTTTCACCTGATTCTTCCTTTCCCTTCGAGTTCTTGCTCTGGTCTTCTACATTACTTCTTGAGTCTAGGTTTAATTTTCCCCTATCTCTTACTCTCTCTCTGAGTTGGGAGGGGGTGTCTGATCCTCTTCCTCCCACTCTTTGACTCGGTTCACTATTCTAATGGCACTAATTCAGCTGCCTCTGCTACTACCTCACATAGAGTTACCTCATTTTCTTCTAGGCCCTTCCCTTCTACAGGGACCAATTGCAGGGTTCCTTTTCTTATTTTCTTCCCTGACATTAACCTACCCTTTCCCGACACCGCCGTTCTGGGGGGTAGCTCTACATCTTCCTCCACCACTATTGTCATATCTTCTTCCGGTGGGCCTCCCAATGGCGTTCTCTCGCCATTCACTATCAGTACAGTGGGGTTGAACTCTATTCGAGCCTTCTGGCTCTGAAGCCAATCTTCTCCCAAGATTGCTTCCGTACACAGGTTGGGGGATACGTAAAAATTTTGGGTGCTTCTTAATTTCCCAATCCTCACAGGGAGCCTCGCCATCCCTTTTATCTCCAGGGGGGCTCCATCTGCTTGCGTGACCTCTATGTCCGCTTCCCGTAATCTACTCTTCCGTTTCACCCGCCTGTATGCTTTCTCTTTCAGTAACGAAACAGATGTTCCTGTGTCTATCAGGGCTTTCACTGCCCTACCCCCTATCTCTGCCACACAAGACAGCTCATTCTCTTGCGTCAGCGAAGAGAATACCTTGGCTTTCCTTTTTCTGGGTTCCCACCTCTGGGCCATCCCAGCCATAGGCGCCGGTAGCAACAAACTACCTTCGCTATTCTCACGTGGGGGAGTTCTGCGTTTTCTGCACCTGGGCGGTCCCGGCTGGACCTCTCCCAGTCTCTTGTGGCTGTTTCTAAAGGCACAATTCCTTTTCAGGTGCCCTGGTCGTCTGCAAAACCAGCACCTTCTCGTTGGGCAGTTAACCGCAAAGTGGCCCACCTGACCACACAACCAACACTTCACGCTTCTTCTCTTTAACTGGGCCACCCACCCTCTGGGTTCTGGGGGACCTGTCCTCTACCTGGGTGGCTCCCCCGGCCACATGTGCAGCGTTTTATATTTACTCTTTTCAACTGGGCCACCCTCCCTCTTATTTCCGGGGTGGCCCGCTGGCTTTTCCCTGGTTCTGTCTTACGGGCTCAGCCTCCTTCTTAATCCTGGGGTGATCTTTTCTTAATCCACACCACTTGGCTAGGTGTCCCTTCTTCCCACACCTAGTACATCTATCTTGTTCGAAGTCGGGGGGCAATCCCCACTTCGTCGGACATTCCGCTGCTCTGTGGTCCTCATGCCCACAAGTCCAGCAGACTAGTCCGTATCGACCCGGCGTGGGCTTATAAAACCCATGCCTTGTCGACCAAGCCCTTCTTGTGGGATCCTCTTCCCACACCTCAGGCTCTTCCACCTCTAGGCTGACCCCACGACTCCACGCGGGGGCTCTACTTCTTACCCCCTTTCTTCCGACCCCTCGACTTATTTCCTGCATTTTCCCACCTCTTTTTACCTTCTCCCAGACTCCCTGGCTCTTTTTGGCCAGCGCTACTGCTGCCGACAATCTTAACGGTCCTTCCTTTAAGACATCGTGGCGAATACGCTCGTCACCGAGTGCCTCAACATACAGATCAGCCAGCTGTGCCTGCATGACTGCGTTATTTCTCACAACCTCTGGGAAGGCTAATGACGACAGCTTTTCCGCTCGGGTCCCCAATTCTCCAGGGGTCTCATCCCACAGCTGCGTCAACTTCAAGAGGGCCCTCATGGCCTCTATCGCTGACCCTTCGTCGGCGAATTCCCTAGTTAATTGTTCCTTCAACCTTTCCCATGGTAAGTGGGGCTCACTGGTCAAGAGTCCCCCTACGAGCTCAGACGCCCTCCCTGTCGTGGCACTATATGCCAGATAAAGGGTCTCTACGTCCGAGAGTCTGTAAATTAATCGGCTCTTCTCTAGAATTGCCAGCCAGTTTTTAAAATCTCTCTTACTACCATTAAACGACGGGACCCTTGGTCCACCCAATAATCCTCTCAAGTCTGCTGGCAACTCCTGTCTAGCCCCATCCTCCCCTACGTCTACTCTATCCGACTCATAGTCAGACATTTTTAAAATGACAAGTAAACGGAATCAAAGTTAGAGCAGCAACAATCGAAAATGGGAGATAAAACCGAAAGAAGTGTCCTACCTGACAGACGATTTCCAATTCGTTCTTCTCAGCTTCTGGGCTGTCGTACTAGAGGGTCTGGAACCGTATGGTTACAATTAACCAAAGTCCTTTGGCTCCCACTCTAGTTTTCCTCAGTTTGTGTCCTTAAGACGCCGAGCGTTGTTCACTTCGAAGCTTTCTGCAACTCCTGTGGCGGTGGTCGCTCTAGGGTCTGATCCTGGTTATCACGGCACCATTTGTGACACCCAACCCACTTCTATCCTGGTCAGGGCACCGTTTGTGACACCCGTACTGGTCGCGGCGCACTTGTGACACCCGACTGGTCGCGGCGCACTTGTGACACCCGACTCCTTTTTCAGTCACGACGCCAATATGTGACGTCGGTCCTTTGTGACGGGCTAACCCTGGGACATCGGTTGAAGTCTGGTTGGGTTCTAGTACCAACTTGTCGTACTCGGCTCGCTTCCAACGCCTGGTCACCGAAGCAACTGCTTTGATCTCGATTCAACCCACCCACGTTGTGATTTGATCTTAGGTTGACGAGATCAATCAAACGTCGGGCCGTAGTGCCAGCCGAATCCGGGTCAAGGTGATACTGCACAATAATTGTAGACAAAAAAACAAAAGCACAAACAACAACTTCAAGGCGAGCGACTGGTTAGGAATAGTGATTAATTTTATGTCGGTTTGTTGGGTTACAGGAGTGCGTCTCTCTCTCTCTCTCCCAGCCCGAAGAAAAAAAAAGTGGATTGTAACACTTTTGCGTTCCTTAACTAGTTCGGGATATCTGTATGGAGAATATAAGTCAGACTTCTATAATTTGTTCTTGGTTAGAAGTCTAATTCGGAAACTTGTTTTGGTGGGAAATCTAAAGTCGGTCTTCAACAAATCTGTTCTTGGTTAGAAGTCTAAGTCGGAAGGCATGGAATTGTGTGGTCACCTGTGCGAGGCGCGTCTCTCTCTTACTGTACTGGCTGTACTCTTCTGACTCACTGTCTGGACTCGACCCGACTCTCCGAACTCGACTCTCCTCTGCTCAACGAACTCTGCGAACTCACTGAAACACCCGTAGATGTTTGCTTATATGGACGCCGATCAAAACCTGGCGTGGGGTCGGACGTGGTGTGGCCACCACGTTGATTTCAAATCCCCAATAAGGATTTTCTTTGTTTTCGGCCAAAAATAATTATCATTTTCCGTATTTGGAAATCTTATTCCACTCCCACCCTCTTCTGCTCTCATATGGGTATCTCACCATACTTTAGAGGGCGTCAACGGTTTTCCCACTTCCTCGCAGTAACATCTCATACCTATCCTCTCAATGGGCGGTGGCGGCCTCCTCTCTGCGTCACATGATCATCTCCGCTTGGCTATTCGGCCAATAGGCGTCAACTGATAATCTCAATTTTTATCCAACTTCACGGGATATGTTTTTTTTCAACCAGGTTTATCCGTCAACATTAAGTGGACGATTCTTTTTTGGCGAAATTGGGTTAATTAAAATACCCTAACATAGCCTTCGTTATCACAAACGAACTTAAACAAAATGCAGATGTCCTGTGTGCGGTCGGCAGACGGCCCATCAACTACTGATAACACAAGTTCGTCATCCTGACACAGCCAATGTCCTATCTGCCCAGAAGCTCTGGTATCCCTCAACTAATTTTCACGACAATGACCATCAGAATTTTCGTGGGTGGTCTTTTTTTCTTTTATCATCTAAGTTGTTAAGTCTTGTCCCTCTGTTTTTTTCTCTTTTTCCTTCCTTTGTCCTCGAAGAGAATTTGGCATATCTCAGCATCAAACTTCAGCGAGAAAGTAAAGTGGTTATCTTGAATTCGCACTTGAAAATAACAAAACAAAAAATCTTTTTTTCTTTTTTTTTTTTTTTTTCACCGATACTCTGGGAAAATAAC
Organism: Acanthosepion esculentum; assembly: GCA_964036315.1. Taxonomy (NCBI): domain Eukaryota; kingdom Metazoa; phylum Mollusca; class Cephalopoda; order Sepiida; family Sepiidae; genus Acanthosepion; species Acanthosepion esculentum. The sequence goes on from OZ038496.1 coordinate 106,145,996, forward strand.
AAAACAAAAAGAATATCGCTCAGTATGTCTTTCGTTATATCTATCGGTGTAAGTAATCGCTCAGTATGTCTTTCGTTATATCTATCGGTGTAAGTAATCGCTCAGTATGTCTTTCGTTATATCTATCGGTTTAAGTATCCCCGTAATTAACTTCTGTGGTTAATCAATTGATTAATTAACCTGCCGTTCCTAAATAGTGTTACACAAGTGTCATTAAAAACGATTGTGGATAAGTTTTTTATTTAATTTTTCTTGTGTTCTTAGAATTATCTTCTTTTCTGGAAATAAATCAAAATTATCCAAATCGGCGCGAATTCATAAATAATATTGGTTTTCAACCTGCATGATCCATATTACAGAGAACCAATATTATTTACGAATTCACATATCCCTTATGGGACTGTGTTTCTGATTAATCCAAATTCATAAATATTTATATCGGATATACTACACCATGTTTAACAAGAAGACTCACTTTAGATCTGTCTGACCATAGCTCAATTACGTCTCATCTAAATACACATGGAGACTTACCAAACCCTATCCGTAACATACTCGTTGATAATACAGATATAACTGCTAATCCACATGTAAAAATGCTAAAATAATGGAAGGATAATTAATAAAAAAAATAAAAGCCCAACACTTAATAATATCAGCTCTGAACATGGTCACAGTATGTTGACCCTGTTTTTTAAATAAAACATTTCTATATCTATAGATAAATATACAAAACAAAACAATTCATACACATAGTTAAAAGTAAAAATAAAATCATGCTTGATAATGGGTAAAAGTATAACCGAACGCGCGCGAACATACAGAACATTCGAACAATTTCAACATAATTTGTGTCCAGAAAAGAAGAAAATTCTAAGAACACAAGAAAAAATAAATAAAAACTTAAACGTATTAAGTTGTCAGTCATTTTTAATGACATTTATATATATATATATATATATATATATATATATATATATATATATATATATATATATATATATATATATATATATATATATATATTATAATAGATTACAATACATTTATTATAATAATTTATTAATAATTTTATTATAATAAAAATATAATAATATTTTGCTCTAATTTGTAGTGAGCACTTTTTAAAAATGTAAATGCTTAAGAACTGTGGGTTCTTACTCCATCTTTTCTCTTATTTATGATATACTCCTACAAAACGGAGAAACGTAAGGATGTTGGAAAAGGAAATAAAATGTTAATTAAATTTTCCTTGTCTGCAGAATTTAATGAAATGTTTAAAAGAAATATACATTAATATATATATATATATATATATATATATATATATATATATATATATATATGTCAATCACAGCTCCTCAGTGCGACTAGACTTCCGAATGCCTCAAGCCAGGATTGAAACACAACTAATTTGGTGTCAGCCAGAGCTATCTTCACTTGGTAGAGTTACACAACTAAATCTAGCGTATTGTTTTTACAAATGTAAACAAATGCCAATCAGCCAAAGTGCTACATTCATTTTACTGAAGAGCTTTGCATTAGTGCAGGTGGCTGTTGTTTATAGAATTAGCTTATATATATATATATATATATATATATATATATATATATATATATATATATATATATATATATATATAGTGTAATGAGTTAGCAATTGTTCTTTTAAACATGTTTTTTTAAAAGTATAAACATTTTACCTATATTAAGATGAACGATCTTTTTTTATTTATAAACTGCAAATAATCTTTCAAACAACCAGCTGGTGAATATGTACGAAATTTAAAAAATCTATATACGACGAGGTATGATCAGAATGTTCTGGGACTGGTGCTATAAGAAGAAAACTACAACACACATCAATTCGGCATTTAATCACTTTCGAAGTCGTCCCCTATTAAAGACACACCCTTTATCCATTATCGTTTCTATCGATGAAAGCATTCCTGGAAGGATTTTTTTTTTTGGCTAGCGACACCTTGAATTTTTTCGTCGTCTTGAAATCTTGTTCATTTTAAGTGGGATTTGATTTTTGGAAAGAGGTAAAAGTCGCAAGGAGCAAAATCTGATGAATTTGGTGGTTGTCGAAACTGGGGAATATTTTCTTGGCCCAAAACTGCTGCGGAAGCCATGGCCACTGATGGTGTGGTGAGACGATCACATTCTACACACTTTCCTTCCAAGCACGGCTATTAACAATGGAAGTGAGCAAGATCGTTATAATCTTTAGGAAAACTGGCTGCTGCTGATGTACGAAATTTTCAAAATCAATATAATTTCCGTGTTCGAACTTTCGACTTTTTTTGAGTCATCATCAGGGAATGTGTCGGTAGTGAATTTGTGACGTTATAAATAATAAATACATGAGTAAAATAAAGTGAAGAAAATCATAATTGGTAGATTTAATGTATCGTTATATTTTAAATTGGATCGAATAAATCAAAAACGTTGGAAGATTTTTCCGCCTCGTGTCACGATAACATGCAGCAGTTATGTGAGATGACCTTTTTTTCTGTAGTGGAAAAACGTATTCACTCATTTCGAATATCTCAAGAACTGGTTGCAATAAATCAAAAGAGACATTAATGCTCATATATGAGTAGACACTCTCCTGTAGAGTCATTCAGTCGATATGAAGACGCCATTGATTTAGAATGTATAACATATGACCGTTGCATTGACAATGACCAAATTAGTAAAAATTGGTCGATTCCAGCTTTTTGGAAGCAAAACATCGCGTAACTCATGTCCGTCAATCGAACCTCATAGATAGATTATGAAGCGGATCAAAATGGAGGGAAGCAGAGAGATTATAGAAAAATGTTATGTTTTGAACCTTTTTTACCTTTGGATTAAGTTCAGTTTATTATTCAAGATACTGAAGTAAGTAATGTTTATTTATTTTATTTGAACTTTTGCAATATTTTATCTTTAAACAAACTTTTTCGTTGTGAAATTCACAAGTGTCGGTGAGAATTTTATCACATAAAAATAAAAAGCTAATATAAATTAATATTTTTCTCTGTGTCATTGTTCTTCAACAATGATGATATTAAGTACAAAATTATTTTTTTATGAATAATTTATGTTTTTCTGTAACAAAACAAATAGCTATTATTTTCTTTTTAAATGTATGTTGAATTTTTCTGTCATTCGTGAATAAATAGAAGACATTGAAAACAAAGCTAATGTTTTTCACTACGAAAATAATGAAAAATGAAAAAAATACATATTAAACAATTTATCACAGTTAATGTCAAAGGTTAAATTCATTATTTTACAACTATTTATATTGTTCGGACAACTGTCCTCATATTTGTTGTCAAATTCCCAACGTTTCGGCCGTTGTATACTCCGGTCTTCTTCAGGTGATTGGAATTTCGAACTGAACCCTTTATTTCGTCCACCGTGGTAGACTGTTCTAGTTCCACGTGCCATGCCTCTACCGGATGTCAGTTATCTCCCATTAACTCAACTCTCCAAGCTTTTTGTTCACTTCAGCTGTAGCCAGGTGTTAAACTCACAACATTTTGTATCAAGTCACTGGATTCAACTAACGCTTTTATCCACTGGGCCATGTTTTCTTGAAGACATCAGTGTATGTATTTTTGGGACTTATAAAACTAATATCTCAGTAATAATTTTTACCAGTTTTACCAGAGCTCATATTGCAATTTTATTGTTATTATTACTTTTCTCTAGCACCCTATATTACTGGTTCCCATATTGTATTCATTCCTATGCTTGGCCGGCGTAGGAAATTTTTGTTGCCTAACATATATGCTGATTCCTTAAGTTTTCGTATTTTCCAGTGATGTTCTCTATTTTTCCAGTGATGTTCAACTTCCTCCCACAGTTGGCAGTGATCTCATTTTTTCCTCCATATGTGGTCAGCTACGCCTGATTTTTCTATTTCTCCTCGTGTTACAGCTTTACGATGTTTTTGCAGTCTTACCTTAAGGGGACGGCCTATTTCTCTTTTATATTTCCCGCCACAGCCGCATGGGATGGCGTACACACAGTCCTTAGTCATGTTTTCTTCTGTGGGAAGTCTTACTCGGAGGAGGTGTCTGCGAAATGTTGAACTACTTTTGAAGGTCGTCCTTATGTCATATGGACCATAGATCGTTTATATTTTTCCGATAATACTTTCACATAACATAGGCAGTCTAAGGCTGTTTTATGAGGGTTGTTATCCTCTTGCATCCTTCTTCCCAGTTTGTTGCAAAAACATATTTACTGAGACATTAGTTTTATAAGTCCCCAAAATCCATACACTGATGTCTTCAAGAACAGATGGCCCATTGAATAAAAACGTTGGTTGAACCCAGTGACTTTACTCAAAGAGTTGTGAGTTCAATACTACAGCTGAGGGGAACAAAAGAGAGAGTTGAATTAAAGTGAGGTAACTGAAGAGGCATGTCATGTGGAACTAGAACAATCTACTCCGGTGGACGAATTCAGTTCGAAATTTCAGTCACCCGAAGAATGCCGGAGCGTAAAACGTCGTAAATATTGTAAATAGTTAAATTACTGCATCTCAGAAATATACACAGATCCTGATGAAGGCCGGAGCGTACAACGGCCGAAATGACAGTAAAGATGAGGACAACAGTCGGAACAATGTAAATAGTGTAAATAGTTACAATATCTAATCTCAGAAATATAGACATATTAAAAATGAACCACGAAGTGGAATGGTAAGACATTATAGTCTTGTCAAAATCGTCTTTCTCTTTTTTTACATTTTTTCGGATATTTTAAACAACGAAATTCACAAAAGAAATGTCATGATTAAGAATTTTATCACAGAAAGTTTCTGTTTTTTTGTCATGCTATTATTCTTCATAATAACGAGTACCTTGAATATAAAATTCATTTTTTAAGGAATAATTTATGTTTTCTTTATAATACGTGAAGTATGTTGATTCCATCCTAGTAAGAATATAAAAATATGAATATAACTTTTTGCACTGCTAATTTTCCAAAATTACGATACAGAAATTTGCGCATGAAAAAAATTGAATTAAAAATTGAATTTAATATTTTTTCTATGGTATTATTCTTCATAAGAAACACTGACTTAAAAATATAATTATTTATACACGGGTAATTAAAAAAATTATGTTTCGTTTTACTTGCAATCTTGTTGTTAAAATGTAAAACAAAAAAATATCGAGTTTAATATTTTTTAAATATATTGTAAAAATAAACTGGTTCATTTTGTATAGATAATCATATTTTATAGGGGAGAAGGTGAATGATCCAAAAATTTAAATGAGGAAGGTTCAGTTCACTATGTAAATTCAACATAAAATGAATCCTGACCAGTGAAATAATTTGGAAATCTATTGTAAGCACGTAATTCCTTAAAGGAAACAAAAAGTAACACAAGATTGTAAATTCCAACATCGTACAAACTTTAAAATTCTTAATTCTGAATCCTTAACCTTCCAGACCTTAGAATATAAGGGTCATACACTTTTTATAAGCTCCATGTCATTTTTACAAAATAACAGTTTAAGTTAATATTTTTTTATTTCAGTGCCCCCAAATATTTCTCAAAATGGTCAAAAAGTACCGTGTAATAGATGGTTGTTGTAACTATGATTAACAAAATAAGGTTTGTGTATTTTATTTTCCCCAAGATCAGAATGAGTGAGAATGATGGTTAAAGGTAATACCTCAAGACAATAACCCTGACAAACCAAACGCTGTTGTTTTTGAAAGGCATTTTCCATCTGATTATGAAACAATGGTATGACCCAGAAATCCACCATCAATATTTGGTCATTTGCCATCAAGTGTATTACCAAGTCTTCAACCAAAACCAACAAAAATCCTCATTTAAAAAAAAATTGTATCAGAATATTGATCAACAAGATTTTGTCTCAGCACTTACATGCTATAAATCAAACAATCAGCTTTTCATCCAATCTGTTTATTTTTTTCAATGGTTTTAATTACATTTTTTGAAAACTTGAGATTTGAATGTTACAATGCTGGTATATATACAACAATTTTTTCTCTTTCAAAATGTCGAATATCAATGTTTCAGCACTGGTCACAAATCAATGAAGCAAAAGAGCATATTAATGTTATCCCACCATAAATGATTGAGATAAAACATTATGATTTTGATATTCTTATTGGAACATTTGAATACTTTGTTACATTTCGGTCATTATACAACAGAATTCAGGATGATTTTAAGTTACTCAATGTGAGAATATTATCAGCTTTGATATCAAAAGTCTCAAAATAAGATGACTTTCATTTTCTTGGTAATATTTTAGTGAAATCTCTGAAAATCAGAAAAAAGTATATTCTTCCAGTTGAAGTGTATGCCAAGGTTGCTCTGCAATATCATAGAAGAAACTTATTTGGTTTGGCTGAAAATTTTGAGGGATTAACAAAAATAGTATTGGGCATCATGGTAAAATATTGAAATATTGAAAATTTTATTTAAAATGATCCTAGTTGCAAAATTAAAGGCAACTTTTTTATAGGTAAATTATTATATATTGTTGATACAATCAAACAGTCAAGTAATTGCAAATGTATGTGACAATAACAGGACCAATCAATCTTTTTTTAAAAAAAAATTTGACATTGATTTCAATAAACCTCGGATAACTAAAAATGACTTCTGATTACTTTTTGATTATGTCTACCTTTTTAAAATATTTGGAATAACTGGTTTACTGAACCTACTTTTGAATTATTGTTTTATTTTGAAGGCAAAAAGATGACAGCAAAACGGGAAATTGTAAAAGGCCTTTTTGAGTATGAAAACACCTCAATTCTTTAAGCTGTTGAAACTAACCGAATGTAGCATTTTACCCAAAATCTGTTGAGCGACAAAATGTTTCCCTATTATTTAAAAGCTTTTTGTGCTCAAACTGTAGCTGCCATTAAAACACATCCATTATTAAATGGTGAGGATACTGCAGAAACAGTTAATTTCATTGAAAAAATTAAGATTTTGAAAAATTGCATGCGTCAAAGAAATCTATGGTAATACTAATAAAAATGATCCACTGAAAAAAGTGATATCAGATTTAGACGATGAACATCTGTTGTTTCTTTCTAATTCTGGAAAAATGACAAAAAGAATAGAAGGAAAGTAAGGAAAAAGAATGAAATCATTAACAAGAGATACGAGTTTAGCCATGGAACATACATGCAATGGCTTAATTGATGCTTGCGGATAGTTGCTAAGTAGCAGGTTTAATTTTGTTATGTTTGGTGAATTTACTACATACTATTTAGGAAATGAATGAATATTACTAGAAAATATTTTCTCACAAAAGACAAAATATTTAATAATATTAGTTTTTAATTTCAAGAATATGAACATTTTTGAAAGAAATAGATTGTGGTAATTTAAAAATTCCACTAGATGCCACAGATATAGCAGATATTTTTTTTATTTTCAATTGTCCCTCTTTTTACATATAGTTAATTAGTTAACTCCCAAAATTATCCTGTTAATTAATTTTGTGTTCTTGTTAATGTAAATTGATTTTGATTTTTAAAACTATGTATACTGGTAATATCTATTCTTGCATCATAACGAAATAAGTATTTTCTTCATCTTCTGTAAAACAAGTTGTACATGTAACAGAAATCGCAATAAATTTTGTAAAGATTATCGAAATTATTGTTTCTCTGAAATTCACATCTTTTGTAAAGTATTTTCAGACTTTGTTGATACACGATTTTGTACAATGCTGAAATTGCTTTCTGATTGTATTATACTATCATATTTTCTGTTTCAATTAGCATGAATAAATTAACTCATTATTTTTGCAATATTATCTAAAAATTTCTAATTCATGGTGAATAAAGTGATTTTTGCGCATTTAGATATTTTATCGTATTTTTCTTCTTTCTTTGTACATTTGTGTTTATGGGAATAATTCAATAATTGTAAGATACTTCCTAATATTATAAATAGTTGTCCATTAACTAATTATCGAACATTGCTAACAATTTCCTTCCTAAAAATGTCCTCAGTAATTGTTGTTTCGTAGTAATTTAGGCCTCAACATATCCGCCCCCAGTCATGGACCTCAGTCGTATGATTACCAGGCCTGGTATAAGGATAATCTTACTGGTAATATATTTTTTCCAAAAGTGTATTGCTGGTATTTTTTATATGAAAATCTATTTTTATACTTTTATAGACTTTTGACTCCAGGTTTTGCCCATAGCTGTAACCCTAACAGGTGCTACCACCCGGATCAGTGTGGACATAGGAACAACAGTAATTAAGAGATGGTTCCACGCTCCTCAAAACCTTTCCTGGATGTAGTTTATCGTCATACCCAGGACGAATGAAGAATAAGGTAGATCGATAAAGAAGAATGAAATAGATAGATAGCCAGAATTTAGCTCCTTGCAACTTCTGCCTATTCCTAAAGTAAAAAACGCCATTGAAAATGCCGTGGGCGAGATTAAGGAGATAGCGATTCGGAAAAAAGATTTTTAGAGATTTGAAAATTGGAAAGGAGGTAAAGATAAGTGTGTCAGGTCCGAAGTAGAGTATTTTGACACAGATAACTACTATTTTCGTTAGTATTAAATAGATGTCTATTTTCCCCGTCAGATTCATACATTCATTCAGAAGACGCACGTGAGGTTTTGTAAGTGCGGCAATGTACTGGTTCATTCCTGTATTTGTAGTCAGATTCATGCTTTCAACTTTTAATAAAAGAATAGTAGTTTTGGAAAGATGGTCATCACAGAAGAATTCTGTCTGCAGCCAAATTTTCGATTCCAAAGATGAAATCTGCATCAGAACACCTGGAGAGGAAGTGTCTGTCCAAACCGTTCGCATCTCTCCATTGTCCAAGTTCCCCGAATAACTCCAAATAGAAGTATTTTTTTTCTTTTTGTTTTCTGTGTTACGTCAAACCGCCATTTATAAACGGACGGGTCAGATGAAAGCGACTGAGCATTCTAAATTAACTGTTCCATACGTACATATTTTAGTCTATTTACAAACACACACATCTATCTATCTATCTATCTATCTATCTATCTATCTATCTATCTATCTATCTATCTATCTATATATATATCTATGACCTTTCTTTCCCAGCTTGAAAATGATTTATTGATCTAGCTGTAACATTCAAATGGTGCCTCTATAATATAAATATCCGTAGAGCATTTTAGTCATGTGACGCTAAATTCAATCGTACCACTACGACAGTAAGCGAACCCACGTTCATTTTCAAACTCCAGACCTTTAACAGCATAGAAGGATCACTGGTTGTCTTTCGACTTCTACCTTCTATTCTTGAAAATGAACAATGGCCAAAATTACTGGCTGTATTAAACACAATTTCGGCAAGTTCCTTAGCCATTTTCGATCCAACATCAAATGACATTCAACACCAGGTGAAGAGCTTAACTGACATTTACTGTCTGCTCTTCTTAATAGAAGTTACGCGAAGTTTTACTGTCTAAACATAACCTGTTTCATTATTTACTTGTGGACTATTGTCTTCGATATTTCGGCCGTTACTTCCCCAGGTCTTCATCAGGATAACATTCAGAGCTTTCAGAACTAAACCTATTATTTAAGTTATGTTTCGGAAATTTTATTTTCTTTCAGAAAATAAAAGCTGCTTCAATTTTCACCACTGGACCGAAGTAATAACGGAAAAAAATGCAATTCTCAATTCAAATATGCAAGAAAGAAAAAACAAACTTTTTGCTAACTAATAAGGGTGCTTGTAAATCTTTGTCCCTTTTGCTGAGAATAGGATAACCTATTCACTGACTAACAAAATATATATAAAAAAAATACCAGAAAGATAAAACTTTAAAAATTGCAATTCACAAAATAATAAAAAGATTAAGTCGACACGCTGTGTAAATGATAACAAAAAAAAGAGCCTCTGCTCTTTACACTTTTTGTTTTTTCAGTGTTCAAAAGTTCTTCTATTCTTTCTATTTTTTCCTTTTCTTTCTTTTGGAGACAAAGTTCCCTTTTCTTTGGAGACCAAGCTCCTTTTTTTATTACTCTAATCAGTTTCCTTCTGTTAAAATGGAAAATTCTTTCTTTTAATATTCGGCCGAGGAAGGGGAAAGCTTCCTTAAAGCACGCGGTAGTACAAATTCTTGAAACAGCGCGTCTTCTTCTTCTTCTTCTTCTTCTTCTTCTTCTTCTTCTTCTTCTTCTTCTTCTTCTTCTTCTTTACGGGATATAATTTCTTTTCGTCTCTTTCCTTTAGTTCTTTAAAAGAAATCTTCCTTCTTGACTTTTGCTTCTTTAAAGAACTATTTCTCCACAGTAAATATGTCTTTAGTCCCAGACAACACTTAGGGACTTCTCACTCTTTCTTTACAGTAAAACTTAGCTACTTCAAGTTCTTTTTTAGGGGTTTCTTAGAGAGGACCTCCTCTTAAACTTTCTTTGAAGAACTTGCTCTTTACTGAAAGGGAAACTTGTCTTCAATTCTTTTCTGCCTGCCTGCCGAGCGGAGAGAAAAATCAACCTCCTCTTCGTAGGATATCCAGAATCAAACTGCTGACTACCATCCAGTAGAAGTCATCTCTCTTCCCCTTCAAAGAAGACGGTTGACATTTGAACTGTCCAATAGAAAAATATATATCATCAGGTTCTTAGAACCAGTAACACTGCGAATCTTTTTTCTCCCTTCACCTCAAAATTTTCAAATATGGAGGAAAATTGTTCTTCCGATCACTATGTCTTGGGATATCTATTCGAGTTCTTACTCAGTATTGCTCAATTATTGCTTTCTCTGTTTCCATTGACTTAACTATACATTTATGAACCAACACTTTAATCCACCAGGCTATTGTCGTCCCGTGGGACAATCTTGAGTATATAAACTTACACTTAAACCTTAAACTTAATTTACCTGTTGCTGAGACTGTTACCGCTTGTCACGTTTAAATGCAGTCACCGAGGTTCTCTCGTTTCTACTACTGCTGTTGAAGTCTTGTTATTTCTTTTTTCATTCTTTTATTACTATATTTCAATCCGTCAATATGAATATATGTTAATACGCGTGTATATCTTTTGACGTTGGATCCTTCTCCACTGTTGAGCACATTAGGTAGAAAGCATTTTCTAATGACTTCGATCAGCTACTGTTCTTTCAATGTCATGCTATTCGATATTCATTGCCTTCGCCAAGTGTTCTTGGCCTTCCACATTTTCATTTGCATCGGAATCCTCTCATGTCTACTTTTGAGTGTCGTCGATCGGAAAGACTCGGTGTCCATCAAGCCTCATTCAGCTATCCGCGACAATTTCCGAGAGAGGAAGTGCTTGTACTCTTCTCCAAACCTCTTCATTCGTAATGACGTCTTGCTAATTAATCATTAAAATCTTTCTCGGGCATCTTTGATAGAAAGCATTCATTTTTCTTTGTGATGATGGCTGAATGTTTACATGTTCGATTCACATAGTTGGCAGTTGCTAATCCCAAATTGTTGAAGAGTTTGAGCTTGATGTTGGTGCTAATGGCAGTTTGGAAGACTGCTGTCGAGCCTTTTTTAATCGGTATCACCCAAAGCAAGGCAGAAAAGCCACTAAGACACAAGAAGTTACTGGGCGAGGAAGAATTTTGAACAGGAACATTAATAACGAGCGGGAAGGGAAAAGATTAATCAGGAGTACAGTAGATAGCGACTGACATTGCATTAAAAGTTTTGCAGATTAACGTTGGCAGGAAAGCATGGAGCCGGTAGGGAGTTCCACAAGCGAGAAGTGTGAGAAAAGAAACTGTTAGCAAAGAAATTACACGTAGCCAAATCAACTGTACATTGATGAGATCTCGACGCCAGTGTAGCACTGCGCTTAAATTCAAAAAGTTTAGATACCATAGTGAAGAGATTATCCGAATATTTACCATGAAAGTATTTATAGAAAAGACACAGAGTGGCAACCTTACGGCGATGGGAAAAGTGACTGACGCCGAACTGCCAGATCAGGACCGATAATATTGCTGATTCTTCCTTGGATCTTATCAAGGAGCTCATAGTAAATAGCAAGGACATCGTGCCATATGTGGCAACAATATTCTAAGCATAGATGAATGGTAGATATAGATATTGTATGATAGACACTGGAGAGAAAAATTGTTTTGCACCATACAGCGAGCCAAATTTCTTAGCAGCTGCCTTGACTTAATAACATTTAATTCCACATTTCAATAATTTCTGATTCTGCTACAAAGGTGAAGTAGCCTACCACCTTGATATTTGTTTGGTCTACCTGGATAGTCATAGCAGCTTGGTTGTTTTTGCCGTTCACCGACATTATTTAGGTTTTCTAAGTGCTGATTCTAGGCCCACTGTTCCCATAACCTTATCAGGAGAAGTGATACTTTTTTATCTTTTGGGCGCGGTAAAAAGAAAAAAATGCAGACATGATTGTTAGGAACCAGAAGTGGCTAGTTCTCTACAGCTAACCGCATGGTCACCAAACTGTTGCTACCAGGTCAAGGGTCATGTGTTGAACATAAACTAAATGTGTTGAGAAAGGAGACAAACAAAAAAGTGAAACAAAACTAGAAACATTTATTCTATCGGGAACATCTTTCGTGTGGAGTAAATTTCGAGATTTTTTGTAAATAATGAAAGAAAAATTGAACTGGTGAATTAGCGAGTGAGTGGGGTCCACTGTCCACGCCATGCGCATCTATTGCACGCAGCGCTAACTTTAGCGTCCTATCATCCGGTTTCTAACACGTATGTTTTTTTTTTCTTTTTACGCAAGCCAGCTAAAAAAAACTTACTGTCGAACAGTTTTAACGCCTACTGTTACTTCAATCGTGGTTGGCACAGAAAAATATATTTACAGTTGATTTCTGTTGAAGCGGGGTTCAAATCTCTTAGTGTTTCGAATTCAAATTGCAACATTTAATCATATGCAAACCAAAAGAGATAGTTACACAGGTTTCAGTGAATAAAACTCAGTAGTGTATTCTTAACGAGATTACAACCATTTAATTATATCATACAGCGTGCATTTTGAACATGACGTAAGGTGATTTTGAGACAGAATTAAAAGAAAAAGGAAAGAAAGAAAAACACGCAGTTCCCGTACATTGTTCAACCGGAACACTCTCACAATGACATGCACAGCTAAGGGATATCATTAATATCGCGCGTCGGCCGTTTGATTAAAATAGCTAAGAAACCTCTTAAATTTCAACCTGAAAGGGGCCGGTCGTCCCAGCTCACAAAATGACGTTGCTACATTTTCTCTATTTTTTGTTGACTCCCCACAACGTGCCCGCAACATTACCTTGTAACTTTGCAAATATGCAGCCTTGTAAAGATGCATTAACAGAAGACGAATAATAAATTTCATTGAGATATTAGAACGTGCATTCATTGTCTAAATTAGTGATTCAATTAAAGAAAGAAGTGTTATACCTTCTATACATATTACTAAGTGAAGAAAAATGTATTATGATGTTATTTGTTTCCGCAAGTGTTCATCTGTGAGAAAATTGTCCAGTACTCACTAGCATGCAAGAAGAGTGATATTACATAGTAATACAACACCCTTTCCTTGGTTTCTAACGTAATTTCTTGTTTCTTAATACTATTTTAGCTTTCATAGGGCATGAACCAATGATATAACGTAAATAGTAAGTAACTTATTTCTTCCAGCAGTATAAAGGGTCCCAGAATCTCTCTATCCCTTCTTTCTCTCTTTATGCAGAACATATCGTATGGACCAGACAGTGGACGGGTGAGTTCCCAGCGAACCCCGTGTCGCATGGAGCGCATCACAACATACAAATACTCTGAGCTGATAACCCTACAAAGCCAATAAGGAACTCTTCTCACATATAAGCCTTTAATAGAACTTTACACACAGTTACGTACGGATAAGACTTCTGTTTATCGATTTTTATATTCTTCGTATTCAGTTTGCTAAGGCAATAAAATGTTATTAATTCTAGAATATTGCTTGTAATTTCATTCCCAACTCATTCGAGAAACATTATATGCATCCACAACATTATCATTATACTCGATTTCAGATAAATACCGTCACTAATGTTTCCTATTTCTTAATACTTGTTATAAGACCGTAAAGAAAACACTGGAACAAACGGTTGTGTGAAGAAGGATTGGATCACATGAGCCACAGAGTGAGAATGTAGTATTTCAGTGCGACAAGCGTATGACTGGAAAGCGCTACGCTTTTTGTATCCTGTTCTACGAGCAGATGTTCAACTCATAGCAGATTTTTCAATGAGAGGTTTAGAGAAGGTGAGGCAGTCAGTCTTTCTACACATTTTTTTTATCCCGTGACCCGTAGAATCGTAGGGGCACCATGTGTACTGCAGCCACAGTAGAAGTGATGTTTCTTGGGCAAGATAGCCTAACGGAGCCCAAACCTCTCCAGGCAGTTTTGAATTCAGAGTATTTCCTTCTCCTAGACCGGTTGCCACTCAAGGTTATAGGACTCAGTCTTTCCTAATATTTACCCATAGTTAGGGGGTGGCGAGAAGAAGAGGATTCATACCTTTTCCAAATGTATTAGCACGTAAGTGAATGTAATGGATCCGACTGGAATTCGAACTTGGCTCTCCGATTCCTCAATCCGAGACGCTATCCGTTATTCCATCGTGCCTCCCCGGAGACAACAATACTTTACTTAGATTTTGGAAAGTATCTTTCGATATTCAAATGTGCTCTAGGATTTCGGTGTTACATTTTCCGTCCCCTGTTAAAACACTTCCCAGATATTTAAATTTTCGGACTTGATTTTGACATCTCCAATTCGCACCTTGCACCCTAGGCTCTTCTTTTTGCTGACAATCATTCTTCTTATAATTGTTAGTCTTTTCTTCTCGTCTTCCTTTACTACATTCTGTATGTGTTCTCATAGTTTCCTTTCCGTGTCTGCCATGAACACTGTGTCATCTGCATATGCGGTTATGACTTCTGTGTCCACCAACAATAAACCTTCTAGTTCTCTTAGGATCGTCTCACTGAATAAGTCCGGCGAGAAGACCCATATTTGGCTTACGCCCCTTTCTATTTTTGTGTATTAATTCTTTTTCTCTCCGTTGGAAAACTATTAAGGAATACGAAAAATTAATTACAAAGTTCACTCAACTGATATGAAATATCAGTCGTCATATATTGCAATTTCCTTACAGATGAAGAGGAGACTTGAGTCAACAGAGAATGCAGAGAATATCATGGACGAATCATGTGAGCAATAAGGAAGTTTTAAGGAAAAATGGAAACAAAAACGACATACTTAGAGAAAAAACACAAATGAAATTTCTAGGACACATAATGAGGAAGGAAGACTTGGAGAGTTTCATCCTCACAAGACATAGTGAAGGAAGAGGATAAGAAGGAAGCAGCGATTAACCTACACAATAAGCTTGTGTAAAAAGATGACAGATCAGGGAATGCCAGAGATAGTAAAAAAAATAACCATAAAGGATAAGACGTTGTGGAGAGCCATGACCTGATTGGACACGGCATATAGATCGCTAATACATATGACAAGAAACTGTAACGTCGCTACAAACAAAAATTTGCATTAAACGTTTATGATGATCAGTCTCATAACAAGATGTGGTCGTAGGGTTATTGCGCTACTAAGCAACCTATTGCTTCCTTTCACATATCTGGGATGAAAGCCGAAAATGAATTCATTCATACGCAGCATGACCTGTCGGAGCCCATCCGTTTTCAGGTCGGACTGCGGTCGGTGTCCCTCAACTGTCTAAGGCTCAACTTGGTTACGTACACGTGACCGTTAACTAGATCTTTGGAACTTTCCGCCCTGGACGTTGACTTCAGCCTAGGAAGACCTCAGTCCAGCAATGCCGTGCCATCACCATACTAGCCCCATAGCTATGGAGCCCACTTACCTCATCGTGCTCAATGTCCGTTGATCCTACAAGAATATCCATCCGCCTTTTGACTGATATTGTTTTTAATCCTTCTGTGTGTCAAGCCACTATTTTATAGAAGCATGGGGGTGGAGAAAACTGGTTTAGTCGACCATGGGACACGTAATAAAGGGTTGCATTGTACCAGTAGCATTCGGAGAGTGACCTGACTAAAAAAAAAAAACACCCTTTATAATAAACCCATTAATTGAAAGGCAACGCAGACACCAGGGTCAGGTTTTTTTTCACGACTATGACGACATTATGGACAATAGTGTCAGTTCAGTAGTTGTTTTAAAATGTCAATGTTGTTCCAGTTTATTCAATTTCCCGCCCTAAGATTAGACCAAAGTCACCTGAATGAGGATGTTCTTACCTCTTTTGTCAGCCAACTGATGCAAAATAATCAGTGATTGATCGTTTTTAGATAATCAAGAAATGACCGCCGGGAAACGCTTTTCTTGCAGCGACTAGATATGGCGACGGACATGACTCACCGACAAGAAGAAGACGTCAGCTATGTCTTCAATATAGAATAAATACAGTGCTTCACTAAAGGTTAGGAAAATCGTGGTATTTCACTTTTGTGGTAAATATCGGAAAAAAGGTCTGCTGATGACAAAGGTTATTCTAGTAGTAAATAATATTCCTTTACTGGAGAAAATACACCACCCTAATATATATATATATATATATATATATATATATATATATATATATATATATATATATATATATATACCTAAGTATAGGATTGGTGTATACGGAATAGATTCCAATAACCAACAATTACTATTCTTAAGAGTGCTCAATACAGAGTAGAGCAAATATAATTATTTATTTGAAGATTATAACATAGATATGTTATAAAATCACTACAACAAAAGCCATTTTGTTTCAACACTTCTGGTGTCTTATCAAGTGATGATGTTGAATATATATATATATATATATATATATATCATAAAAATATAATTTTAAGGTCTGCTATATCTATGAACTAAAGATTGCGTTCAAGCATGAAACAGATTGATTTTGATCTATGTGATTAATTCCTTATATATATATATATATATATATATATATATATATAATACATTAGAGTTCCTCTTATTTTATTTTATTTTATTTCTTAAAATTTGTCACTTATATTCACTTTGCTGGGAGGCACGTTGTCTTTAGTAAGATTCTCAAATGAACAAGTCAGTAGATGTAATTTACACTGTTTTAAAAAAGGGTCTATTCAAACACATATATTCAAGGAAATATAATTTTAAAAGTATAATATATATATATATATATATATATATATATATATATATATATATATATATATATATATATATATATATATATGATGGACTCTCCCGTTTATTTCGATGTAGGAAGATCCACCAACTTCATTCAATTTTTTATGTTTTTGTCGTATGTGACATTTCAGTGACCTGTATACAAGTCTACATATTTTGCAACAGCAAGGATCTAGGGATATACCAACAGGAATATATATATATATATATATATATATATATATATATATATATATATATATATATATATATATATATATATATATATTGTGTGTGTATTTAGGTAACATTTTTTCATTAATGCATGTTTGTAATATCTGTTGACGGCTTATGTAAGCCGAAAGCTTAGACAGGATTAACAATTAACAGGATTAAATTTGGTGATCGTACGGTAACTGGTGTTTCAACGTGAAGTGACCGTAAACTGTAACAAAAGGAATGGTAAAAGTCACATCGAGTGATGATAACACACAAAAAAAAACTATTTCCCACATTACAAAATAGATATTCTATTCAGAGCATTACCTTCTCTTCTGGGTGGGTAGGTAGATGACACTGTACAGCTTCTCTTATGTGGATCTCTTTTTCCTACCACCTCCTCACTCATCTACTCAATCCGACGTGTAGCTGGCAAAATATGAATGTACGTCATCACAACCATGTGACGAACAAGTCCGTCTCTCACCAAGCAACGACTTCAGCAGTTTCCCTTCTCAACCATATACTTCACTCGATATCGCTATTATGGAGGAGGACTTCTTTGATTGGCCAGTGAAAAACCCTAGGTAATCATTGACCAATCAAAATACTGTCTTGTGAATTGCCAGCAGAACATTCAGTTGACAGAATTAATGATTACATAATCAGAGATAGCACAAGTGTCGGTAGTTTTTAAATTAAACTCTCCAGTTTCGCTTCAATCATGATGTTCAAAAAATCACTGCTAACGATTCAGCGAATTGTTTTGAAAACATCTCGATGAAATTTCAACCAGGATGTTTTACGGTAGCAATTGTCACCTGAACTGCTGGTCAACAAGCATGACCTTTTCAATTGCTCGTTCACCTTACGTATGTACTCGATGTCTATTTCCCTCTAAATCCATTAATTCACATTTTTACATTACATTCAAAATTTCTATAATTCTTAAAATCTATTAGAATCCACCTATTTTAGCGCAGAACAAAATCTTCCCTTCTTGAAATGAATTTTAGATCGTCAATCAAGCTTCGATATTCTACTTCTTTACAAGCCAAAGTCTCAAAATATTTGTTATCTGATTTCCTTATATGTTCTCATTCATTTATTTCTTTTCGACATTTTTCTTTCGTATGTTTTCATTGATTATAACTTTCGACATTTGGAATTGTGTTATTAGATATAGATTATGGGATCTTATTTAATCTTTTTGGCCATGATGTGCCATCTTTCTTTCTTTCTTTCTTTCTTTCAGTTTTAAACTTCTTTATCTTTCCTTTTTTATTTTCCTACCTTTCATTTGTTTTGAATTTCCTTTCCGTTTTTCTTATTCATTTAATTAAACATTTTTTCTTTCTTCCTATTCAGTATGTTTTTAATTTATTTCGATAGTCACTCATTTCGATTGCCGCAAATATGAACCATTCACAGGATTTTTCATTATATCTCCACATTTACTTTTCATCCAATTCATTTCTGTTTAAAATTCTTCGTTTTCTTTTCTACTTTGTTTTACTTCTTTTTCATTCTTCTTACCTTTCTTAATCCTTTCTTTCCGTAGAGTTTATTGTATCAAACGTTTTTCGACCATTTTTACTCCTCCCTTTTGAAGTTGTGCTCTAGTCGTCTGAAGATCGTGATAGTGTGAAAATTGAGTAACGACGCCTTTATCAAGTGCTGATGCTGTGAATCGTTTTTGCTTTGTCCGAGTAGTCTGGCTGTTAAGCACTTTACTGCGTAGTTAGGTGTTCGCGTTTTGGTCTTTTTTTTCTTTCCGTGTTTGGGATTTTTCTCGTCTAAGGTGTTAGGTCATCTGGCAAGTTTTCTATTGCTCACACCACACACCAACATTGTTGGTTTTTCTTTAGCACACACACACACACACACACACACACACACACACACACACACACACACACACACACACACACGCACGCGCACACATATATTTGTGCGTGTGCATGAAAGTAATCAATATGCGTGTTTCTGTGTGTTTGAAATATCTCCTTTCTGAACTAAACTACATAAATAAAGTCACACACACACACACACACACACACAAACACGCACACACACATACATACACACACACACACACACACACACACACACACACACACATATATATATATATATATATATATATATAAATTAATTTAATTTGGAAATGTATTTATGAAAGAATAAATGACCTTTTCCGTGACATCAATATCTTGAAACGGTTTCTCGTTTGTGTCTTTCAGGAAATCAAAAACATAGTTGAAAACCGGTTTTCAACACAAGCGAGCCATGATGAAAAACTAATTGAAAGTTTGCCGGATTCAAAAAACCCTCGAGTCATTCAATAATTGTTTCAGTTGTTAATTAAAAACAAATTAAACAATTTTGTAAAAGTGTAAACCGATTTTTACATCACCTTGAACACACGCATACTTGCATAAGCACGCACATATATGCATATGTATATATAAACGTATATAATGTTTAAAATTTTCTATATCTATGTGGAAGAGTGCTCAATATTGGAGATTCAATATTAGTGCGTTTAGAGATATAGACAGAAGGAGCATCAGAAGCAACTCTGCATGGTGACAGTCGGTTTCACGTTTCAATGTGATATTCAAAGCAAGTGTCATGACACACTGCATGACACATTGCCGTCGAACTGAAGGGTGAAACTGATAGTCATCATGTAGTGTAGACTTATATGTTAACTCTCTCTCCCTATTCTCTCTCTCTGTATATATATATATATATATATATATATATACAGGGTGTATCAAAAATATTTTTACAAACTTTGGGGACGGCTTCCTGACACCAAAACAAGGTAAAATGTCTATATAAACAAAAGGCCATCGTTGTACCTTAACACAGCAACTCTTAACAAATGTCTAAAATGTCCTCCGCTTGTTTCTACACACGCATGCGCCCATCGGATCATTGACTGGCGGATCCTTTCAAATACTTCCACATGGTATCGAATGGTTTCGCTGGCCCCCATGACACACTGATGAAGCGTCTCTGCATTATTAATCTCTGTCTGCTGCATAAACCAATTCTTTTAGGTGGCCCCACAGATAAAAATCCAAAATGTTGAGTTCGGGGTAGTGTGCAGGCCATGGAACCGGCTCTCTACCTATCCATCTTTCATGGTAGATGTCAACCAGTGCATCGCGAACAACACGACTAAAATGTGCTGGGGCCCCATCATACATGAGCCACATGCGTATCGTATTAGCATGGATAACAAGTCTCGTAGTGTTTTCCAAATAAAGTCTCTGTAGATAGCTCCTGGTTCCTATCGCTTTCAGACATTATCAAGGAAACCGAAAGTCCTCGGACCCAAAAATCATTTTGACAGTTCTTACACACTCTATGTACAAAAAGAAATCTCTTGTACGCATGCAAAAAAGATATAACGAAATACTTAATCTCAATGCCTTGTCAGTCATCTTCAAGGAAACACCCCCGCCCATATATATATATATATATATATATATATATATATATATATATATATATATATATATGTATATATATATATAATTTATTAAAAAATTATAACATAAAAATGTCATAAAATCACTACAAAAATAGTCATTTTGTTTCAACACTTCTGGTGTCTTATCAAGTAATGGTGTTGAATGTAGAATAAAGAGTTTTAAAAGGGTCAAATCAATCAAACACCCCTCAATAGGGGAAACGCTGTTACATAAGCTGCAATGACCAATCAAAATACAAGTATATGAGAATTCAAAACACTTGACAACGAACCTTCGTTATAATTATTAATGACTTAAGGTTAGTGTTAGACGAAAATAGAAATCATTCTGATTAATTTTAAATTTTACTATAAAATAAAAAATAAAAATTACCAATTTTAAATTTAACCCGTATTAAGTTTAAAATATTATAAAATTATTTAAAGAAAGAACTGAGGACAAAATACATATATTTTATTATTTATTTTATTTTAATCGAAAAGCCAAAATCTCTGCAAATGCTAATCTAACGAGATACAAATATTGTAACAACTTAGATACATTTGAAGTGATGACATGGGCAGGGGAAGAAATTTTGCAAATGACAATACATACACAATCATATTATAACATACAAACACACAGACATATTTAGATATATACACACACGAAAAAACACGGACGAAACAGGAAATAGATATCCACGACCAAAAAAAGAGAATAACAGACACATACATAAATTGAAAAGGCATATATGCAATCATTCACACATACATTAATAAAGACATAGACATATACATAGACAAACCCATAAAGATTCAAACCTGAAAGTATTAATAAGCAAATGCAAACTATTAAAATATTACTTACATGGACAAGGATATGCATATATATATATATATATATATATATATATATATATATATATATATATATATATATATATATATATATATATATATACACACACACACACATATATATGTAGATATATATATGTATGTATATATATATATATGTATATATATATATATGTATATATATATGTATATATATATATATATATATATATATATATATATATGATATATAGATAAAAAGAGGGTTTAATAGATAAAAGTTAAGAGTGATAGAACAGGAAAACAAATATTCAGCAGTGAACAAAGCAATGAAAAAAGACAAACATACAAATGGACTGACAAAATACACACACACACACACACACACACACACACACACACACACACACACACACACACACACACACAAAATAATAAAAACCAACCGCCAAATTCAAATGTCCAGCCAAAATGCAACATAGAAAATAAAACCAGTTTATATATAGAAAAGAAAACATTGCCACACAATTATATATAAATACCTCATATATACACTAGTACACTGGTACAAACATATACTAGTGTGCCAGTGTATGTTTTCATGTGTACTCATGCGTATATGTTCCTAATTCTTCCACTCCTTGTAATCCCTTGTGTCTCAGTGGCTTTACTCTCTTCCATGGGGTGATAACGATTATATATATATATATATATATATATATATATATATATATATATATATATCTGAGGTATAAATATATGGTGAGGCGTGTTTAGTTGTTAGTCAAAACATCTTAATTAAAAAATAAATACTACTTTTTAAATTGTATCGTCATTGAAATATTTTAGTCTTTCATGAGAAATCCACTCTCATTGGTTGTCCGAGTATTGTGTCTTTGTGATAATTTCAAGCAAGCTTAGCAAATAACAATTGTATAAGACGATAATTGAATCATCCAAAAATGGATCCGAAAGCGGAAAATAGAAATCTCGACCAGATACAAAAACAACTGACCTTAAAACAACAATTTCGTTGCGTGTGAGGGCACTTTTAACAGATCGACAGGCAAAACACAGGAATATTTTAAAAATCTAACAAAAAACAAATAATTATTGGACTGCAAGAAAATCTTCAATACTTCTTAAATAATGAATGATTTTATTCATGGAAAGGTTATTTTGCGAAAAAGAGACAAAAGAAAAGAAAACAAAAATAATCGTAGAATTTTTTAAATTTCTCATCCAGAGTCACTCTATTTAATTATATTAAATCTTCATGTTATGCCTTTCAGTGTACTAAGGCACTCATCTGGTTGTTATATTCACCACGTGTCGGCCGTTGTACCATACGGTCTCTTTCATGAGTCTGTTATAATAGGTAATCTCGAAATTTTGAACTAAACACTTCATTCAATTCATGGAGTAGAATGTTGTCATTTGACTTTCTATGCTCACGGGAGATAACTCGTATCAGTTAATTCTCACATGTCTATTCGCATCAGTATTGCATGTCTAGTTCTTCCCCTAAACCACATTGCATAGCCTCGACCCAGGGATTAAACTCACAGCTATCAGGTAGGCTTTAACAAAAGCTTTAATCTACTAGGCCATAGTAGTTTCATAATATTAAACTCTACTTGAAAAATCCGATAGACATTTATACAGATTTTAAAGTTTTAAGTTTTTTCCCCCAAATAAACCTTTACAAAAATATATACGCTGTTGTTTCACCCACATCAGTAGCAATTCAAAAATATTTTAGAATTGGATTATATTTATACTGTTTCGTTTGAAGATTTGGTTTTTAATAAAGATTCATATTAAGCTTGTATTTAAGTGGATTGAATGTTTCGACAACTGAGATGTTTTTGTCATGCATGGGTTAAATATTTTTTTCAGTCGGTTCTTCCTCACATTCTTTCTTTCTTTCTTTCTTTCTTTCTTTCTTTCTTTCACTTTTAAAATTTCTTTATCTTTCCTTTTCCACTTTTCTTTTTTATTTCCCTACTTTCATTTGATTTGGATTTATTTTCCATTTTTTCTTATTCGTTACCATTTCTTTCCATTCAATATTTTTTCAATTTTTTTCGATAGTCACCCATTTTTATTGCCGCCAATATTAACCATTCAGAGGATTTTTAATTATATCTCCACATTTACTTTTCATCCAATTCATTTCGTTTTCTTTTCTATTTTATTTTCATTCGGTCACACTTCTTGCACGAATTCCTGTGACTATCTGTCGCCATCCAATTCTATTGTTCATCCTATTCAGCAGGACGGAGGGATTCCAGTTTATGTCGTCACAAATTTGCTTGCTACTGGTTTTATCTTGTCATCCTCTATTAGCCTTTCCGTGTGTAGATTCCCACAGACGAACTTCTCTAATAATTACGTCGTTAGCTCTCCACCAATGTCTTGCAAATCTGCCTCTCTGCTCTTTGATGATTTCTAATGCTGGAGGAAGGTTACCATACAATCGCTCATTGGTCAGGCGATCCCCCAAAGTGATACTGAAAGCCACTCTTAGAATCAGAGTATCAGCGCCACCCAATCTTCTTTCCAGTTTTGAAGAAAGGATCCACGCTGAGCAACCATAGAATACAGGTAACAGTAGATGGTCCTCCTATCGTCAGGTTTACACTCCTCACAGTCTTTTGAACAGGAGTAGAGGCTTATCCCTTGATTCATATTTAGAATTGAATTTCCGGTTCCTTCTAAAGTTTACTTCAACTCCAAACCTCTAAAATAGTAGATAGGTTCGCCTATCATCCAGTTCACACACCTCCCCGGTCTTTTGAACTGGAGTAAAGATTTATCCCTTGTTTCCTGTTTTGGATTGGGTTTCTGGTTCCTCCTAAAGAATTTTCATTCTCTTTCATTCCCAGTAGCCTCTTGTTTCTTAGTGGCATTATCGCCCTGCTGGGTGTGAATTGATTAAAAAAAAGCAAAAACAACAAAACAAGTTGCTTGGAAGAGGCTCCTTTTCAGGTTTTCTGGAAGTTAAGACTGTTACACTTTATTTTGCTTCTTCATTCTTCTTACCTTTGTTTATTTATCCTTTCTTTCTTTTTTCCTACGCCTCACTAAAGATATATTTTTCTTTTTTTTTCTTTCTTTCTTTTTATTTTATCAGATTTGTGAAGAAGTGAACAGCGCCCTCCTTTTGGAAAATTATGAACTGAAAACAAGTAAAAAATAAGTGAATCTTTTCTTAACAAAAATACTGATGACATTTTCACACACCTAATATATTCCATTTTTCTCTTTTCTTTCTTGCTTTAGTGATAATTTCTTCTCTTGTAATTACATTTTTAATAAGAAGACAAACATGTCTAATATGTGATCTGGGTAATGAAAACGAAAAACCGAAGAGATATTCGTCTTATCGATAAATACATATCGTAATTTGTGAAAATAGAATAGCAGTCAAATTAAAATCTTTTTTATTTTTGTTTCTCGAAAAGATAATGAATGTCGAAATTTCAATTCCCTCCAGCATTAGTATCAATGCAATTTCTCTTGTAAACTGTTCAAATTTTTACTCAGGCGACAAAGAGCAGATAACTCACGAAGCGTATAGAAATTTGTAGCTGCCTTCGAAGTAAAATCAAAATCCTTAGTAATCATTCCAAGATCATTATATCGGTTTACGAAATGACAGAAATAGATTTTAATAAATCAATAGTAAAGAGATATAATGTAATGGGAAAATGGAAATCCGAAGTTTTTTTCAAAGTTTAAAATTTCATATCTCATTTCATTGTCTGTTTAAAAGAACGCTCAATCAAATGCAATGTTGTCTGAAGTTCTATATTTTAAGAATGGTTAAAAGAAATTTCCCTTGTATTATTCTTCGAGAAGTTTTAGTCGGAAAAATGAAATTTAACAATAATGATTGATTGCTTTGTTTGTTTAATGGCATATCAAATCCTCATGGGTCATTTAATTCCGAAATTTAATTTTCTTGGGAGCTTTGAAGTAATAAATCTATGTTATTCAGCTTTCATAGTTGAATACATGGTAGCAGATACTTAGCTTTTGTGCATATACATGCTTGTGTCGACATAATTAATAGAAGCAGTGATATTTGTGTCTTATGTTGTAGCTTTATTACAGTTATATTTTGGAATACAGGTTGATTACTTTCATAAATTGTAGGATATTATTTGGATTAATGCCATGAAATAGTTCTTTCATGTTGATTGATATGTTGTTGGCAATTTTACTATAAATAGATTGTTAGTAATTTTTTTATATAAAAATGTATTGTTGGTATTTTTATTATAAAAATATATTTTTACTCTTTCACTATTTGCCCATATGTGTTCGCTATTTACCCATAGCTGGGACCCACTAAAAGGTGCTACTACCCCGGGTCAGAGTGGATATGGGAACAATAGCAATTAAGAGGTGGTTCCACGCTGGACAAAATCTTACCGGATGCAGTTTTAACAATAATGATTTTGTGTGAGTTTTTTTTAAACAAATTTATTCGTTAATGATGATGGTTGCTGAACTATGTCTAAAAATAAATTTAGGAACGATCCCTCAATCATAAAGAAAGAAAAATGCCGTGTCTCTTGTAGGCGATCATGATACTACACAAAACATTATTATATGAGAATTGCCATGAAAGATTGTGGAATGGTTTAATGTTGTCTTCTCCGTGGTTTGGAATTTAGACTTTTCTTTTATTAATCTAGTTACCAGTCATGGGTAAAGAGCTCAGTCTAACCTACTATTTAATCCATA
Organism: Acanthosepion esculentum; assembly: GCA_964036315.1. Taxonomy (NCBI): domain Eukaryota; kingdom Metazoa; phylum Mollusca; class Cephalopoda; order Sepiida; family Sepiidae; genus Acanthosepion; species Acanthosepion esculentum. The sequence continues at coordinate 106,172,506 of OZ038496.1, forward strand.
GCTGGGAGAGAGGAGTCAGTTTCATGTCTTTTCCATCGGTATATGTGCGAAAGTGAACGTAACAGACTAGTACAAAACTTGAACTCGTCTTGCCGATTCCACTTCCCACGCCAATACCCCTTAAACAACCTGCACACAAAATCCGTATTCGTTCCGTGTTCTTTTTCGCTTATTCATTGGGAATTACCTGGAGGAATTGCGATGAACATCGTTTCTGATGAATAAGAGAAAAAGAACTAAGAGACAAAATCACCCAACACAATAAAAAAATTATAATTTAATAAAAAAGAAGCAAACAACTTCGATACACAAACTTAATGTTTTTAATACTAGAATTCTTTTCCAACCCGTTGATGCGTGTTGAAATCCTCACAATATTTAGTATTGTTGAATTTATGGTTGACATTTTTGTTGAGATTTTAAAAAGTTTCGTTCAATTTCGCAAACCAATCGATGAAATTTAAATAAGCTGAATTGTTTGGAAAAATACCTTGACAAAAACGCTACTTCACGGTTTAATAATTTCATTAATTTAATTAAATTTTATAGGACTTCATGGTAAACAATCTTTTTTAGGAAATTTTCTTTTTTTTGTATCTTTAAAGAGGTTACGAACAGACAAAGAAGGTACTCGAGTGAAAGGAACAGTAACACAGACGTAGATGAAAGAAAGAGAGGTTTATTGTAAAAGAGAATACACTACTGAAAGACAGGGAATCGGTTAGCAGGCAAATAATTCCCGAAGCAAATCCTAGGTATAACCTGTGCACACTATATATATAGTCAGTCCACAATAGGCGATAGGAAGAGTGGGACATTCCATTACAACACCTTTTTAACAGCGAAGAATACATTCTTAGGATTTCTTACTCTTGAGCATGCAACATACACCTGGCCAAGTGTAAATATTTCTTTCTGGGGCCAAATTCCAACTTTTTGAAGCGTTTGGCCTTGTGATTTGTGGACACCAATGATCGTCTACGCCCTGGAGGGATACGGCACAAAGAAGAAGAAAGGTAATGTCAGTTCTGTGAAGGTATTCAGACTCTTTGCAATGTTGATAAAAGATTGTGATTATTTAAGCGTAGACTAGATGTAGCACAAGGTCGAAAGTGTGGAAGGCCAAGTGAAGATCGAACTCACTATTCAGTCGTAATTAAACTAGCGAGAAAAGCTAGCTGACCATTACACCACGTCTAAGCAAACAAAGATTTTCCAAGATGTGGCAAAAGGCCGAAAATGTAGAGCACCCAGTGAAGATCGAACTCACTATTCAGTCGTAACTGATCTAGCGAGACAAGCTTGCTAGCCTTTAAACTACGTTGAAGTTTCCATTATGATTTTCTAAGCTTTCCTCATATATGGCAGAAAGCCACAAGTGTGGAGCACCCAGTGAGTATCGAACTATTTAGTCGTAATTTATCTAGCGTGATAAGCTTGCCAACGATAATGTTGATAAAATATGTATGTTGCATAAAAAGCGCGTTTTTCTGTAGGTACTTAACTGTCAGAATTTATGAATAGATTGTCGAACCTCGTGTACATTTCCTGCATAGAAATCAATAAAAATTCTTCATTCATTTTTAATAATTGACAACGTGACAGGATTTCTTATTGCGAAATTGGTGTCTGCTAATGTGCTTGATGGTTTTTAAATTTTTTTTTAGAGAATGAAGATATTTATGAAGCCGATTTATTTTATATATATTCTGCAATCTGCCTGTTTGCAGGGAAATGTAAATAACAATTTATATCTGTGCGGAACTGATGCACATTTAGTCTAGCATTAAGATGCAGCAATTCATGACGGTCTTGCATACATACATGCAAACATGCGCACACACGTATAGTTAATTAATTTATGAATTCGACATTGTTTCCTATTGCTATAACGTCATGTATAGTTTTTATAGAGTAACATGTTGTTGGATTTGCTGCAAGAGTTGATTCATTTATTTGAAATATTGGATGAGCCTTTTGTTTTGTATTGAATATAAAATAATTGGGAGATTGGCCGAGGTTAAAGATATTAGGTTGTCACACATAATATGACACATTTTTGGGTGGGATTTTGATCCGGTCGTCTAAAGAAGTAATCAGGATATTGGGAGCCCTGTATTAAACATTGGCAACCCCGCCCAAAATAGGCTAGTTTAAGTTTGTTTTATTTATTTTTTTTAGCGCTGAATTAACTTAACTAGGCAATGTATGCACATTGGCCCCTTTTAATTTTGTCCCCACTTTCTTTAGTTTAATTCCCCATCTTCTCCACCGTTAGTTGACCAGAAATATCGGTTCTCTAGTTGATGTGGGACAGTTTTTGTTTCTCGACGGTCTTCTTTCGTATTTGTTGTCGTGTCTGAATGAGTGTGTAGCTGTGTGTGTGGTTAGTCGAATGATTGGTTTTGAATTCATCCAAATCCCACAATAATTTCGTTCCGTTAACTGATATTACTGCCACAATTAAGGATTGTGTGTTTTTATTAATAATACCATTCTGTTTAGTTTCTTGAATATATAATATTATGTATATTGTAAATATTCATTGGTGTTTTTATTTTTAAATGTTGTTATTCTATTACCCGCCCCAACTAACACATTGTACACATGAGGGTTAGTTAGAGCTTCATAGAGACTTGAGGTATTATGGTGGTTGTAATAAGAATGGTAAGTAAGAATGTGGTATTTTGGATGCAAGGTATATTGTATAGTTTGTTTGGATCAGTGATTGTTGCTAGCTAAGTTTAAGATAAGAGAGATGACCAGCCTTCCCCATCCCCACTTTTGATCTTGTGCCACATTTTTCTTGTATATTTACAAAAACATTAGTCCTTTGGAGTCAGGTCGAGGTGAATTTCTCGTGACTTTACGGCGGGTAGCCTAAGCGAGAAATATTCTAACCTCGAGGAGCGAGTTATAACTCTATGAAAACTTAATATACATCACTTACTGATAAAAATAAACAATTATTAATATTCATATTTTTATCAGAAGGTGATTTATTATTTTATTCTAAAAAAATTAAAATGTTCTTATTGTTAGCAATAATACAATTTCTAAATCCTTTTTTGATAAAACCAATGTCTTTTCATTTTTATTCGCAGATTTATTTCATCTTCAATACAACCTCGAATAAAATACAGATAATGTTTGCATTAGTCATACAACAACAACTCTATCATGTCGTATAATATGCCCCTGATCCGATAGTAGTTGCATAAAAATCTAAAAATCCATATTAATAGCCATTACTAAAATAAAGAAAATTTTACACCAATCAACATCCGAGAGGTACTTGTAAACAGACACACACACACACACACACACACACACACACACACACACACACACACACACACACACACACACACACACACACACACGCACGCACACACACACACACACACACACCGTAAAATATTAACATTAGAAGAAATAATTAAAAAAAATAAACAACCTACAGATAATAAAATATTCATCATAGGAAGTAGCATTTTAAATATTTTCTAACAAAAAAGAGAAACAAAATTAACCCCTCTCGGGAAATTGTTCGAATATCTGAAAATGTCAAACAATGACGTCACAATATGTAGCATGATAAGAAAAATTCAAATTCAAATCTAACCATAAACCACTTAAGTTGATTAAAACTATCAAAATAAAATATGTGAGACTGTAAAGACATAACCAGATTGAAAGCTTTATTCTCTGAAAATGGTTAAAGTTGCTGAAAGGATTTGTAGAAAAAATATCTGGAAATATATTTATATTCTCGTACAACCAATCAAAATGCTTGTAACAAAAAAAGAAAAACATTAATAACTTCTTAAAAGAAATCTTACTCTCGTTATATATATATATATATATATATAGATTAATTGACGATTGCGTCCAGCATGAAACAGCCTGTCGCCAGCCTGTCGTGTTGACTTCAATGTTCACTTATATATATATATATATATATATATATATGAAGAAATATAGTCTTAAGGTGTGCTATATTTATAGAATAAAGTGCTCAATATCAGAGATGGAGCTTGTGTAAATATAAAAGTGAACATAGAAGTCAACACTTAGAGGCGACAGTTTGTTTCATGCTAGACGCAATAAACTATATATATATATAGTTTGGTTGATTTTGTTTAGCGGCATATCAACACCTCTATGGGTTATTTAATACCGAAATGTAATTATTTTGAACACAATTTTATGGCTTCAACTAAGTATGTTTTGAACGCAATTGTATGTCTTCAACTACAGATAGAATGTATTGTTGGTCATTTACTTTAAAAATGTATTGTTGGTCATTTACTTTCAAAATGTATTGTTGGTCATTTCACTACAAATATGCATTGCTGGTAATTTTTTCAATATAAGAATGTATTGCTGTTATTTTTACTATAAAAATGTATTTCTATATTTTCATAGGGTTTTCTTATTGTTTGGGAGCTCAATATTTGCCCATAGCTGGGACCCTGACAGGTGCCACCCCCTCTCGGATCAGGGTGGATCTTGGAATCACAGCAATTCTTGACTCTTTAGAACCTTCAATCTCCCGATCAAAAGTCGTTCTGCCGGATCTAGTTAGACGTATTATGTTTATTTATTTTAGATTTAATCTTTTCAAGCCCACGAATTAATTTCTTGATCTCTTTTTTTCAAACATGTCGAAAAAAATTTGCCATCGGGCAAGAAATAAAATAGTAATGTTTTAGTCCTGCTCGCTTCCCCACGTATAACGAAAACCCACGAAAAACTGTTATAAAAGCCCGTTTTTCGGCCATAACTCCCTGGTCTTTCATCTGATATTTTCCAAATTGACCATGTAAATTTCACATGACACATAAATTGCCTTGCGTGAATGTTTAGTTTAGATTATTTCAGTTAAGTGGACGAAATCCGCGATAAATTAGGTCCCAAATCGGCTTTTGGCATTTAACCAATAGTTTCTTCATATGATTTCATCCTAAGTTGGCATTCGAACAACCTTTGATGCAAAGATTGTTTGAGAAGGATTATTGAAGCATTAAAAGGGAAAAACTCCCGAAAAAACTCTTATTAACTCCAGCTTTACAGTAAACATGCTAAGAAGGAGGAGGGTGTTCAAGTGTTAGCATTTGCAGTTGAATCAAGCTCTGACGCTTCATCCCTGTTTTGTTCGATTATTAGATTTGTGAACAATGCCATATTATCTGTTATTACGGCCATAGGAAATTTACTGAATTTCTAAAACATTGAAACAATTTAGCAACGACCAAACAAAAAAGGTTTTATCGATGGAATTCATTTATTAAGAAAAATCAGACACTTGCGAAGGATGTACCGTAAAAAAGATGAGAGGGAGTAGATTAGTATACCAACGGATGATGTATGCAAGCGAGGGCGCAGGCAGACATTTTTAGACAGTGGGTGGGTATACAGGACTGCGGTTATACAATTGCAGCCATGTACACCTAGGAAACGCCGGGTACCTTGGCTAGTATATATACACATATATAAGGTTTATTTGAGCGGCAATGATGCTTTCAAACATGTTTGGTTGAATAATATAGACATGTTCTGTTTATCAAAGTATGTAAAAAAAGGGTAAAAGTAAGAAAAGTGTTCAATATTTTGAAAAAAAAATCAAGGTTTAATTTATTTTTTCACACTTTAATGTACAGGAACTCTTATAATGTAATATCTGTTATAACAATACGTACAAAAAGATTATATCTATCTATCTATCTATCTATCTATCTATCTATCTATCTATATATATATATATATATATATATATATATATATATATATGAATGTATCTATGTGCGCGCGCGTGTGTGTGTATGCGTTTGACGGAGTGAGTGCGCGTATGTTACTTGCATTGGTCGGTTTGTATTTTTCGTGTTACGTCTGTATATTTGCGTGTTTTTAGTCGATTTTTGGTCTGCGGATTGATGTGTCCTATGCATGAGTTGTTGTGCGTGTTTGTATGTGTGTGTTTTGGTGTGTGTGTGTGTGGGGGTTGCTGATGTACATATGTGCTAACGCGTATGTGTGCATGTGGTGCTGTGTGTACGTGTGTCAACAATGTTTCTATTGCAAACAAAATAGCTTCATCTGAAGCTGAAAAGCCGAAAGTATATTGCATATATTTACGCAAGTTAAAAAAATGAAAACATTGATCGAGCAAAAACTTAGGTGAAATTTACGGAAATAAATTTAATAACTGTGACATCCGAAATAAAAAAAAATGACTTAATAAAGAAAAAAATAGGCAAAAAGCAGCAAACCATTTCCGTGTAATCATTGACGCTAAAAACCTTGTCTCGACGCAAATTTTAAAAAGAATATATATAAAAAGTTTAAACCGTTCGTAATGCATAACACGTTTCAATGATGAAAGATACTTATGATACTAAGTACGATGATGCGACGTTTGTGAATGACATAGAGTGAAGAATTTTATCTAATGAGTAGAACCAAGTCTGGAAATGACGAGAAGATGAATGAAAAACTAAAGAACAATCATTTATTGGATTCAAACAAAAGTTTGTATCGTTTTTCAATAGTTGGCATTTGAACACGTGATCTTGTTTCACATGTAACTGAAAGTTATGACTTATATACATATTCTGAAAGGTGATATTTCAAGTGAATTGCCAATTTTAAATATTTTTGTGTTCGAATGGAAAATGGAGGAAAATGAGATGAATTTTCGTCATTTGATTTTTTTCTTGAAAAGGAAAGAACGCTGTCAAAATAGTAAAAATGATTCGTGCCGTTTATGGAGAAGGTGCCGTAGCTGAGAGTAGTGTTCGTACGTACTTCACTTAGTTCCGAACTAGAAATGTTAATCTGAAAGAATGAGAACATTCAGACAGGCCTGATTAAATCGAAACGTTGATTAAAAATAATCCAGATCTCACGACATTGCAGATATATTCCTCATATCTCAGATTAGCATTGTAAGATGTTTGAAAAACACTTAGAAACGTGAATAGCTACAATATTTGGATTTCTCACGATTTAACAGGAAAAATTTAACAGATCGCATATCTGTCTGCGATTTTCTGCTCAAATGCAATAAAAGGAGTCATTTTTTTTAAAGAACAATTACAGACGATGAAAAATGGATTATTTTTAACAATGTGGAGTGAAAAAGGTATTAGTTACAATGAAATGAACCACCGCTAATTACCCCAAAAGCTTGTATGCATCCGAAGAAGATGATGCTATGTATGTCATGAAATTAGAAGGTTGTGCGTTACATTCAGCAAAATCGGAAATGAAATGTTTTAAAAGTAGCAATTGATGAAATGTGCCAATTGGAAAAGTTTTATCGTCTGTTAGGTCAACGCCAGCCTTCACATCACTTTGCAGACCCAACGGAATTTGGTACAGTTTGGTTGGGATATCAAATCACACCCGACATACTCACCCGAACGTGCGCCTTCGTATTACCGCTTATTTCGATTCCTACAAAAGTCTCTTAATGGGAAGAACTAGAAACATGCAAACACCACTTAAACCAGTTCATCCCCCAGAAAGATGCCAAAGTTCTGGGGGGATGGAATTATGAAACTATCTAAAAATGACGAATGCTAGTGGAACAAAATGGCACATGTATGATTGCTTTTAGCACACTACTACGTGGTGTGATGGTTAGCAAGCTTGTTTCGCTAAATAATTTATGACTGAGTAGTGTGTTCGATCCTCACTGGGTGCCCTATACTTTCAGCCTTGTGCTAAGCTTAGAAAATCACCATATATGATTGCTTAAATCTATGTACAAATATTTAAACATTGTCTTTGTAATTCACTTAAAAATGCCACGAACTTTTATTAATTCCGATCCATACTTTGTTTATGGTCTACTCGACGGAGACATTGGTAAAAAGACTTTTTAACGAGGCTAGGATGCCATTGTTAGGTTTATTTGTGTGCAATATTTCAAGAAATTCGTTTGTAAATATACACTATATTTATTAGCTAAGTATGGTAGGATCATTTGGTTAAAATCTTTGATAGGTGAAATACGGTGGTAGGGATTGTGAAATTATAGGATGTAGGGGCGAGAAATGTTGGCATGTTTGAAATTCAAATGTAGGTCACTGGTGTAATATTTATTCACAATTTTGTGAAGTTTGATGAACCCCATTTCAATATGATTAGCCTTGATAAGTTTATTTGTGTCTTGCGGAGTCTGGTAGTGTTTATTGTCTTAAAAAAAAAACTAGCATTGTTGGCGAGAATAGAGCCTTGTTTCGCATTTTTATATCTTGTTTAACAAAATTTCTAAAATACAATAGTTTTGTTATTTCTAACTTTCCTAAAGATTTTGCCGTTATTCTTTTGTTAAGGGTTGTATTCGTCTTTTATATCAACATTTTATGCCTTTGACCTTAAGTAAGGTTCGTAGTCCAGGGTGGCATGTGATATGTTTGCCACCTTATAATTGTAGTTTTTTTTATGTAGCATTTAAATTCTTTACCCGCTGCCGTTTATAAAATACTATTAATATCACGATTAGAATAAAGGCATCCGTTTGATCTTAGGTTGAGGAATTCTTTTTATTGTTTCGCAATATAATAGAGAGATTTATAAAGTCGCCAGAGCAATTTCATTAGAAAGGATTCATTTAAAAGTTTTGTTAAATTCCACCGAAAGGTTTTGTCTGTATAATTTATTATTTTATTCGCATATTAAATGTTTTATAGACATTCTAAATTGCTACCATAATATTATATATCATTCACTACATGGAGATGCTTAGAAGATTCCACTACACGGAGGTGCTTAATACTTCACTATATAGAGGTGCTCCGAATACTCGATTACATTGAGATGCTCTGAATACTCGAAGTTATTATTATACAAAAATAAAACAATTTTAAATTGTTCATAAATGCTTATAAATTAAAATATTTGAATTTGAAATGTAGTGTTCCAAAAGTAATCGAACAAAAACAATAAAATCATTAATTTGGACACAATTTTCATTTCGATGCGTAAAAACTAACTCGAAAATTTAAAATTTTGGGTGGATGCTCGTATTTGAGTACACCCTTCGTTTATTTATTAAATAGTATATTTATTCATTTTCGTCTACTGGCCTGAATATTCGAGAAATCTTATGTACACTCCGGCAGAATTCGAACCTGCGTTGCTCTAGGAGAAATCATCATTAGATCTGATGTGCTTTAACCTGTCGGCTACAGAGTGTTTCGACGATCAAGCAATGTCGAATAGTGCCTTTAAACACAGATTTTTCTCTGACTCTTGAACTAAACATATCTACTCAGTTTCGTATCCAAATGTAAGTAAAACAATTTGTAAAGTAAGGGGATGACTATTCGAGAGATATTAAAATATTTAAAGCACTTTTCAACTTTGCTTCGTCAAATTATACTTTCGGAAGAAAGATTAGAGATTAGAGATTATATAGTGTGCGACGGGGCCAATGATTTTTCATTCTGGGCTGTTATCCATTAAACCACCAGCACATCCAAGCTTGCAGCAACTGGAATTCTCAAGCGGTCAGCTACCTAGGTACTGACCACGATTGACGTTGCTTAACTTTGGTGATCGTACGAGAACTAGTGTTCCAACGTGATATGCCCGTAAGCTAATTCATATATCAAAACAGTTGTAATGTCCCTCTACACCTTTCTCAGTCATCCAAGACGTCCAATACCGCGGTTGATCGATGAAATGATCGATTCGATTACACTCCTGCCTTATCCCACGTTGTGATTTGCTTTGATCATAAGGCGGCTAAGATCGAATCGTCGTCAGGTATCTTCCTATGGGGCAGGTCCAAGCAGGGCGAAGGCGCAAAGAAAGAAAATAACATTCGAATTCAAGTCCTTCGTACGGTCATTGGTTAATTGTTGTTAATTGTTGTTAAATTCAAGAGTTCGCATGCAAACAATTATCGGCCCAACCCGCTTCTAACTCGGACGTGACCCTTTGTTGAGTTGGTAAAGTTTGTTTTACTGATTTGGTAAAGTTCGGTATAAGGCTGATGTCGGAAGTTCTCGTCGGCAGATAAGCACGTGGGGTGTCTCGCGTCCGGTGGCTTGAACTCTCTCTCTTACTCACTTTGGGGCATTCATATTTATTGACGTTCGCCTAAACCGGCGTGGGGCAAGGTGCAGTTCGGGAATTCAATGTGTTCCCCCTGTCTGTCATCATTGTCTGAGTCCTGCATAATTTCGGGGAATTCCCCTCTTCCACGGGTGATGGTTACAGGCATTATTTCGCCCCATATCTTCCACTTCCTTTTATTATCATCTCCCACTAATCCTCCTCAGTGGGCGTGGGTGGCTACTCTTGTCTTCCTTGGTGACTCATCTGTGCCCGCTACCTCGGACACACTCCTACCAGGGAAGATTAATTCTAAGTGCATTGTTTACGCAGAAAAGTTTTCCATTCATAGCCAGTATTTTTAGCTGTGTGTGTGATCGACCAAATGTCGATCATTGTTGCCATTTAACCTGTCGCAGTTCAAATCCATGTCAACCCTATGCGTTTCATTGTTCAAAACCCCGACGCACAATTCAGATGGTTGTCGACATGAGAAGTAAAATCTTCAATTTTTCCCATGGGTTTTATTCATTAACCCTTCGTATTTTGTTATCACGGATCTGTCCGTATATCGCTCATTCTATTAAAAAGCCTTCTTATGATTAGCAGTAACAAATAGTGTCACACCTCTCTCTTACCTTTCTTGACATTTACTAGTAAATGACATCTCAAATCCCCAAATCTACTAATACACTATTTATCATGCATATTGATTCATGCAGAATTAATTAATGTTTTTATAAAAAGTCTTTCCTCTTCTTTCCTCTTCTTTCCTTCCGTGCAATTTCTTTAATGTTGTGTGTTTATTCTTCTTGGTTACCATTGGGAGGTTTTGGTTCTTCCTTAACAGGTGTCGACTCTATTTCTACTTCTGTTGAATTCAATCCGGTTTCTTCCTCGTCTTTATTCAATCTGTTTGGGTAAAGATCACTGAACGGTATTCTCTTCTCGAGTCTTCTCGCCAAAACAACATTAATTGATTTCTTCCTATACTTTCTAAGTTTCCATATCGTTGCTACTACCACAGAAATGATTAACAGGGTACCTATCACAGCCGAACAGTTTATTACGATTCTTTTACTATCCTCCCAAACCATACTTTCTTTTCCAAAACCATTTCATATGTCCTTTAATTGATTCATATTGTGTTTTTCTATCGGCTTTAATAACTCTGGCATCTTTTCTAGTGTAGCTTTAGGGAATTCGTTTATTACCGGTTCCAATAATTCTGGGCAATTACCTAAGCTTTTGTCAGTTATGCATATAATTGAATCCTTTTCTTCATATTTCTCTTCAGTCTGGAAATATGGGGGTAGGGAGATGGATTTCCCAACTGCTGAACATCCCAGGAATAGCATTATTAAGGACAATGGTGGTTTCACTCTCAGTGTCTTAGTAGGTCCTCCCCCATATACCCTAGACAGATCAATCGGTTTTTGTGCCACCACCCAAACTCCATCAGCTATACTGATAGCTTGTGGCAACACAGTATTTATCAGTACCTCTACATGGCAATTTTTCTTAATCACTTCTTTATTGTTTTTGAACAGTTCGAGTATACATAACCTGTGATTACCTGTCACATATATAGGCCTTAGCAAGGTACAGGTTCTTAAGGCATCATCCCTGCATTTCCTTGCTTTTTCTGCTGTCAGCATCATAAATTTCGTCCTAGCTGAATTCAAAGCTACAAACTCTGTCTCAATCTGATATCTCGCTACCGCCCCTAGGTCCTGCTCTGCTTGGGGGTAGGGAATAGGTAAATTTATAACTTGTTATATTTTAAAAAGACTTTCCCTGTCTAAGAACGGAATGGATATCACGGCCAGCAACTTATATTCTAGCAAACGTAACACAACCCAGTGCGTTGTAATATTTCCATAATTTCTTGGTGGTGTCCACCGGCAGCCTCAAATGATAGGATAACTCAGTCTGTATTTTTAATAACAATTCCTTCAAGTGCCCAGGATTTACTATGATTGGGGACAGGTGTCCTAACATATCCAATTGAGCTCTCGCATGCTCTAATAAAATCGTCAGGTTTCCCCTTGAGAACCTCTTCCCATTCCTTTCGGTTCTACCTGCTCTTATTTAATTTTCTTATTCCACATGGGGGACCTTCTTCCCCCCATCTTCCTGCCTACCTTCCGACTCCATTCTTGTGCCTTTTTCCATTTTGCTTTCTCCCACATACCCTGGCTATCCCTGGCCAGGGCCACCGCCGCCATCTTGACCGGTGCTTCCTTTATGTTGTCATGCCGTATGCACTCATTCTGGAGCGCCTCTACGTATAAATCAGCCATCTTGGTTTGCATAACGGCGTTGTTCCTCACTTCTTCCGGAAAAGCCAGAGTGACCAGCTTTTCCGCCTTAACTCCTAACTCAACCGGAGTTTCGTCCTTCAGTTGCACTAATTTCATGAGGCTTCTCATGGCCTCAATCGCTGTCCCCCCCCTCGTTGGCATATCCCCCTATAATTACTTCTTCCAGTTCTTATCCAAGTCAAACGGGGTCCCTCATCAAGTGATACCCTATGAACTTCGAAACTGTATGCAGTTTCCCTATCGGATAGATCATATGAGTGACGCTAGCCAATCTTTCAGTTCCCTTGGGTTTTCCCCAAAGTCTGGCACCCTGGGTACCTTCTAACAATTCCCTTAGGTCCCTAGGGGGTTGTTGCCACGAGACCTCAACATCTACCACTTCAGAGCTCTCCGACCTGTGGTCACTTATGCTAAACGAATCGACTTAAATCGAGAAAAAAAATCGAAATAAAATTGCAATTCGTCTTGGCGAGACGCAACAAAAAAAATCGAGAAATTTCAGGGAAAAACCGAAAAATGGTCACTTGTTCCTGGGTTGCTGTCAATTTATCGAGAGAGAAAAAAAATTACGGAGTGCAATTTTAGAACCATATGGACAGAATGACCAAAGTCCGTTGGTTCTCCCTCCTTTTCTTGTTTTCTTCCTTTCTGTTGTCTGGATTCTTGGGTTGGTCATAATCCGATGATCAACGGTATAATTTGTCGCTCTACACCCTCCCCTGTCGTCTAAGAAGTCCAATACTGCGGCTAATCGATAAAGTGATCGCTTCGATCCAGCTTGGCCTTATCCCACGTTGTTATTTGCTTTGATCATAAGGCGGCCAAAATCGAATCGTCGTCAGGTATCTTTGTATTAGGCCGGTCCAGGAAGGGCGAAGATGTAAAGAAAGAAAATAACACTCCCACTAATCCTCCTCAGGAAACGTGGGTGGCTCATCTATCTTCTTTGGTGACTCATCTGTGCCCGCTACCTCGGACACACTCCTACCAGGAAAGATTAATTCTAAGTTAATTGTTTACGTAGAAAAGTTTCCCATTCATAGACAGTATTTTTAGCTGTGTGTGTGATCGACCAAGTGTCGATCATTGTTGCCATTTAACCTGTCTCAGTTCAGATCCACGTCAACCCTATGCGTTTCATTGTTCAAAACCCCGACGCACAATTCAGATGGCTGTCGACATGAGAAGTAAAATCTTCAATTTTTCCCACAGGATTTATTAATTAACCATTCTTATTTTTTTATGGATCTGTCAGTATATCGCTCCTTCTATTAAAGAAACCTTCTTATGATTACCAGTAACAAAGAGTGGCACAGTAAGAAGGAAAAAAACACTTCCTGATTTGTTTCTCCTGGCTACCATTTACCATTCTTACATTTGCTTTGATATTCATTGATAAAAATTCGAAATCCCTGAAAAGAAATTCGACGTCATAAAATTTAATATTTAATTGCAATTCCGATGTTTCTGGGTTTTCGTCATTGATTATTCGATTGGAAAAATGATCGATTAAGTCTTTCCATCTAAAAGAAATGAAAACGAAATTCTTGGATAACTTGCTTGAAAAGCAAAGTAAAAATACATAATCGAAATATCTTAAATCGGCATAATTATTAAAAGTAACAAAATATGGACTTCAAGAATTTTGGAATTTTGAGCAATATATATATTATCTACAGTTTTAATGCACGTGATATGTGATTGACCAATGAGATCTACTCCCCGCACCCCTAAAAAAAATGAAAAAAAGAAAATGAAATACCCAAGTTTCTGTCTTTTTGTCTATTTTTTCAATCTCTGACGAAGTTGTAATAATAGGGAAACATGTTAGATTGATATACTTTTCCTATTTGTTCTTTATTTTATCATCCTGTCGGATTCTGATCAATATTTGATCTGCATTTGATCTTTAACTTTTTTACTCGTTAGAAGAATACAATAAATTACCTACAAAGAATCACAGGCCTGTATCTATAAATAGAGTCGTAGATGACTTTAGTACGCCACAGAGGGGCTTTTGGAAGTCTAGCGTTTTAAATCTTTCTAATAAATTATCTACTGTGATCAACTGGAGACGTGTACCGACATTTAATGGCTGATCTTTTTAATCATTTCACCCCCAGCAAGGCGATAATGCCACTAAGACGCCAGGAGTTAATGAGGATGAAAGAGGATTAGAAGGCTTTACTGAGGAGAAAGGACAGACCTCAGAAAAATAAGATGTTGATTGACGTTGCATTTAAATTTTTGAAGATGTTTGAAGGTGGCAGGGAAGCAACACCCCGGAAGAGATTTCCAGAAGCGAGAAGTGCGAGAAAAGAAACTATAAAATTTACGGTTACATCTCGCTTTTTCAACAAAAAAACGATGAGACCTAAATGCCAATCTAGTAAGACGCTTAAAGTTATGAAGTCGAGGTGGCAAGGAAGAGAGTTTATTAGAACAACTGCTATGAAAATAATTGCAGAGAAAAAGGGAGGGAAGTCACGGTGGTGGGTAAATGACTGAAGTGGAGATGCCAGGTCAGAAAGGATAACATTACAGATCCTTCTTCGGATTTTGTCGAGGATCTCTAGATATATGAGGAGCTCTAAATTAGATATGTCAACAATATTCAATGCTCGGATGAATGGTATATTTATAAATGCGCAAGATGGATTTTGCCGAGAGAAATTATCTGACACGATACAGTGAATAAACCTTCTTAGCATCAGACCTCAGCAATTGAGTCAATATAATAACTCCACTTAATATCAGTGGAAAACGTGAGACCAAGAAGAAGCAATGAGTTGCTCTCCTGGAGGCTGGAACCAACCATGCTGATGGAAGGAAAATAGATCTCTGTGATGATTAAAAGATAATAGGGAAAGTAAAAAAAAATTCCATACTCTTATATAAAGATATGATATGGTGAAAATGCGGATAAGTTTTGGAGGCATTAAAATTTACAAACGATATCTTGCCACAGCTGACAGCTGATTAGAGATCATTTTCGAGGGCAGCTGCCAGCTCGACTTTGTCGGATTATCGAACTATAGAAGGAAATAATTATGTCATGAACATAAATTTTGAATTGGGAACTGATGACATCGGGAAAGTCATTGAAAAGATAAGAAACAACGAATATCCAAGGATGGTGACCTGGTGAACTCACGAATTAATGTGGAAGGATGTAGAAGCGTACCCGCTCAACCCAACCCTCATCACACGATTAAATCAAATATTTGGCCATAGGCACCATAGCTGTGGAACTTGTAAAGAAGGCCTGCATACCAAACCCTGTCAATCGCTTTCAAGATATCCAACGCCACACACAGTCTCAGCGTTTTTATATAAATCTTGATAGATAAATTCCGTGATAACCGTTAATACATCGGTGTTTGTCCTAGAGAAACAGAAGCCATATTGTTTGTCTGAAAGAAGGCCGTGTGAAGTGAGATGCTTAAGTCTGTAGAACTTTGACAAAAAGGTAAAAAACTAATAGGATGATTATTCGAGGGATAAGACGGTTCACCAGAGTTTCTGAAGACAGGAACTAAAGAAGAGAATTTCCAAGCATCTAGGAAGCAAGAAACAACAAGATACTCGTCTCTTTTATTGTTTGGGCGCGTTTAATCGCAATAGAATAAGTTTATTGTATTATTGCTTTTATTATTTCTGTATTGTTATGGAGTTTTTTACAATTGATTTTATATCCTTGTCGAAATCCTTTGTTTATGTGTTGCTCCTGTTATTTTCTTTAGCGGCATATCAATCTCTATAATGCCAAGATCTAAATATTTTGTACACATTTTTAATTTTCTTTTTGGAGATAATAATGGTTTTAATGATATAAGCCTTACTCTGTCAGTTAAGTGCCCTCACGTGATCCACGCTTGGGCGATCATGACTCTTTCGATTAATGACTGACTAGGCAGAAGATTATTCCCACAATAGGTTGCCATTTGTGAAAATAACGAACTCATCTGGAATTGGAACTCAGCCCTCCGATAAACAATTCCAATCCATTATCGCACATCCAAGCCTCTGATATTCCCAGCGTACTCACTAGGTTCGACGTTGCTTAACTTTGATGTTTCAACGGGACGTGACCGTAAGCCATACAACTCACTCATCCAAACTTATATCACTTGGTATTCCCAAGGGGTCACCCATCTATGCTCGACGTTGCTTAACTTCGGTTATCGTACGGGAAACGGTGTTTCAAAGCGATGTGACCGTTTATGTGTTTTTATATTATTAAGTTGTTTTTAGAATTGTATATGGGAAATATAGCTTAAGTCTTGCCCAACTGATCCAATTTTAACCGCCATTTTTTTTGGTAAGAAATCTGCTTACTGCGGAATTACGTTCCCTGTAAAGCGAAGAGATCAAATTTGTGCGTTGAATATACACAAATGGTAGAAAAGTAACAAAGAAAATGAGAGGCGACTCTTGCAATGAAAATGAATCATCACGAAAGTACAGGAAGTTATAAGTGGGTGTGAAGGTGGTGTAATAACGGCTCGAAATGAGAAATCAATGACCGAGTTTGTTTCTATTGGGAATGGTATAAATCCATCTCTACCCTCTCCTTCTTATGGGTTAAAGAACAGGACAGACTGGGTTCTCTAGCCTACTTTGGTAACCAGCTTAGCGACGGTAATTCGACAAAAACATTCATCCTTCACAGAGATGCGATGGCCGGTCAAAACAGAATAAAATCTGCTACTTTTTACCTTAAGCAATAATTGGAGTAGGTACTTTTCCATGCCCCGTTTTATAAAAAAATGTGCCACCAAATGTGTATAAACTTTTTCTTTATATTCTTTACAGAGACGCTCTTAAGAACATTCTTTTCTTTCTTTTAGGGACATTCTTTGAAATTTTCTCTACACAAAAATGTTCCTGATAGAATTTTTTACTCTATCTAATTTTGTTTCATTCTCTTGCTTGTCTATTTTCTCAACCGATTCAGCACTTTTAGTTTTGTTCGTCTTCACACGACGGCCCTTAACCTAATAACAATGTCAGTAATAATTTTAAGTGCGCTTGTTATCGCATAATATCAGATAATTTGAAACATGATCAACTTGCAGTTCACTTTCTTATCATTTTGTTAAAATTGATTCACAAGAAACTTCCACATATCATCCACATATAAATATTTCACTGATGCAGCAATTTCACAATACAAACGTTTCAAATCCGCCATTAATCTCATCTATCATGAAAAAAGAGCATATCCCGTAAGCAGAGCATCGTTTCTCTGCAGCTTCTCATAACAAAAATGATGGAATAAGAGGAGAAAAGATCAAAAAGAGAAGTCATAAATTTTTGCTTAATGACTGTAGTTGAAAATTGTCATCCCGAAAGAATTATATATGTGTGCGCAAAGAAGCACGCATTGAAGGAATAATATTATAATTATTTATATTAGCAAAGATGCCAGACATCATGATTTACCAAGGTTTATTCAAATGCCAGGACCATTTCTGGAAAAAGATCTTATCTGATGGAGAAAATCTATTTATGAAAATAGTTTCTAGCGATAAAACTTTGATAAATATGTGTTTAAAATGTTAACCTGATCAAAAAATGCAGTCAATAATATCAATCAGAGAAATAAGTCATATGCTTTTATGATAACGCATGATAGGTTGGCTTAATACTAGATCGCTCTGAGGAAAACGAAGATGTCAAAGTAAAATTAATGAATAGAAACGCGTTGAATTTCGTCTGGATAACTGATCATAATTCAAGTCAATGTTGGCTCCCATGCCATAATATAATTTGTGAAATTGACCAACCTTTGAACAATGAAAGGCGCTCAAGAAAATACATTTGATCAAAAATAGGTTGGAAAATCATTGTCTAGATGTATTAATTTCAATGGTGGGTTGACGAAGCATCGAATAAGAGTATTTCAATTTTTACGAGTGAGAAATAACGAATGGATTTATAATTGAGTAAAATATAAATCCTGAATTCAACGGTTTACGTTACTTGCCAAGATTTTTAAAGCGGTCTAAAATTTGATTTTTTTGGAAGGTTTTAAAACTTTTGTCAACTAAGAATCACGTAGCTGTTGTAAAACAAATATTTCAACGTTTTTCACAAGATAAGTCTTCGGATGATTCTAATCAACTTTAATTTTGATTCTATTACAAATAGTTTAGATTCTATGGGTGGCAAAAGAAGCACGAAAAATCCCCAAGATAACAATTTGCCCCATTTTTAGTATCCTATAACACTGTAGAAAATAGAAATAAAATAAAAACACAGGTGTGTTTTTGTCATGCATTAGACGATAGGATTATCAAATATCACCTTGATGACTTCTTAGAATGTAGGATT
This sequence comes from Acanthosepion esculentum, assembly GCA_964036315.1. Lineage (NCBI taxonomy): Eukaryota > Metazoa > Mollusca > Cephalopoda > Sepiida > Sepiidae > Acanthosepion > Acanthosepion esculentum. The sequence goes on from OZ038496.1 coordinate 106,191,234, forward strand.
ATGAAGTGCCAAATTTGGTAAATTGGGTTATTAGCACCAAATATCGAGAGGGTATAACTCCTGAACTCAGTGTCTCAGAGTTTTTAGTTTCTCATCGGTGGACAGAAAATACTAAGATTTCATCAAAATCTGAGATTTAGTTGAGGCGATAGGAAATTACCCATATATATATATATATATATATATATATATATATATATATATATATATATATATATATATATATATATTGATCCTAGCTAGAGGCAACCGGACGTCTAGACACACTGAAGAGCTGTGATACAGCGAAACAGTCTGTCTGTGGATGACAATATATATGCTCCTGAAAAGATTATTTCAGTTGAGCTCTCTGGGGAGGAAGTGTGGGTTTGTAAACAGTGACTATTACGGCAAATAATGTAAGACTCTTCGGTAAATCGAATCGAGTTCTCTCAGTCACTGTGTGTTTATCTAAAAATAAATACGCTTAAATTCACCTTCATCCCTGCCGTGTGCCAACGGCCTAGTGGTAGAATCCCGACTGATGTCAATTCAGTCGGGTTTCGATCCTAGCTAGAAGCAACCGGACGTTAGTCACACTGATGAGCTGTGATACAGCGAAACAGTTTGTCTGTGGATGACAATATATATATATATATATATATATATATATATATATATATATATATATATATATATATATATATATATATATATATATGTTGTAAAAAAGGTTTTAAAAACAAAGTCTGTGTTTATTTTTTATTGTAGTTTTCGAATTTACGGATATTTGGCAACAATTTTACATATGACGCCCAATTTTCGATTTACTGGAATTCCCGCGTTCTAAAAAATGCCTGAATATGATCAAAACTGACAACATCCAGTTCTAGATAATGGCTGAGAAAAAAACCCCAAAAGACTGAAAAAACACTTCAAACAGTTTATCCATAATTTTGATTTCGGTGGAGATCTTACGCTAAAAATGGGAACATACAATAAAAAAAATTAACCAGACACACACACATATATATATATATATATTATAAATTAACTGATTTAAAATATGGTTTCTTCGCTACACAGTAATAACCATGTTTGAAAAGCCAAAGCAAAAAACTTCAAATTTAATTATATAATTAAATTAAAAGCATTAGTTCTGTTTCATCTTCAAGCGAATTTTGGAATAACATATTTTTAAATTTACTGAGTTTTAAACGCACATATAAATTCATAATTTCCTGTTTCCAAGGATACAGATAAATCGAAACACCGGATTATATATCTTACTGTTATTTCATTTTATTATAATATATATATATATATATATATATATATATATATATATATATATATATATATATATTTTTATATATATATATATATATATATATATATATATATATATATATATATATATAATCCACAAAAGGATGGGTTTGTAAAAAGAAATTTCAAGTCTTGGAACAGCCTAGTGAAAGTCCAGATTTAAACCCAATTGAAAACCTGTGAGTCAGGTGTAAGAAGGCGGTGAATGCCCAGGTAAAATCGAGCAATTGTAGAAATTTTGGCAATAAGAATGGTCAAAAATCGGCACCCACTACTACGAGAAACTTCTTAACAAATTATAGAAAATGACTGGGTAACATTGTAACTTAAAAAGGAGAAGTCATCAAATATTCAATGTAAGGTTCACTTACATTTGCACAGTTTACTTTCTGATTTTTAATTAATATTTTTATTCCAGCTTTTTTAAAATCTTTGAAATCAATTGCAATTGAGTTAATAAAGGTTTTTCATAATGAATATATAGTTTAATTAAGATTTGTTGACTATCTGGAAAAAAGAGACAATTTAAAAAAATATTAACTCAGGGGTTGACTTACTTTCGCACAGCACTATATGATGATTGCCTCTTCTTTACAGAAGACGACCATCTCTTATTTTTTTACCGTAAAAGTATATTTTATCATATATATATATATATATATATATATATATATATATATATATATATATATATATATATATGATAAAATATAGATATAAGGTATTCTATGTTTATAGATTAAAGTACTGAATATCAGGGAGAGAGTGTATGTAAATATAAAAGTGTACGTTGACGTCGACACCCCGAGGCGACAGTCTTCAGGCCATATTCATGTTATTTGATACATTTCCTTTTGATTGTGATTCTATAGCACCAGTCCATGAGGTTCGAAGAAGAATGGTCCTCACAAAGACCTACAGGATTCATTTGTTCATTAATCATTGATCTGAGGAAGTGGCTGTAAACTAGTATGAATATAAGTATTTACTGGACATAAGGCTGTGAACAGTTTTCTACTGATATTAAGTAATAAACTGATCCCCCAGTATTACTAAATATAATGTCTCAACACTCGTATCCGAGTAGGCCTTTTTTCTGCTCAGGTACATTTATATTTGTTCAACACCCACAGAGACCAGCCGTTGTTTACACTGCAGCATTGCTGAGTGGACCGTAGTTACAGTTTCTGGGACAGAGCGCATCATCTGGCGTGATCATCATCCTAAACAAGGCCTGTACGCTCAACCCCTCGGTCACGATGACTTGTGACTTTATGCTAGCACAACAAGGCTTGGGTAAAATCAGGTAAGGTTTTTCGGGCACTTTCTAATGGTGCTTCACGCTGGGGTTGCTTCTCGAGGCCGATAGCAACAAAAAGCCACAGTCCTGACAAATTGATCATGGTGAACGCTCTAAACACGCTCCCAATACTAAATATGAGCATATAATGACAGGAAACTATATTGAAAGTATAAACATGTATAAACCCAATATTGAGATATCTCGTTATTTTTTCACGATATGGTTAAACTAGCATATAAATAAACGTATAATATTCATGTGCGTGTTTTTGTGAACACGTGTGTGCATGCGTGTGTCTTTGTGTGTGTGCGTCCTTGTGAGCATATGTGTGTGTGTGTGTGTTTGAGTGTGTGTTTATGAGTGGGTGGTCACAGATGGACAGCCTGAAAATAAATGAAGGTGATGCTTATCAAATAGAGGCATCAGCTTCCCGAGCCGGAGGATGGAGACGGCACTGGCGGCTATACGAGTGGTTGGAGAGGTTTTGGTATTGACGTCATGACCACTTATCTGTAATCGTAATCAAATGACGTGTGTCGAAGTCGAGGCGTGTGACAGTGCGCGCCTTCTCCCGGACCTCGACAGAACTGTACTAATGGAATAACAATGTGAAGAAAGGGTAGTGACTCCGGTGAGAGTTTCATTAAACACGAAGTTAATTTCGAGGAGATGATTTCCTCTTCATCCGTCTTTGATTGTGTGTGTGTGTTTTTGTGAGATATGAATATGTTGATGGACAAATAGAGATACAAGCATCTATCTATCTATCTATCTATCTATCTATCTATCTATCTATCTATCTATCTATCTATCTATCTCGTCCTGGTTATGACATTCGCGTCCAGGGTAAGACGATAAACTACGTCCAACAGCAAGGCCTCTGATCGGGAGGCTTTGAGGAGCGTGGAACCACCTCTTAATTGCTGGTGTTCCCAGTTCCACCCTGACCCGGGGTGGTAGCACTTGTTAGGGTGCCAGCTTTGGGCAAATAGTTAACCTCGAAACTGAGGTAAAAAGTATTATAAATGTGTAAAAATAGGTTTTAATATCAGAAATACTTTGTAAAAAATTATTACCAGAAATAAATTTTTGAAGAAAAAAAAAACTATTACCAGCAATATATTTTTGAAAAAAATATTACCAGCAATACGTTTTTGAAAAAAAAAAATTACCAGCAATACATTTTTTAAAATAATATTACCAGCTATACATTTTTGAGGAAAAAAGTATTACCAGAAATAGATTTTCGACAAAACAAAATATTACCAGGAAAAAAAAGTTGTCGGCATTAAATAACCCATTGAGGTTGATATGCCTTAAAAGACAACAAACCAAATCAAATATATATGTATACATACACACCTTTTTTTTTTTACCAAACTATCGCTATGAATCTATTTAAAAATTTTATTGGCATTAAAAGAGGTTGATATGCCATAAAACAAAACAACTAACCAACCAACCAACTTTCTTTCTTTCTATCTATCTATCTATCTATCTATCTATCTATCTATCTATCACTCAAGTGGTTGACTTTCCTACGCGTTTCCCTAGTAACCCGGGCGATAACGCTTCCCTCCTAGATGTCTGTTTTACCTCCATCCTTGATGCTTGTCATGCTACGTAGCCCTGCCCTCTTGGTAACTCTGATCGCGCGGTGGTGTCTGTTAACATCTCCTTCCAGACCCACCATGAAACTCCTACTGACAGAATATCATTCTGTTATCAACGCGAAGACTGGGACTTGTTCCGTGATTTCCTTCGAAGGTGGTTTTTAATCATCCCGTACAAAAATGTGCGTCTGAGGTTTCCTTCTGAGTAAAATCCGGCATCGAGGCTTTCATCCCAGCAAGAAAATACCAATTTAAATCGTTCTCATCTCCTTGGTTCTCATCTGCTTGCTCAGTTGTTATAGTCCATAAGATCGTACCGGTGCGACATTTCTGATTGCAGTAGACGTCTCTCTGTCTCTGCTCGTAATGGGTGCACGCGTGATCTCAATGGAGCAACGCTACTGTTTGCTGATAGAATGAAACAGCGTATTGCATCTAGCAAGTTTGGTTCTAAAGATTATTGGCGGCGCTATAAGAGTGTGCTGAACTACAGAAAATTCCTAATCCATCATTTACTCAATTAATTCGAAATCCTAATATCCTCAACTGATAAGACTGAATGCTTTGCTCGGGAATTCTTATCCAATTCAACATACGACTCATCCGGGGTACCCACACCTGATTTTCCCCTTAGAACTGATGTGCTTAACGCTGTCGATGGTATTAGAAACCATCACTAAACTAGACTCTCATAAAACAAGTGACGAGAAAACAGCCGTAGTCCTAAAGAAATGTGCTGGCTCCAGTTTTCTCCAAACTATACAATTATTGCCTCGCCGATTCTTGCTTTCCAGCCTGTTGGAAATCCTCCTCTGTCGTATCAGTCTAAGAACTCTGGAGACCCTTCTGACCAATCTAACTACCGTCCTATCTGTCTCCTACCACGCTTCGGAAAAGTCTTCGAGGCTTTAATCAATGCCGAAGTAGTTAAGCATCTCACCTTCCACGATCTGCTCTCTGACAAACAATATGGTTTCCGCTTTTCTCAGTCTATCGCTGGTGTACTTACGGCCATAATTACAAGCACTTGATAATAACAGCGAGGCTCGAGCTGTTTCTCTTCATCAGTGATCTTCCAGCTCTCAAGTAGGCATCTACGCAGACGATAATACCATTTACTACCGTCTGAATTTTAAATCCGGCATTATTGACAGTTCACCAGGCCGTTGGTCTTGAAAACGACCTCCAATTTGTTGTTGACAGGGGCAGGTTTGTGAATTTTAATGCATCCAAAACGAAACTGCTGTAATATGGTCAGCACAGAGAAACTTCCTCCCCGCCTCCTATCAGCATGGCTGATGCACGACTCACTGCGTCTTCTTGGCCTCACGTTATCCAATGGAACAACTACATTGAATCAATAGCTGCATCTACCACAAGGAAAGTTGGTTCTCTGTGTCGTGTCACGCCAGAAGGTTTTTATCATCTGAGTCCATCCTTCACATCTAAAAATCTACCATTCGTCCATGCATGGAATACTGTTGCCATTTATCGTCTGGTGCTGTTCATCTCGTGGTTGGACAAATTCCAAAAAACGGATATGCACTGTGATCGGTTCTGACTTGGGATCTCGATTCCAGTAACTTTCTCACCGACGTAATGTGGTTTCTTTACTATAAATATTTTCATGGCATTTGCTCTGACGATCTATATTCACTGGTGCTCTAACAGCATGAATTTAAGCTTACTACTAGGTTGGTATTTCGATCCTACTCTTTTACTGCCAAAACAGTTAAATGTAAGCAAATTCTACTCCAACAGCTTCTTCTCTCGCACTTCCCAACAGTGGAACACCCTTCCTCTTACTTGCTTCCCTGATAACTATAATCTTCAAAAAATGTTCTTTTTATCCTTTCCTTAATCTTTCCTATACCCAGTCTTTTCCGTTACTTCCAATCTCTGTAGCCCTTTGCGTCTTGCTTGGGGTGAAATGCTTAAAAATCTGTCTATGCATGTCTTCTGTCCAATTCTATCTATCTATATTTTTCTCTTTCTCCATATCTATTTTCGTCTTCTATCTATCTATCTATCTATCTATCTATCTATCTATCTATCTATCTATCTGATTCTGTTCACATCTATCTATATATGTGTGCGTGTGCGTGCCTTCCATCCAATTCTCCCTTTTCTCTCTCTCTCTCTCTCTCTCTCTCTCTCTCTATCTATCTATCTATCTATGTGTGTTCTTTCCACTTCTTTCTCTCTCACACGACTTTTTTTATTTTTAAATCTTAATTATTGTGCATTTTTTCACATCGATACATGCTTCCAAATATCCAGGCTGCTTGGGGATGGGTGTCTTTCATCGAGACAACCTCTTTTAACAGCTTACCAACGAAGGTTAAAGAGTTACTATCTGCCCAGTAGTTGTAGACTTGGAACTACATACTAGTACAACCATTGACGAATCTCGGACAGTTTCGTCTACTCGATTTTTTTCATAGGGCTTGGGTTAACTCGTGTTATATATTTTCGGTTATAGTCTAATGGTCCCGCACGCCAAGATCGTCTCCCCAGAACGATATGATCAAGAAGTCTTCTCCTTAACTAATTGGCCATAGTAAGATACGAAATCGGAACGCTAATGCTCTCATCATTTGGCTACTAGAGTATCAGAGCGTTAGAGCCAACTATTAAAAAAGAACAAGAAAAAACAAAAACAAAGAAAGAATATAAGTAAATAAGAATTAAATAAAATTAAACCAGTCGGGCTGCGTAGGACTTAGCACTATGTGCTGAAGACACTGTTAATAGGCAATGTATTTCTATAAATAATCTTTTACAAATCTCTAATGACTTGTTTTTCAAAAACGTTTATTATTATTTTTGTTTTAACTTATTGCTTTCAAATGCCCATTTTAAATAATTTATACCATACAGTATAAGCTTTTTTTAGCACAATGTATCAATTTAAAAAAAGGCAAATTAAATTTAACCCGACCTCAAGTCGACGAAAATCAAAGCGTCGTATGGAGGGTTGAAGTAAGGAATGTGACTAAGAATGATGAGTGTTGATGAAATATGATATCAGTCAGCAGCCACAATTACCGACCCAATAAATTAAGCTAAAAATTCGCAGAGATACATAAACACATTAACGTATAGGCATGTATACAAACAGACATTCTTGATTTAACATAACTATTATTTAAAAAAACATATCTAGTTAGAAATTATTAAAAATCATATATTTTTGTTAGAGTAAAGGAATCATTTTAGCATCTAAGTTATACCAATAGTAAATTTTGTTAAAGATTGTAATGAGCCCGACAAACATTGATGACCAAGTGTCGTCACTGATATATATATATATATATATATATATATATATATATATATATATATATATATATATATATAGATAGATAGATAACCTAACTCGACATGATCATTATTGGTTCCTCTGTTACATCAAAACATTAAAACATCGTCCTGTCAAAAGCAACGAAAGAGAAGATTTTCTGTCCTTTCTAATGGATGATAATGATAACTAATTTTTGCTCTTAGTTCTTGGACTGCTAAAGTCGTATGCGATAGTGCCACATCCAAATTTCCTCACGTCTACTCTCCTGATTGTACCCTGTAAAGATTTAGTAGATGTTCGGGTTTTTCCTACTAATACCTGAACAGGTAAGATATAGGGAATGGTTAATCAAATCTTCATTGACGCCTGTAAAATTTAACTAAGAAAGTAAAAGCTTTTGCTGCTACAGGTTCGGCTGGTATGTTAGTTATGGGACAGTGATTTATCCAGATACTTGTTAACCCATTCAGTTGAATCTTAATCGTAAAAGTTGAATGGGAATGTAACAAGTTTTTGTCTGTTATTGCCTTAACAGGTAAGAGGAAAAAAACTGAGTTCCAAACAAGGGAGGAAGCAATGGGAAAACACTTCACTATCTTTCCCAATATTGCATGGTAATTCGTAGTTAATAAAGAAAAGGAATATGTGGAGGGCTATGATCGCTTACTTCCTAAAGGGACATGTCATTATTAAAAATGTAGGTCATGTGATGTCTCAGCCGCTATTTGAACTCGGTTTGCCTATTCCATTTTTCATTTCTGTAACACGCTCCACTCTTTCGCATACAGTTTTCAGTATAACAACAGTAACCGTTCTTAGCTTTTACATAACTCTGGCCGAAAAATACTGTATACCAAACGGTTGAAGATCAACCGACTTCCTCAAATGGAAATCAAATGGAGATCTTCAGTTGCAGTTCACATTCTTTTGCTTCCCGAAAAGTCACATGGTACTTCGATAATTGCTGTATAAACACACCTGGTGTTTTTCAACACAGAACTAATGACTTCATTAAATAATTAGGTGCGCACTTCTTAGGCGTTTGCTATTTTACTTTTATATTCCGTTAATCAGCAGATTTTTCAAATTTCATTAGTCTTTTTAATTCATAATATTTTTTAAAGGCACTTACGACTTTATACGCTCATTGTTCATTATATATATATATATATATATATATATATATATATATATATATATATGTGTGTGTGTGTGTGTGTGTGTGTGTGTGTGTGTGTACTAACGTCGAAAAATCAAATAGAATACCGACAAAATCTTTGCTGAGAATTTCTATTATAAACCTTACTGGAAATTTCAAATATTTTGAGAGACACCCTGATAGCACAAGGTATGCTGAAAAGTTCAGGAGCAGCGTTACTTCTGACAAAATGATAAAATATCAGAATTATACTTGGAAGCTTTTCTTGCACAGATCTAGTACCTAATATGTGTGTATGTGTGTTAAGCCGAGGTATCCATGATGTTGAACCATCTTTTTTGTCTATTTATTAAAAACAATGTAGTATTTATGAAGTTTTGGATATTCCGAAAGCTTTTTTCTTCTTGATGGTATTGTCATTATTTTTTTTATTTTTTATTTTTATCACAACGCATCGGCCGATTTATTTTTCGGCTTTCAAGATAAATTACTAGAATTCAGAACGAAATATTAGGTTTGAAAGAAACTAAAACTGGCATTTCATACCACTGGAACTTGCAAAGTAATGTAGTTAGACTGAATTCAAATGTCTTATTCTAATGTTCTGTCTTTGTTTCTATTTATTTCACATCAAGATTCGTTCACCTCACATTGTGAAATAAAATGTGCGGAAGAACGAAAAAAACATCAGACAATTTTAACCAAATAACAATTCAAATATGTAGATACTCTTAAAAATTGTATGGAATAACAAACAAACATAAATTCTGAACTTTTATCAAATTAGAAGGAGATGAAACAAAAAGAATATATTTTATTCTTGATTATTTGAAATGAGTAACACAAATGTTGCATATATATTTTTCTCGTCAGAAACTATCTTACATATTTATAAATCTACCATTCGTCCTTGTTTTGAATATTGCTGCCACATCTGGTCTGGTGCTCTTGCTGCATATTTAGAGATTCTTGATAAAATTCAAAGAAGAATCTGCTCTCATCATTTAACTGTTGAAATGTATAGATGCAACCGCAAGTTCTATGCTAACAGTTTCTTCTGTCACACTTCTCCCTCGTGGAACTCTTCCGTCTTCTTCCTTTCACGATAAGTTTGATTAAAAAATTTAAATGCTATGTCAATTTGTTATCTTTTGTTTTCTTAATTCTTATTCTTTTATTGTCTTCTCTCCTTAATAGTAGTTCTTCTCATTCTCTAACACTCAGTGATATCTTGCGTCCTAGTTAATAAGTGGACGCTTACCAGAGACAAGATCTCCATAGAAGACTTTTGTTTGGTGGGCAACTGTCATCAATTCTGTCCACATGACCAGCCTAGCGTAAATGATTTTTAATTAACAGATTCTATTCTAAACTAGTTGATCCATATAGCTCCAGTAATGTAGTATCTGGTGTGAATGAGTTCCACATCGAGGGTTGGCTGAAAAGGTCATAGGCTGACAAAGAAATTCTCACGGAATGAGACCGAATTTATTTTTCAACATAGTTCCCCTTCAAGTCCACACATCCCTTCCATCGGTGCTGTAGTGTTATTGGTCAAAAAAGTAATCAACAGCAGATATGACGTCATCATCACTGCAACACTGGTTCCCAGCCAATTTTTTCATGTTGGGGGAACTGATGGTAGTTAGATGGGGCCAAATCGGGAGAATAGGGAGGGTGATCAACCAGTTCAAAACCACAGTCATGCAGAACAGCCATTGAAACCAAAGGAAATATTGGTCTGACGAAACAAACCTTTTTTGTCAGTGTTCTTGGACGTTTAGTCTTGATAGACTTTCGTAACTGCCTCAGCAAGTCAGCATAGTAATCTTTATTGATGGCGTTGCCCTTTTGAAGATGGTCAATAAACAAAATCCGTTTTACAGATGAAAAGTCCTTGGCCTTCTTCCGGTTCTTTCTTAATTTTTTTTTATTCTCTTTCACTCGCAGTAGGCCCCCTTGTGTCTTAGTGGCATTGTCGCCTTGCTAGGTGTGATTTACTAAAAAAAAAGAGGTAAAGAGAAAAACAGCCTCTAATTTACCTAACGAGCTCGTGTAAATGGGTGACAGATGAAGGTTTAGGAGAGATAAGAAAAAAAGCAAAATTTATTAAGAGCTACAAAGAACAGGGAATTATGGAGAGCCATGATCGCCAGCCTTCTGAAGGGATACAATATATAGAAGAAGATTCTGATGAGTAACTGCTGGAAAACAGTAAATATTTTAAAAGGCATATGGCTTTGTATAAGGCGAAGCAAAACTTTATTAATGAAAAATCAACGAAGCGATCTTCTGACTCGGAGGTAAGTAAGTAAATGACATACGAATATTCCAGTTTATTGCTGTTGAATTACTCTGGTAAAATTACATTTGGAATTCTAATTTAGGCTTCTTTGAAAATATTTTTAACGTTTGTAATTATTTCAGTGAGCCAATTCTATAATTTTAAAGCAATGTTAATTAAAACAACGAAAGGGACATTTAATGGAATTGTATTTTACAAATCGGCACAGGTTTCGTGAAAATATCATGAAAACTGCTCTGTAACGATTCATGAGGAGATAGAAGAATGAAAAACGCAAGAATAATGAGGGTCGTTAGAGCGAGGCGATTCTAAAAGAAGCAGCATTCCTACCAGGATTTATTATTGGCGGTAACAATCTTAACAACATTAGATATGGAGAGGGCATGTTGTTGAGAGCAGACATAGAGGGAAAACAACAAGAACACCTACAGAACGAAGTAAAGCCAGAATAAAGGACTAATCAACTGCATGAAGAAAGAATACATGGCTGTTAGCAAAAGGAACAGCCAAATAAGCAAATTACATATTGCAGTTAGCGAAATCAAACAGCTGAAACAATTTAGATATCTGGGAAACGTGTTAACAGAGGACGAAAAGTGCGACACAGAAATCCGAAGGAGCATTGGGATAGCGAAAGACGCCTTCCAAAAACTTAACATAGTATTATGAAACAGGAAAATATCGTTAGAAACAAAAAAAAAGAGCACTGAACTGTTATGTAGTACATTACATTTGGGGCCGGCTTGGCTGCAGGAGTTGCCAGAAGGTTATTATTGATAGTCAACCGTCTTCGGGGCTCCACTCCGAATTTTCTGACCGGATTAATTCCCGAGCTCTTTCCGTGTTTGTATATGGCCACAAGGCAGCCGATGTTTAAAATCGGGGTTTCCTTCCCTTAAATGGACTGAATTCCTTCCTAGGTTAGCGAATTCCATCTACACGAATCAGAAATTAAATTTGGAAAAAGAGTCCAATGATAAAAACCGTACGATTTTTCTAATTTCAAATCGCATTTAACCGAAGCGTTCTTTCATAATTATGATTTGAAACGGAGATTTGAATGACTATTATTATTATTATTATTATTATTATTATTATTATTATTATTATTATTATTACTATGATTATTATTATTATTATTATTTCTATGAATATTATTATTATTACTATGACTATTATTATTATTTCCAAGAACATGGATGTATTATCAAGGTTTAATTCCTTTGAATCGTGTCTGTGCGGCCATAAGGGTATGCTTATGGTCTGGGAAGCGTACGTACTCTTTATATAATCACCTAGGCTTGCGCCCTGAAGACGTAACTCCGGTCTCACCACCCGGTGAGAGGACAAAAGGACTGGATTTCGACCAAACAGTGCGCTACCATTATCCGAGATAAACGGATGCCTATACTGTAGTATAATTTCTGTGAGGATTTAGTTCGACCGTATCAGCAGATGTTCATCGATATGTCGTGCGACGCCATGACTGCCAAATTGGCTCAATATTATTTTTGTTTTTTTGCCCTATTCATTATTCATTGCTTTGTGACCGAAGTTTATTTTAATGCAAATAGCAGGAAGTTGAAACCTGGTTTAATGCCATTCTTATGCATTCTTTGCTGTTTACAAGTGTCTCTTGAGCATTTCTCAACGAAGACAACGCGGAAAATTAATGACTTTGCTCATCAACCGATTTCAAGAAAGCATCTTAATATCTTCTGCTTAAATTGTTTTCTTTCGTGAAAGAAGATGAAAAGAGCTGAAAGAAGAGAAAGAGTAGAGAGAAAAAAGAAGGTAATTAATAAGACAAAAATAGTCATTAGCTGGATGTGTGGAAATTCCACGAGTATCCTAAACTAAGATTATATGCTGCTTCAAGTTTCTACCTTTTTCTTATCATTGCCTGCATCTTCTCATTCTCTTCCTTATCCCTGCCAAACTTCATTGTTTGTTTTTATCTAATTAGTTTCACATGTGAGCAAAGAAGAGGAAATGCTTAAATTTTATCCTATTGTATCCGTTCTCTTATATTTCTTTTGCTCAATCTATCCAAAGAATTTCAATCTATTTTAAAAATCAATACCACACCATTTAAGGCAGTAAAACCACTAAGACACAAAGGGTTACAGGGTGTGGGGGAGCTGGGAACAGAGACATTAATAATGAGCGGGAAGAGGAAAGAGTAATCACGAGGACAGTAGATTGACGTTGCATTTAAATATTTGCAGATTAAAGTTGGTTGGAAAACATGAAACCGGAAGGGAGTTCCATAAGCAAGAAGTACGAGAAAAAGAAACTTTTAGCATAGAACTTACGGTTACATCTAGCCAGATTAAATATAAATTGCTGAGATCTCGACCCCTGTTTAGTACTGTGCTTAAATTCAAAAACTCAAGGTACCATAGCGAAGAGCGATATTTATTTGTAAAAAATACAAAATATGGCACAAGGCCACAAAGGGGAATGGAGAAAAGGATGGTCTTCATTCGTTTTAATATTAAACTTAGCTAGCCACAGACAGTGACCCAAGCATACCACAATATTCCTAACACCGAAACAATGCATTCTTACTTACCTTTCTTACTACAGCCACCATAATACCTCATTGTCTCTATGAAAGTCCTAACTAGTCCCTATATGTACAATTCATTGTCGTGGGGGGGGGCGGAAGAGGGAAATAAGATAACAGTTTAAAAATCTAAACCCCAACGAATATTTACAAAAATGAACAAAAAACTATATACAAGAAAGTAAACAAAATAGCGTTAGTAATCGCCCATAATCCTTAACTCTGGCAGAAACATCAGTTCACGGGACGCGATTAGTATAAGATATTCATTCATCCCAATCACTCACTCAACCACACATTCATTCAAAATGCAACAACAAATACGAAAATCACAGACGAAAGGCGCCCACATCCACGAGAGAACAAACATCATTGAGCACCTAACGAGGGAGGGGATGGGGAATTAAACTTAAAGAAAAATAGGGACAGAAATAAAAGGGGCCAATGATTATACATCCCCTAGCTAAGTTAACTGGACTGCCGAAACTAAGGAGACAAAAACAACCCTAATTGAACCAAATTTCGGACGGGGTTGCCAAAGTTTAATACAAAGAGAACAATATCCTCATGCCTAAACGGCATCAAAGTGCCACTCCAAGTCAGTCCCTCTCACTCGACACAAGCGCGCAAAATTCACCGACCATTTGCCAGATTATGATAAAGAGAGACGCCGCTTTTTCGTCCTGATCTTGACTTTAAACTGTTGGTTAAAGTACAAGATCAGTTGGGAAGAAGTGAACTTCTCATCTCCATCGAATCCCTTCTGACGTGTCGTCCAAATCATGACGCTCATGACCCCAAGCAAGCAAAAGAACACGTAGAGTTCAGTCTTCGACAACGGCGGTACCACATTGCTACAGACAGAACTGGCCTCAAGGACAAAGAACTTTCCGCGCAGCATGTGAACCATGACACCTTCAAGAAACTTGCACAACGGCGCTACCACCCTGCAATGAAAGAAGGCGTGACCAAGATTTCTCCAAATCCGCCGAACAAAGTCTTTTGGAGATCCAGAAGGCCCCAGGAATCACAAGCCAGGTGGATGATGCCTCATCGTTATTGAGGCATTTCGACCCGGGTGCCCAAGGTCAAATTGACCGAGCCTCCTGCTTCGTAAGATCGAGCTCGTCAATCAGCTCATCACGAACGAACCCCTAACTAGCATATCATATAATGCCTTTCGAGACAACGCCCATAAAAGGCGTTTCAGAGCAATATGACACTCGCGACAGAAGGAGCACTCGCCTCGGGGTAAACGGAGGGCCTCTTCCTTGCACGAGTGCACACTTCTTAGGGATGGAAAATTCTTACGGGTATCTTCCTTCCAGAAGGCGCCCTCCGAATCGCAACTCATTCGATCTAGGAACGCGATGCGAAGCATATATTGACGAATCTCAATGCTAGACATACCCAGACGGCCTTCAGAAGGGTGGAGATAACAGATCTCCCGAGTTACACTAGCGGATTTGCCTCCCCGCGAAAGAGCCGTACTAATGAAATTAGTCAGTGGAAGCACAGAGAGTCGGTAAAAGAGAATAGGGTAGATGTGCGAGACATATTCTCCCGCCCTCCCCTTTAAGGAAAGATTCCTCTGAGACCAGAGACGAACTGCAATCTCGGCATTCCCTTGTACCGCCGACCAATTCATTTCCAACTGGATATCGGGACTGAATCAGATGCCGAGTATCTTGAACGGCCCGTCCGTCCAGAGGAAAGGTCCGTGAAGAGAAACTTCTTTCCACGCACCCAATTGCAAGCCAACAGACTTACCACGGTTGATCTTGGCCCGTGTCACATCTCATACTCAATGATTTCTTTTCTGACTTCTTTAATCATGGCTCTACTCAATACAAGAACCGAACCGTCATCAGCATAGGCAGAATACTTGGCTGAGGCGGTAACACCAGGTAGGGAAATTCCGCGTAGGACCGGATTCGTCTTTAACTTGCGAAGGAAGGGTTCCACCACAAGTACGTAAAGCAAAAGTGAAATCGGACAGCCTTGACGAATAGAGTAAGACAATGTGAAAGGCTCGGATCGTACCCCATTCATTTCCACCAGCGCACCAGGAATCGCATACAGAAGTCGGATTCAGGTGCAAAAGTACCTCCCGAAACCGATCGCCGAAAGAACAGCCTTCAGAAATCGATGGTCAACCCTATCAAAGGCGTTGGACTGATCTAATTTGATCAACTCGGGTTCACTGTAGACTTGCTCGATGATCAAACCTACCAAATGAAGTCTGTTCAGAGCCAATCAGATCGGACAACCTGCAAACGGTTGGCTAAGATCTTTAACTCTGTGTTTAGCATAGTTAATGGTCGAAAGTTACCTATCATACCACCACTGTTATTGTCCTTGCGTATCAATTTGATCACACCCTTGGTGAAGCGTTGAGGTATAGAGCCCTACTTCATCCAGTTTTTGAAAATTAGTGCCAGCAAAGGAACAAAAACGGGCGACTGCCTCAAGTACACACCGTAGGGAAGATCATCTAATCCCAGAGATTAGGCCAACCTAATGGGATCCCTCTGTAATGGGACCCTCGAACCCAGCCGCTTCAGCTGCCTCAAGGCTAAATAGGCGTCGAGCTGAGCTGTGCTCAGACCGGGCTCCCTGGTGAAAAGTTCCTGAATCACGAAAAGCTTCTCATATGCCCGCGTTTGTGGTCATGGTCTGCTTACCCGGCAATGTAACGCACACGATATGTCACTGAGATGCATTCCGAGCTTCCTCTGCACGCAATTCTTTTTAACCTACCAGAGCTTGATCCTGCTTGATAAGCAAGCAGGCCAACTCTACCCTATCTAAAGCTACGTTCCCACTATCACGGGATTTAATCGCCCGATCTACTTTCTTCTCACAAGCCGTTTGCGCCGCTAATATATCTAGATTGAGCCGGCGACTATAATCAGCAGCAAACGTTCTAATTTTGAATTTTAAATTATCGCACCAGGCATTTCCCACCACAGCTCCCGTCAGTTCCCTCTGTATCATTAGTAGCAGCTGGTCACGGAAATCTATCTCAGCAAACAATGAGGAGTTCAATTTCCAATAGACAGCCATCCCAACCTTAAGCTTATCTAAGTTTACACGGACCCAGACAATCCTATGATCCGAATAAAGTATATAGTAAAATCTTGGACACACTAAGAGCCCTACATCAACTCTACTGACTATGACTCAGTTGAGGTAGCTAAAACGCACCTTTGTAGTCAAGCCGCCCCTATTTGTTCAAGTCCATACTACCTCCCGAGAGTGTTCATTACGGTAATTATCGACAAAATCAAACATCGATAAAGTACCGAAATGATTTCACGTTCCGGTTGTTAGTACCCGAATTTGGTTGTCAGTACTCAAATTTTGGCTGTATGATCTATATCGGGCCAAGGACGGCATTCCAACATCTCGCAAAAACTACACGACCATATGTCGTCAAAAATGGCCCGATCTGTCGAAACAAATCAGGCTGCTCAGAATGGACATTGGGCGCATAAACCCCAATGAGACGAAGGGCTTTATCCTTTATGATAACACCTAGCATGCAAAGCCTACCCGCCGTATCTGCAAAGACAAGAGAACACGCAACCTTCACAGACTTGCTCACTAGCCAAGAGACAGTTATCGAGCGTCTATCAGAACATGCTGAATAGAAGGTGAACCCCCAAGATATAGTAGCCTCATAGTCCCAAGAAGATAAACCGGGTCTCCTGCGCACAAAATATATTCACCCCGAGACGTTGAAGGTCACGAGAGGGCATCATCCTGCAAGACTGACCTCGGGCCCCGGGCATTAACGCTAGCTAACCAAAGACACATTATCAAACCGATTAGGGTTGCTCTCCTGCATTAAACATGGCCGGGAAAGGACATGGACGGCCTCTCTTAATGATCCTGTGCCCATCTCACACCTGATGGTGCCATCAGGAGACAGACCGCCAATCTCCAAGAGGAACGTAAGTTTTAAAGCTCTATAAAGGTGATGAACGAATAGCGGGAGCCTCCTTGAACAAAAATGATTTAATTTTCTACCATTATCGTTGTCAAAGCACGCTAATAGTGGAAACATGCCAAAATATTATTCGCCTCTTGTATCATTGACCAAATCTGTTGTCCAGGAACACCAGTCCTCACCACAGTTAAGATCCTTTTAACGTTAGGAAAGTTTTTAGGATTTTCAACATCTAAATTATTGATTTTTTAAGGGTGTGGGAAGGGGTAGGCTTTTTCTTGGGTGAGGATTTGGGACTGGGAGCCTTCTTGAGGGTAATCATTTTGGAAGAGGGTGATTTTCTTAAAGGAGGTGGAGCCATGTGCTGCTGTTTAAAAAATGGAGACGATGGTGCCGAAGAAGGGCCAATTAATTTTCCAGCCTCGAGACATTTCTGTTTTAGGGAGTCTTTTAATTGTTGTAGTTTTTCTTTCTTTTCGAAAGATAGTTCATATTTCATTTGCTGTTGCTGTCAGAATAGCTGGGCGGAGAGTCGCCCTTAGAACTGGTAGAGGGAATGGGGCTGTTTGTGCCTTTTATCCTAGGGGCTTCTGTGGGACGAGAACCCGCTGCTTCCCTCTAGTCTTACCAACAATCTTCCATTCACCCCTTTCCTTCTCCACAACCGCACAAACAACAGGCAAAGACTTTTTGAAGAATGGGGTCCGTGAGACGGACCCAACTGGGGGTTTCACAACACCGGTCCAGGCTGCTGGCATGCCCATTACAGGCGAGACGGAAACAACAGACACGACCAGAACTCCTGGGACATTCTTCTCTGGGCAAGAAGAGGAGAGGTGACCAGTCTCTCTGCACTTTCAGCAAGTCTGTCTTCGGCCTGCGACGATAATAGGCATTTTCTGGCCCTCTACATCTAGGCAGTTGGGCATGGAAGGCCTTACGATGTATCATTATCTCGAAGCCCCATCCCCGGTCAGATCGTCAGCACTGAGTATCTGTCCAAATTGGCACAGATAGGCGGTCAAGTGTTCCCGACAATCTGAGGAGGGACCTCATATACTGAAATATGGTCCTACGCTTGCCCTGATATTCATTCCTCAAAATGAGGTCTTTTGTAATTAGGTCTCAGCTGCTGATGGCTTCGCAGTCGGTAGGCGTTGATAACAGTATGTCCCACATGAAAAACCCTTTTCCTTTGATGACTTTCTATGGTTTAACCCCCAAGGACATCAACGCTTTAATGACGGTGTCTTTTGGGGAGCGACAAATTTTGCATAAACGCTTGTCGACCACAAAGACTGACACAATTCTTTTTTCAAAATTATGTAGTTTCTTGGGTTTGTCAAGAGCCCGTTTTTTGTGATAAGAAGAGCGTAGCTCTTGGCTTTTAGCAGGTTTTTGCATTTTTGTAGGGGCGTCCAGCAAAGAGGCGTCCCTATACATTTTCGTCTTTGTTTAAGTTGTCGTCTGCTTCTTGGTCCTGATTTGTTAAATTTGGACCGTTTTTGGCCACTATACTTTGGTCTGAAATCTTGGTTCTGACCAAATTCTGCTCATTTGCAGCCACCATACCTTTGGTGGAATCCTGACTTTCGATGAAAACTTTCAAATTTTGGTCCTTTTCGGCATCCATCACTAATTCCTTATCTTGTTTATTTTCAGGTCCCTTATCGGGACGGTCTTTCTTTTCCTTTGTCCCAAATAGATTTTTAATCACCTTATTGGCGCCCATTTTATAAACGGAAACAGAACATTAAAATACAAATAAACAAAAATATAAATATGAATAAATCAATAAAAAACCCAGATTCAACAAGAGAAAATGAAAACAAAAAAACAGACGTGCAAGTGTTATGTAAAAAGAAAACTTACACAAAAGACAGACGAGAGAAAATGTTAGACTTTAAAAGGGAATTAAATGTACGGTAAGGGTTAGCGTTAGGGTTAGAAAAAATAAGACATAACAATCACATATCAGGAAATACAGACAAAAACGGTTACACGTGCGAAGTAAGACAGACAAGAAAAGAAGACGTTTAACAACAATAAACCATAAGTCTCTCTTCTTTATTTAAATAATATAACAATAAAAAATAAAACAAAATGCTACAGAAAGAAATACGAATGAGAAATACGTAAAATAACAAATTTACAAATACAAAATGGCTGCCGTTAAAAACAAGTCAGATCAAAAACAGATCAAACACGAAAAATAAAATTAAGAAAAAACGGACAGATTAGACAAAATAAACACGAAAAGTTAGAAAATATAAACATACAGATGATTTAACAAATAAAAACAGAAGATTAACAGACATTTAAGAAGAAGAACAATGAACGAACTAACACGTAGAAATAATAAATAAACTAAGAAAACAAAATCGGACGAAAAATTAAAAAGTAGAAAATATAAATAGATAATCTATGGCGGGTGGTGGTGGGTGTACAGAAAAATAAAACGGAAACAATAAATTAAAAAAATAACTTTAAAATAAGAGAAAATCAAAATACTAATAATAACAGAATAAGAGCAAAAAGGGGTTAATTGGGAAAAAGAAAACAATCAAACTCTGGCGAAAAACTGTAAATAACGTAAGAAAAGGTAAAAATAAAATCAATTTAACGTAAACGAAGATTTATAAATTCAATAAACAGTTTAGAGAGAGGTAGAAACACGTCTGGTGACAATCACCGGTCGTACACGGTCTGAAAAAACAACGAACTCTTACCACAAATGTGCCATGGCGAAGAGCTCATCTGAACAATTACCATGAAAATATTTATAGAAAAGACACAGTGAGGCAACTTTATGGCAGTGGGAAAGTGACTGAAGCCGAGCCGCCAGATCAGGATCAATAATATTGCTGATTCTTCTTTGGATTTTATCAAAGCACTTAAGGTAAATAGAATATTACCGAACCACATGTCACAGCAATATTCTAAGCATGGACGAATACATGTCAATTTTGACATGTATTCATCTTTACCTGTTTTTCAATATTTCATTTAATATTTCTTGATATCCAGTCAGCAAAATTATCTCAATGTCTTCTTCATCCCTTCCTCCACTTTCTACATATATTTATTTTTTCCTTTCACTTGCTTTCCGTTTTTTTGTAATACGTCTATTACTTAGTTGAGTTCAGTGACTCTTAGAGTAAGTCCAGCTGCAGATTACTACTGTATTTTCTCGGACGATCGTTAAATACGCCTTTTGCCGTCTCCCATAGTCCCACGTTCCGTTCTCACATTTATAGACGTGCAGTCGAGTCCATCTCCTCGATCGGAGCATAGCATCACCCCTTATAAAAAAAAGTTAGTTTTAACAACTAGAATGGTTATCAGGAAAAAATCACTTAGTCGCTCCAACAATAATAACGTCTTTCATCTTTCTTTATCTTTCCTGGGTCTTAATTGATTTATATGCTTTTTGTGTAGTACATTTTCCCCTGAATCAAATACACCCCGTTGCTGATGCGTTTGTAGATCCTTCTCGGTTCCCAAATAATACTGGTCCACCCTTTTGAAAAAAGCTTTGTAATTTTATTTATCATCACACTCGTCGGCAACAGTTATCAAATGCTGACGTTATTTTCCGATTAAACATTTGTTGTGTCGGCGAAGTACCATCAAATGGGCTTGGAGTTTGCTTATAAGCGGCCAAAAATGATTGAAATGACTCTTCCATCTCTCTCCATTTGATTTTCTTAAGGTTCTTTTAAAAGTATCTACAAATTTTTCTGCGCATCCATTTGAACTCAGGTGGCACAGTGGCGTTATTACATGTTCGACGGTCTGTTCTCTGTAAAATTCCTTGAATTCAGCTATAGTAAACGGCGTACCATTGTATCCGGAATTCCTAATCAGACAAACAGTTCTCGTAATATTTTAATGGTACCCCTGGTTGTCGCTCTGATACATTTTATCACCTCTGGCCACTTAGAAAAAACTATTACTACTATGACTAAAAAGTACCAGCCATTCGTTGGCCCTGCATAATCCATATGTTTACTGGATCATGGAATTTTCGTTTTTGTCCAAGTTTGAATGTTTACTAGTGACAATGTAGCTGTCAACTCATAATCTTGGCAAGACTTCATTAGATCTTTGACATCCTGATTCATGTCCTTCCAGTATACGTAACTTCACATCAATGCTTTCATGCAAAATATCCCAGGGTGTCTACCATGGAACTGTCTCAATATTTGTTTTTGTAAAGTCTCTGGTATTAATACTCGTTCTCCATACATTAAATATCCATCACATATATAAAATATCTTTTCCTTTCCTCAGAACATTTTTTAATTCATTTGTTTTTCCTTTTTTACCACTCCTCAAATATTCACTCATTTTTATGATATTGTTGTCTTTCTGGGATTCATTCTTAATATCCTCTTTCGTAATCGAAAATGCTCTTATTTTATCTCATAGACATGTATCTTATTTCTCATTCCATAAATTAAACAAGTATAGCCAATCTGCACCTAATAAATTTAACTGTTTTCCTTTTGTCACGTATGCTACTGCATTAACTTTTTTCTTTCGCAACAAGACTTTGCAATTCAATCCAGCTACTATTTTTAATTTCTCCCCCGATGCACTACGTGCTTCGAGGTAACATTTTTTTTCAATTTCGGTGCACTTATTTTTTCCAAGTCTCTTCTGAAATTATAGTAATATCAGGGCCCGTATCTAATTGTAGGGTCACGGGTTGTTCATGCAGACGCGAATAAATTTTCTATTCAAAGTATTTTTTTCTTTATTGGGTAACGAGACTTACTTTCACAAAATCTATTTCTTTAGCACAGATATTATTCTTTATTTTTTTATTTTTCACCCCGCAGACACTTTTTTTTGTGTCCATGCTTCCCATAATAGAAACATTTTGTTTTAAACGGGTAATTGCTTTCCGGAAATACATTCCCCCCCAAACTGTAATAGGGATTCGGTGCAGTATTAGTTTTATCGTATTTTTTATTGCTTCGACATCCATTTTCATTTCTCCTGGTTCTTCAATCAGACACATGTCATGTTTTAAATTTACTAACCTTTGACTCTCTCCGTCCATCATTTGTAAATTTTATCTCCGAGTCCTGTTCAAGCTGTTAACATTCTTGTCCTTATTTCGTTATCATTGTACGACTTTACACGAAAATTAAACATTGATATTCTGTTAAATCTTTTAACTTATTCTTTTCACATTCTCTGTACGCTATTCCTGCATATGTGGAAAAATCATCTCTTTTTCTTTCAGTTGAAAACTTGATATTGGGTGTGGAAAACAAAGACTTTTTCGCTAAAAATTGTCAACAAAACTTTTACCGTGTTTTTAAAATTCACGTCACTTTTCTAGCAATACAAAATTACAGCACCTTTCGTGTTTATTTTTGTTCCCAGACATTAAGAAATCCTCAAAACGTCGAAAATATATCTCAAACTTGAGATTATCCTCCGAGGCGTAATTAAATTCCGGAATTAAATTTGAAACGGAATCCATTGGACTTGAATTTTTTTCTCTTTCGCTTCAGAACGCTTCCAAATCCCGCGTCTGGCGTTGGAAACGAAGCTGTAACTCCTCCATTTTAGTAGAAGAAAGAAAAAAAGTTTTTTTTTCTAATTTTCATAAGCTCGTCGCCACTGTTCTAATGTGTCTATTACTCTCAGAGTAAAAGTCTAGCTGCAGATTTACTACTGTATTTTCTCAAACGACCGCTGAAAACGACATTTTCTATCTCATTATTTATTGCACTATGTACAAATGTGACACAAGGTCAAAATAGGGGATGGGAAAGGCTGGTATTCATCGTCTTATACTTAAACTTGCTAGCCACAATCACTTATCTAAACATGCTACAATAATTGTTGCGCCAAAGCAACACATTCTTACGTTCTATTCTTACAACATCCACCGTAATACCCCAGATCGTCTATGAAGTCCTAACTCGTCCCCATATGTACAATTTGTTTGTGGGAGGCGGGAATAAAATAACAACTTTAAAAATCTATAATCCCAATGAATATTTACAAGAAACAAAACAAAACAGCGTAATTAATAAAAAAACAAACAAACCCAGAATCCTTAAATGTAGCAGAAACATTAATTAACTGGACGAAATTTATATGGGACTTAATTAATTAAAGCACTCATTCACCGCTCCCCCCACTCAGTAAAACATAGACTCATTCAAACACAACAACAAATACGAAAATCACACCCGAAATACGAAAGGCGTCTCGCATCCACCAGAGAACTGACATCTCTGTTCACATAAAGGGGTAGGGTAGGGGGATTAAACTAAAGAAAGTAGGGGGGGGTAGAAATAAAAAGTGGTTAATGAGCATACATCCCCTAGCTAAGTTAACTTGTCAGAGAAAACTAAACAAAACAAGCCTAAACTACCCTATTTTGGACGTGGTTGCCAATGTTCACTCCAGCATATAGTTAATGCCTAACCGGCATCAAAATGCCATTATAAGTCAGCACCTTTTATTCGACACAAACGCGCAAGCCTCACCCACCTTTTGCCAAATTCCGATGGATGGAGTCGTTTCCTTTTCGTCCTAAACTTGATTTTAAGCTGATAACTAAAAAAAAAAAGATTAGTTGGGAAGTGGTAAACTTCTCGCCTTCATAGAATTTCTTCTGACGTTGTTCATATCACAACTCGCATAACGCCTAGCAAGCAAAAGAACACATAGTTCTCAGCCTTAGTCAGCAGTGGTACGTCATTACTACAAACAGAACTAGCCTCGAGGACAAAGAACTTTCCGCGCAGCATGTGAACCATAACGTTTTTAACACAACGGACCTACGATCTTGCAGTGCAACAGGGCCTGGCCGAGGGTCTCCACCATTCCATCGCAGCGAACACAGTTTGGAGATTTTTCCAAACCCGCTGAACAAAGTCTCTTGCTAACCCAGAGGGTCTTTCGAATCAGCAGCCAGGGAAGTGATGCCTCATCGTTAGTGAGGCATTTCAATCCGAGCACCCAAGGCCCTATGGATATAGCTTCCTGCTTCGTTAGACCGAGCTCTCCTATCATCATCCTCAACGGACCTTCTAACTAGCACATCATATAACACCTTACGGGACAACGCCTGAACGATGGAAAGGCCATTCCTCGCCCGTAAGAAGAAGTTGAGAGCAAGCCGACATTCACGATAGCAGGAGCACTCGCATCGGGGTAAACTTCGGGCCTCCTCCTCGCATGAGTGCACACTTCTCAGGGATTAGAAGTTCTTACGGACGTCTTCAGAATTCGCCATTCTCATTCAATTGCAAACCCATCCGGTTTAGGAAAGAGATCTGAAGCGTATGTTGATGAATCTCAACATAAGACATACCCAGACCTCCTTCAGAAGAGTGAAGATAATACATCTCCTGACATACCTTGGGAGCTTTGCTTCCCTAGAAGGAGAACAAGAGCCTTACTAAACCCATTAGAGTGGCAGACTGGAGTGGAATATGGAGAGTCGATAAAGGAGAATCGGGTTGATGTACGAGGTGCATACTTCCGCACTCACACTTAAGGAAAAATTCCTCCGTGACCACAGACGAATTGCGACCTCGGCCTTCTCACGCACCTCCGACCAATTCATTTCCATGAGGAGATCGGGACCGAACTAGATGCCGAGTATCTTGACCGGACCGTCCGTCCAAACGAAAGGTCAGGGAAAAGAAACTCCCTTTCACGCATCTAACCGCAAGCCAACAGAATTATCGCGGTTGATCTTGGCTCACCGTCTTCTCTGTGATTTCCGCAGAGGACCGGGTTCATCTTCGTTGCGAAGGAAGGGCTCCAAAATTTCAAACAGCCAAACCTTTTCTTTGTATAAGGATGGTTGATTTGATTTAATATAAATTGTCTCGAGAACTTTCAAGTGACAGTAAGAATGTAATCCGCTCAAACCAGAACATATTCTCAATTTTAATGAGATCTTCTGAGATTACAAACTTGGATATCAAAGAAACACTTATACAGATTTTCCAGTTGACCTTTTCTAATACAAGTTTCTACATGTCGGACAATTCTATTCTCTAGTTATTAAGTGATCCTACCTATGTAATCAGCTTCACACCAACGTTTAAATTGCTAAGCTAATTCTATTTTTCCTTTTTTACTATTTTCGTATTATCAACTAATGTAGTGGTAGTTTTCTCATGTCTCTTTTTATGATGCCTGTGTTTATTGCATTAATTTTGTGATTGTATTTATTTTTTTAGTTGGAAACCCGAAGAAAGTCGCGTACTTCTACTAGTATTTTAATATCGGTACTGACGACATCCTTTTGTATGTAATTATATTTCCAAATTTTGCCTAACGGTCAGAAGCTCCTAAAATAGAATCAACGATTTCAAAATCGCTGACCCTCTTAATACGAAAGTAGAAAATGAGATATTATAGCATTTCTGAATTAGGAAGGAGAAAGTACAGCAAAAATTCAAAAGACGATAGTAAATTTTATTGAAAAGCTGTACTCGATGGCAACAGGTTCTGTAGTGGCAGGTAACAAATGAGGATAAGACCAAGTAGTCCGATGCTGTCATTACAGCTAAATGAAAAATCACTATTGTAAAGTTTTGTGAAAGGCTTCAGGTGAGTCCGGGTAATATGAGCAGTTCAGTGCAGTCTCATAGCTACTTAAAGTTCTGTGCAAAGTGGGTTCGCAAAATGCTGACAGACTCTGAGAATGAGCGGAAGGTAGTTGCTGTTCAAGAGGTTCTCATAAAGCCACTAGGACGTAAGGGTTACTGAGTGTTAGAGAATGTGAGAAAAACTGCTATTAAGGAGAGAGGACGATAAAGGAACAAGAATTAATAACTAATAATAATAATAATTAATTAATAACTGTTAACACTGCATTCAAATCTTTGAAGATCAAAGTTGACCGAAAGCAAGGAACCTGAAGAGAGTTCCGCAAACAAGAAATGCGAGAAAAGAAATTATTAGCAAAGAACTTGCGGTTGCATCTAGCCATTTCAACTCTAAAATGATGAGACCTTTCCGCCAAACTAGTAATGCGCTTAAACCCATAAAGTCTAGAACGATTATCATGAAAGTATTTATAAAAAGTTACAAGGAAGCTACGTTACGGCGGTGGGAAAGTGACTGAAACCGAGATACCAGGTCAGGACCGATAGCATTGCAGATTCTTATTCGTATTTTATCAAGAATACTACTATTAAATCTATTGTAATTAAAGAAGAGCAGACATTACTTTTTCACTGACCAAATGTTTTGACGTATTTGTTTAATGATGCCCAACTTTAATTTCCCGGGTTATAAATCCTACCTGTGATATCAAAAGGTGCAACTCGTTTAAAAATAATGAAGGGAAAAATAATAAAGATACTGACAACATTTGGGTAACTTTGCCACTAGTCCAATTATTTGTGCTAAGTCCACTGAAGTATACTATTCTGGGACGCACCAGTGCTTACCTTGTTTTTTTTTCGCTTCCCAATTCCCTGGTGCCTTTTTTGCTGTTCATCTGTGTACGCCTTCCGTCAGGATATGCGACTGTTAGCTGTCTGTCTGTATTTCAAGTAGCAGAAGAAAAAAAATGAATGTATGAATGTATTCAGCGAATTGCTGAACCGGTTATGCGTGTTAAGCCAAGCGTGAAGTCATTGCTTCTCGACTGAAGAACTTCGACGAAAACGTCGTGTGTTGAGCGTTAAGCGGAGAGGTGAGAGGGGAGAGAGGAATGAAATCGGAGAGTGGATACATGCGCATCGTACAGGCGCGTGTCAAGAAGAACAAACCGAAAAGAGACTCTGCTCCATTCCAACCCATCAACAGCGAGTTCCCCCTGTAGGTCACGTGATGAATGGTCCCAAATCATTTGCATTCCCTCTGTCCCTTAGTATTCCACACGCTGTTTTGTTTTTCCACTCAGGGAAGCTATATTAAAGAAGAAGAAGAAAACCCACTGGAGGAAGAGGAGGGGTAGGATGAGAGAAAGAAGATTCACGGTATGGAGAAATGGAGGATAATGTATTAGAATAAGAGGAAAAAGAAATACAGGAGGTGAAGGAGGAGGAAGGAAAAGAAAAAGGAGAAAAAGAGGATGAAGAAGATGCAGAGTACAAAACAGGACAGGAGGAGGAGGAAGAGGAGAAGAAGAAAGAGAGAGAGAGAGAGAGACAGACAGAAAACAACAAGCAAGCAAGAAGAAGCAGGGTATAAATAAATAAATAATAATAATAATTTTAATAAAAATAATAAGATGATGCACAGTATGGAGGAATGGTGGAAAAAAGAGAAGAGTGAAAGGAAGGATAAATACTGGAGGAGAAAGAGGAGGAGGAAGAAGAATAAAAGAGAGAGAGAGAGAGAAGACGACGAGGAAGTGTATGAAGAAGAATCAGGGTACAAAAGCATTGAAGAAGGAGGAAGAGAGGAAGAAGAGAGAAATGACGACAGGGAGGACTAAGAAGAAAAGAATATATAAAAAAAGGAGAGGAAGAAGAAGCAGCAGCATAGGATGGAGAAATGGAGGATACAAGAGAAGAATAAGAGGTAGAAGAATTACTGTAATAGGAGGAGGAAGAATAAGAAAAGGGGATAAAGAAGAAGAAAAAGAAGAGGAGGACAAAGATAAAGAAGAAAAAGAAGGAGGAAACCAGGAAATCTAGAAAAGCTTTTTTAAAGACACTAATTCTTTTCGTCCGCTCCCATAATTTGTAGCAAGTCTGTTTCTCATGTGTGCCCTGTTTTCCTAATTCTGTTTCTCTCTATTGTGATCACATCATTTCCAACATGGCTGTATTCGTGAAGGTCATTATCTCGCAGAAATAAATACCAATGACGAGATAAAATTTCTCCGCGCGCGCCACCCCGCCATTGCCTAAAGAATCATTTCCCAATCATTATTGGTATTCGTCTTTTCAAGGACACACACTGAATTCTTCTACAATGACATTATATATTTTAGCGTCTGCACTTTACTTCGTTATTTTTTCACTCAGTATTCCTTCGAAAAGACTTTCCTTTTTTTCTTCTTTTGCATAAAATAATTCCAGTAGAATAGAAAACAGGAGTAGATAGCAATTAGAGTTTATTTAAAGATCTGAATCGTGGATTTAAGAGCGCAATCGGAAGCCAGTGAAATAATATACATTTTTAGCGAATCTGTCTGTGAATCGAGCCGGTAAGCATTTAAAAAAAGAAGTACAAATTAAAGCAATATATCGAAAAAGCTAAATAGGCATTTTTTTCCAATGATATTTTCTCCAAAAAGAACTTTTTCCACGCATGCATTCAAATCTCTTTCGAATGAAAAATTAATGAAGCTTAATAAGAGTGTAAGGAAATATTAAAGCGAAAGGGGGGAAAAACAAGCCAGAGAAAGAGGACGCTTTTAATGTAAAGTAAAATACAATAAAAAGCTGATGATGAAAATTCATTGCAAAATTAATTTTAACTGACTATACATCTCTCACAAATTCATGCTTAAATCTCTCTTTCTGTATACAAACACACGCACACACACACACTCACACATGTATATATGTATAAGGTATATTTATGCAGCAAGTATTGATCCAAACAAGTTTTATTAATTACAACTATCAACATAAGATAAATACAGTGCTGTTCGATAGAAGTGACTCACCTGATTTTTTTACTTAAAATTTTTTTCGCCTATTGTTTTGGGGGGGTCAAACTAATTTTTAATCTTACTCATATAAAGACCCCTTCCCGACCACCTAGTAAAAAAGTTTACTCATCCTAAAGTATTCTATTGATAATTATAATTTTGGATATAAATGAGATTTTTTTTTTTTTTTTTTTTTTAATCATATCGCCCCAAGCAAGGCCAGAGGCCACTATCGCGCAAGGGGTTAAAGAAGGGTTGGAGGAAGAGCAGATAGGAGTAGCAATGGAGGGGATGAGGAAGAAGAGAAAGACAGTGGGTCGATCAAGGCAAGGGGGCCACAAAAGATCCGGAGCGAGAGCAGATAGGAATGAGAAAAGAAAGGATGTGGAGAAGGGAAGCGGATAGATCAAGGCAACTGGAGATGTCGATTGACGCTACACTTAAACCTTTGGAGATTGTATTTGTCAGGGAAACAGTAGTAGGGAAGGGAGTTCCATAGGCGGGATGTGCGAGACATGAAGCTATTGGAGTAGAAGAGACGTCTACATCTAACAGTTTCCACGGTGTAGGGGTGAGAGCGGGATGCCAGCCTGGTGGGGCGTTTAAATTCACGAGGCCTGGGGACAAACGAACGCAACTCCTCAGAGCAATTACCGTGGAAGTATTTGTAAAAAAGGCAGAGCGAGGCAACATCGCGTCTGTGAGAGAGCGACTGCAGACAAGATGACAGATCAGGGCCAATCACATTGCCTATCCGTCTCTGGATCTTATCAAGAACCCCGGGGCAAACAGCAGGGGCTCCAGACCATATATGGCAGCAATACTCCATGCATGGGCGAATGGTCGATTTATAGACTTGAAGGATCGATTCAGGGGAGAAAAATTTCCTGGCTCGGCACAGAGAACCAACTTTCTTTGCGGTGGCTGATGCAACTGACTCGATGTATTTGTTCCATCTCAGATCAGCAGACAGCGTGAGACCGTGCAGCCGCAGGGAGGGGCTCTCGAGAAGAAGGTCATCAGACATTCTAATGGGATGCAGGGATGGAACCTTGTGGTGGTTGATGGAGAGCAGTTTTGTTTTAGACGCGTTAAAGTTAACCATCCATTTCTCACCCCACATCACAACTGATTGGAGGTCCTTTTCAATTTGGGCTGCCAGGTTAGCTTTTTCCGCCTCATTAGATTTGCGTTTGAGGCAGGAGTAAATAGTGGTGTCGTCAGCGTAGATGCCGACTTGGGAGTCAATGGTGTCAGGAAGGTCATTTATAAATATGAGGAACAGAGTAGGGCCTAGGATGGAGCCTTGAGGAACACCTGCATTAGCGGGATAGGATCTGGAGATGGATCCACTAAGAACAACCTTCAAATCCTGGTTTGACAGGAACGATTGTATTAGGTCAAACAATCGACCTGTGATACTATCACCCTGGAGCTTGCGGAGAAGGCCGGCATGCCAGACTCTATCGAATGCTTTGGAGATGTCAAGGGCCACGGCACGAGCTTCACCGTTGTTATGGATAGCTTGGCAGACAAATTCAGTGATGGCCGTAAGCGAAGCATTCGGCCTTGTCAGCAGAGGTGGTCAAGACCTCAAACTGATTGAATAGGGGAGGAATGGAGGGTTTGTTATTGTTCAGGACGCTCTTACAGAGGCGCCAATAATCTCTGGAGCCAAATTTGTGGGATGCAATACGTTCCTTCATCCGAGCAGCAAATAGTGACTTGGCATCGTCGAGGATACGCTTACACTCGTTACGGGCAGAGGTAAATAGACGTCTATTGGAGTCGGACATATCACTTCGAAAACGGTGGAAGAAGTGGCTCCTATGGGCAATGGCGGATGAGCAAGCATATGTGAACCAGGGGGAGGAGCGACGTTTGACCTTGAATTTCCTGGAGGGGATGAAGGCTTCGATACCGGCTTTAACCCAGGAAGAGAACTCAGAAGCACACTCATGAGTGGGGAGC
This sequence comes from Acanthosepion esculentum, assembly GCA_964036315.1. NCBI lineage: Eukaryota > Metazoa > Mollusca > Cephalopoda > Sepiida > Sepiidae > Acanthosepion > Acanthosepion esculentum. The sequence goes on from OZ038496.1 coordinate 106,222,323, forward strand.
TTAAATACAGCATCCCAGGGGACATCGCGGAGGAAGTCACGAAACGCGTCCCAGTCAGCCCGTTGGTAGTAGAATGTGGTTCTGGTGGTAGGGGGCTCTTTGCAGGGTGTGGGGCTGAAGGAGATGCTAACGGACACAACAGCATGATCGGAGTTACCGATAGGACAGAGTTGCGTGTCACTACAATACTCAGGGATGGAGGTAAAACACAGGTCGAGGAGTGAGGCCTTACCGTCACGGTTGTAGGCAAAACGCGTGGGGAAATCGATTAACTGAGTGAGGGATTGAGAGACTGAAAAGTTGAGAGTATGAACGCCTGCGAGGTCGGTAGTAGCGTTCTTAAGCCACTGGCTGTGATGGGCGTTAAAATCGCCAAATACAAATACGTGAGCGTACGGATGGGCAGAGAGGGCCCTATCTATGCTATCAGAAATGACATCAAGTATCCCACAGTCCTGAGAGGATGGAGAGCGGTATAGGAAGAAAAGATAGCTAACGGCATTGAGAAGAGAGAGCCGGAGACACAAGAACGAATGATCCGGCGATTCGAGGGAGGACTCTCTAGCTAGAGGGAGATGGTCCTTGACGTAAACCCCCAGGCCATGCATGTGTGTTAGAGAGTCTTTTCTGAGGAGAGGAAGGTATCCAGGGATGGAGAGATCAGAGGAGGAGATAGCGGAGTGAAGATTGGTCTCACACAGGGCCAGTATATCCGGGCGATTAGAAATTAGGAAGGACTCAACGCTGCAGAAGTTGGTTCTGATGCCACGGATGTTCGTGAAGGAGATATTTAACGGTTTGGGTGATTTTTGCAAAAAAAGTGACTCACTTATTTCCTGCAACTCGCAATCAATAGAAACATAACCGAACAGCTTTAAATAAAGAATAATAGAGGTATAATTTATTTATAATAGGTAATATAGTTCGAAATATTTAATAATCTATGGGTCCTTCTGTATTTTGAGTAACTTTTTCAACCCTTTTTGGCATTGACTTGATTAGGTTCTGACAAATCTCATCTCCAAGCATCGAATTCCATTCGGGTATGAAATTCACAATCAAATCCTCTTTGTTGCTCAACTGATTTCTCGAGAGCCTGTACTTTATAATGCTCCATAAGTTTTCTATGGGGTTGAGGTCAGGAGATTGGGGCGGCCATGTCATAACACACACTTGCTTCTCATCAAAGTATTCCTTCATCAATTTTGATTTGTGACAGGGAGCATTATCCTGCATAAAAATGAGCTTGGTGAGGTCGATTTGCACCCTTTCAACAGAAGGGAGCAGACAAGACTCTAAAATTCTCTTGTACTGCTCGCTCCTGGGGGTCTTTTCAATAGGTTTTAAGAAACCAGTTCCATGAAAAGAAAAGCATCCCCAGAACATTATACTGAACGGATGCTTGACAGTACTTACTGCTAAATTCAAAGAGCTTTCAAAGCTTCTTCGGATTTTAGTTCGCTTTGAATTTAGCTCAACTTTCGTTTCATCGGAGAAGAGGACATTTAGTAAAAAAATCAGGTGAGTCACTTTTATCGAACAGCACTGTATATAGATAATACAAAAAAATCCTCTGTATCGCCGAATGCAAGGATATATTCAGATTCCGAGAAGCCATTATAATACAAAAGAAACAATTCACATTAAATAAAATGTTTCACCACAGGGAACGGTATCATAAAGTACGTATAAAATATTTATAAAGAACAAAAAATAATAATAATAATAATGATAATAATAATGATAATAATAATGATAATAATAATAATATTCTTAAAACGTTTGCCAAAGATGACAACCAATAGAAAAACCTACTCACCGCTGTCAAAACCTTCAGCGAAGACATTAGGGTGGAGTTCGCAATCGAGTGTCAAAGCCACCTTCAAAGGTGGTAAACTAAGGAAAACTACAGATTTATGAAGAAAAACTCTCGAAAAGAACATTATAGGAGAGCGCGTTTAATACTAGAAATGGAGCCAATAAAATGAATTCTATCAACATCCTAGCTATACACATAGTAACATACAGATTCAACATTATTGGTAGTTGAATATTTAAGCTTAGTCGCCAGAATCAAAACGCAAATGAGGATGCATCGCTCGAAATGAGATGTTAATAGGCTGTACGTATCAAGAGCTTTAGGAGGCTGAGGTTTAACTCTAAACACTACAAAAATCAAACTGGAAGAATAACTCACAAAAACCAATGAATCTCTTCAACAAATATTAAAACAGCAAACCCACTCCATCATCAAATGAGTTGCACTCTTCAAGCAACAGTTCAATATTCCTGAAATCCCACCGACAAAAAACGAAGCGAATGTCATCTACGCCAAACAAGTAAACAGAAAGTAAAACAATTTGTCCAAATGAAATTGTAAAAAAAACTGGGAGGACAAGTCGTTGCATGGTAAATACCTAAAAAGAACGAAAAAAGCAGATATGATGTGAACCAACAGAAAACATATCAGTGGGTGAGGAGCGCCGGGCTGAAAGCTGAAACAGAAGGGCCTAATTATTGAGGCTCAGGACCAAAGCCTCGCAACCAGATCTTATCACTGTCACATAATCAAGGATGGAACTCACTCGAAATGCAGGATCTACGGAAAATATGATAAAACTGTCGACCATATTATCTCAAAATGTCCGGGACTAGCAAAAAATGAATCTAGCCACAAATATAACAAGGTAACGACATATGTGTATTGGAAGATATGCAAGAAGCACAAAATCGAAACCACTGAGAGATGGTATGAGCATCAACCAGACACAGTTACCCAAAATATCGATGAAACTATCCTCTGGGACATGCCAATTCAAACTGACCGGGAAATGAAAGCCAACAGATGACATATTATTTTTCGTAAATATTTGTGTAATTATCATGTCCATTCTTGGGATTGATTTGACTGATTTGATTTTTACAACTTATCAACCATTTGTGGCTCATTTAAAGTCGAAAGATATTTTGGATTTTCAGAATATATTTTCTGTGAGTTAATATTGCGTTTACAATTTTTTGAGAATAAAGATTTTTCCAGAAAAAATCTACTATTTAACCCATAGCTGGTGGAAAGAGCGGGGTTTATACGTTTCTCAAAGGTATTCGCACCTTAGTGAATGTAACGACCCCGATTGGAATTTGAAACCGGCTCAACGATTTATCATTCAGAGCAGATATCCTTTACACCTGACGCACATCTTGTTTATTCTTGGGAAAGGTAATGGCGGGATTCATTTTTACCATCACCCCGTTTTTCAATTCAGAGTTATCGTTCTCTCTAACTGATTGCCCTAGCAAAACTAAATAATCCAGTTAACCCTACTGTTTTATAAATTGTTGGGGGAGAATAATTAATGGAACAAAAGAATTTTTACTAAATGCGGAAAGCTGGAAAGCCCAGTGGCTGAAACACGGTGATGAAAACAACAAAGATGATGATACTCATCCAAATAATGCTTGGAATAATGACAAAATAAAATCTCAGAATTCTTGGTACCCGAGAGAAAGCTGGAGAATTTTCTGACTGAAAAAAAACGCCCATTGAACATAAGAAACAATGGATAAACTCTTGTAAATTTTCGGGGATGCAATAAAAATGTCCGGCTGTAAAAGTGAGCTCTTCTAAGCCGGTAATCTTCGAAGTTTTATGACGAATCGTCTAATCGGAAATCCAGGATTTTGCCGCTGAATTTCCTTGCTTGATCCATCGTCATAATTTCCATTGGCGAAGGAAATCAAGCTGAACAGCTGTTGAGAGCAGAAATGAAGACTCTGCAAGGACTGTCTATTTTGTTCACGGAAACAAATGGACCGGAAAAAAAGATAATGAGGAAAAAATACAACACTACAATCAATTTATCTATCTATCTATCTATCTATCTATCACTTTGGAATATTGATTGTAAGACAGATCATTTCCGTCTTTAAATTTAGCTGGCACAAAACAATTGTCGAATATTTTCTGTGCATACTATATTCGCTTACGAATAACATCTGCGATACTCACACAGAAACTACTAATATTCATATCACAAACTGTTCGTATATATATATATATATATATATATATATATATATATATATGAACGTTATTTTTAGTGGATATTTGTATTTGAGTAGACGCTCCTTTTAGTTATTAAAAAATATATTTATTTATTTTCGTCTACCGGCTTGAATATCCGATAAATTCGATAGAGCGAAATATGTGCTCTCGGGCAAAGTTCGAACCTGCTTTCACCTCTGGGAAATCGTCATTAGATCTGCTACAGAATGTTTCGACGCCCAAGCAAAGTCGAATAGTGCTTTTAAACACAGATTTTTCTCTGACTCTTTAAGTAGACATATCTGCTCAGCTTCGTATCCTAACGTAAACAAAGCAATTTGTAAAGAAATGGATATATTTTTTTATTTCTTAATCCGTAATTTAATTAATTAAACGTTATCTTAATGGATACTCGTATTTCAGTAGACACCCAATTTATTTATTAAACAGTATATTTATTTTCGTTTACCGACCTGAATATTTGAGAAATCTTATCAGAGATATTTTTGTCATAAGATTTCTCGAATATTTCGTCTACCGGTCTGAATATTCGAGAAATCGTATTAGAGAAAGTATTTAATATTAAAAAATCTGCTGGATAATTAAAAAATCCACCCTCTTTCTTTACAAATTGATATGTTTATATATATATATATATATATATATATATATATATATATATATATATATATATGAACGTCTGTGTATGTGTGTGTGTGCTTGTGTGTGTGTGTTGTTAGTATGAATATGTCGTAAGCGTAGCGGATGTCTGTTTTCCGTTCGAGATGTTTTTGAAATATTTCGTTTTCTCAGACTTACATAAAAATCTCGGCTATTATTGGGTCGATAGGTGAACTCATAGCGATGCCATCGATTTGTCTATAAATATTTCCTGGATTTTCTTTGAAAGAAACTTGTGTGGTACAGACTAGCATAATTTTTTTTAGGATTTTTAGATTTAATTTAAGGCATTGGAGTGAAGGGTGTAGGCATTTTTATAGTGTCATTTCTATTGTATCACTGACGGGTATAATTGTTCATATATGAATATGAGAAAAGGATATATATATATATATATATATATATATATATATATATATATATATATATATATAATTGATCCAAACGGGTTGCTATTTAATTTGTTATTGTATTTTCTAGTTTTAGAATATATTTTACATATGTTTCATAAATAATATATATTTATTAAACATCTAACCCTGATGATCGTTTCGACGCGAAGCTCTTAAGTCGGCTAAGCAGATAAAATGAATTAAACATTTCTTAATTTATTGAATATTATTACTCTATTGAATGCTTTGTCGGAAGTAGTTTTACTAGCCTGAAAAATTAAATTTTCGTAACACAACTGTTATATATATATATATATATATATATATATAGCAGATGTGTTACGAAAATTTAATACACACACACACATATATAAAACTCTTGCTATAACAAGTTTTACTTGTATGTCGGATTTAAAAAAATAAAATGAAGGATCAAATCTGAAACCGTAAAAAAACACCTATAATGATCCGTTTTTCATGTTTGTTTTCTCCGCACGAAATATTCACGTCATAACTACTTCCGTTTTTTCCTTCTCCCGTGTCTCTTGTCCTCATGTTTTAATGGATTTGCTTAGAAATTCCCGCGCAGCGACCCCGCACAATTGCCGTGTCAAATCCATTAAATGCTAATCGACATGGGCAAAATGTAATAACACGATTTTTTTGGAACTCAAAGAAATCATAAAAAAGAAATCGTCATTATAATCGGTTCTTCAGCGAGCTGTTAAATTTCTGGACACTTTTCACGAAATTATTAGTGTTATTTAACAACTATTTTATTATTATTATTATTATTATTATTATTATTATTATTATTATTATTATTATTATTATTATTATAACTATTGTTATAATAGTCAAATTATTATTTATTCTTTAATGGCTTGTACAAAGTTTTTGCTAAATGTCCACCCAATATATTGACGGGGGATCAGTTGTCATATGTATGCTAGGGCGTTGTGGGGCTGGACAATTTTTGTCCTTGGTCTGAGTGCACGCACCCGACCTTGTGTTACATCTCATCTCAGTGAGGAGGCTGAGGTAAATAACTTCATGCAATACATTGCCCAATAGCCACTCAAGGTAGAGGGTTATTGACAGAGAGATAAGTGAGATAAGGACGTAAGAAGAGGCTATGTAGGATAGATAACGGTTGACCTTAAACTTGAAGAGGTTTTGATTGCAGTAGCTGGGAAAGCATCTACTCAGGAATCCGTCCACAAAGTAGCGGTTTTCGGAAAGAAACTGCCAAAGTGGAACTTCCTTCTTACTGAAATGTGATACGAAGAGGATCGGGGGTGATTCTGAACTGGTGGAACTAAGGAATGTAGCTCATCTGAACATTTGCCATGGAAATAGCGATAGAGTAGAGAGAGGCTTAGCTGTAAAGGTCTGAACTGATGGAACTAAGGAATGTAGCTCATCAGAACATTTGCTATTGAAATAGCAATAGTGTAGCGACAGGTTTGCGTCGTTTCGTCTTACGGGAAAGGGGCTGTAGGGTGGAAAATAATCGCTCACAAGGCGGCGTAAAGGTCTTTGAAGCCTATCAAGGCTGAATAGTGAATCAATGGCAGCTCTAGCCCAGATATGGCAGCAAAACTAAGTTTCAACCATATAAATATATTATGAGTTCCAACCAGTGCTTTGATAGTATGTTCTGTTAATAGGGGGGGGTTCTTATTTGATGAGAGAGCGGGAAGATATATCGATAGACACTACCGTGTGATCGGAGTTGCCAAGAGAACAGACCTGCAAAGCACGATATGATTTCGGGGAGGAGGTAAGGAAGAGATCAAGTCGGGAAGCGTGTCCGAGTTACTAGGGAAACGTATTGAGAAGTCTACTATTGAAAATGAAAACTTCAAAGTCTGGACGCCAGCGAGATCAGTGGCTTTGGAGGGTTGAATCCACTTGATATGATGAACATTGAAGTCGCCGAAGATATTTGTAGAAGAGTGTAGAGAGAGGATCTTATCTATAATCTGAAATTCTATCTCGCGAGCAAGATTTATGAGACGAAAGGGAACGATAAAGGAAGAAGTGATAACTGACTGAGTTTAATAGGGAAAGTAGGAAGCACATGTAAGAACAATCCGAAGACTCAAGAGACAGTTCCTTAGTCAGCGGGAGATGCTCGCGAATGCAAACACCAAGGCTATGCACGGGGGACACTGGAATTCTTTCGAAAGAGAGGAAGAAATTCAGAAGAGATTGAACAGATTAATTTCATAGATCTAGATGTCTGAAGAACGATTCTACGAACAATTCTACACAGCAGAAACATACCACGAATGTTGGAGAAAGAAAGTTCTAGATGTTTTTCAAGCTAGTTTAGTTTTACTTTGCTTATTTGTTTTGGTCATGGTATATTTTTACAAAGTGGAAAAGACCAAGAATAATAGTAGCTGTTGGTCGTTAAAGGCAACATGTGCTGGCTGGAAATTGGCACAGACTGCATCAGGATTTCTCACCGGAAGTACTTGTAGGGACATGCCCGATATAGCACTGCAAGTCATCCGATTTTATGTGATACCTAAGAGTTTGGGCTCCTTGCTACCAGTCTGGATGCAACAAACAGTTAACTGTCAATCCAGTATCCTCAGTATGAAGAGTCGTAGCCTCTAGCCAGTCATAGTAAAATTTAATGACTGATACATTTATTAAGGCCTCAGAAGGTGTGTGTTTGTAAAAACTTCGTAGAGTATAGAAAAGTCAGACTGAAAAGTGTTTGCCACTTATATTGTAAACTTAAACCTATCTGACGCATTAGGTAAACAATTATCATGTCAGCTTTAAGATCAAAATAATGAAATCAGACACGGGCATTTGCTACATTAAGAACAACAAATGCTGGACATTATCATTTCATAATTCTTTCATTTCTTCTTTGTCGTCATAAAATTGCGGTTGTCTGATGAATCGTTGGAGTTATTTATTTTTGTAGATCACTTGCTGATTCCCTTTCATCACATACTTTCGCCAATATGTTATCAAATAAGAAAAACTCTCGGTGAAAAACTAACAAGACCCTAACGATCTTAATGAAGAAAGAGTTTTGTAGACGATTTGATCCACAGTTTCGTAGACGATTTGATCCACAGATTTAGTAGACCCTTTGATCCAGTTCCCAGTCAATCTATGGTCATTGTTTTTACAATTCAGTTCGTCCTTTCATTTTAGTAGTTTCTTTTTTACTGCATTGCTCCAACCACACACTAGTCAATAGGTAAGCATTATTCTCTATGGGAAAACATTGGAAGGTTTTATACTTGAGTCTATAGGTAAACATTTATCGGGTTTTTGCTTGTGTTAACAGGTAAAAATTGATTAGGTTTATACTTGAGTCTATAGGTAAACATAGATCGTGTCTATACTTGAATCTAATTGAAAATGTTCGTCGGTTTTATACTTGTTTCTATAAATAAACGTTACTTGGGTTTTTCCTTGAGTCTACATTTTTACACTTGAGTCTATAGGTGATCATTGGTCGGGTTTTATACTTGAATCTATAAATAATATTTGGTTGTGTTTATAGTTGCTTCTGTAGGTTTATAATAGTCGCGTTTATAACTGAGTCTATAGGTAAAAATTGATCGGGTATATATATATGAATATGCGTACATCATTTTGTGGGTGTCTTAAGTCTCTGAAGAGAATGCATTCGACATATTCTAGGCCCCGTCGACAGGGCGATTACAAAAAGGAGGGTAATATTGAGAGAAAATACATTTAGAAGACAAAACCCAAAACTTTACTCTTGGTACATTATGTGAATTTGTTAGGCGTTTAACTCTTATGTTTATGTCTAAAAACGTCATTAGTTTTTCTGCACTCGACTTTTTATTTATAGAGGATTAAAAAAATCCCACGGCATAAAACATTAATGAACTTTATTGCAACACTAATATCTGGAGGGGTATATTTGGGTAGACAGAATAAGTCAGAAACTATGCTGGTAGCAAAACCGCCTGCACACGTTCAGTAAATATACAAAATAGAAGGGTTGTAAGACAAGGATGTGTCTTCTCACCGGACTTGTTCACTCTATAGAATGAGGAAATTCTGAGAGATCCAAAAGTCCTACCAGGGTTTATTACAGGCGGTCACAACAACATAACAACATAAGATATGCAGATGACAGCGTGTTGATAGCAGACTCAGAAAGGAAACTACATGAACTCTTCAAACAACCCAACATACAAATTACAAATTGGAGATGTCAAAATCAAAAAATTACACCAATTTAAATACCTGGGAAGTGTTTTAACAGAGGACGGAAAGTGCGACACTGAAATCAGAAGGCGTATTGGGATTGCGGAAGTTGCCTTCCAAAAGTTAAGCAAAGGATTAAGAAACAGTAAAATTTCGTTAGAAACAAAGAAAAGTGTACTGAACTGTTACGTAACATATGATAACAATGAATGCTGGACAATCTCATCACAGATAAAGAAGAAACTTGAGGCAACAGAAATGTAGTTCTACATAAGAATGCTGCGAATACCATGGACCGAACATGTAAGTAACGATGAAGTTTCATAGAAAATGGAAACAAAAAGACAGTGATGGATAACATCAGAAGGAGACAGTTGACATTTCTAGGTCACATAATGAGGAAAGAGGGCTTGGGAAATTTGATTCTCACAGGACAGATTGAAAGCAACAAGGACAGATTGAAAGCAACAAGGACAGAGAAAAACAACGCATAACCAACCTAGCGAGCTTAAGTAAATTTGGAACACAGTTTAGGAGAGATAACAACAAAAAAACAAAAACAAAAAACAAACAAAAAACAAACTTTAAGAGCTACAAAGGACCGGAAATTGTGGAGAGACATGATCACTAACTTTCTAGAGGGATATGGCACATAGGCGAGGAAGAAGAAGAAGAAGGTGACTGATCAGTTAGTAGTATGGAGAGTGGAATGAGGAACTAAGTTCAAGCACGAGTTTTGATAGTTTGCGTTCAATTGCCACTTTCTTAAGTATCAGACGATAAAAAGCATTTAGTTTTGTAAGGCAGTTCATCTTGGGAGTCGGGTTAACGCCCAGGTGCCTTAGAAATTCACGTTTGTTGCAAACGATGATTGAGACTTCATAGATCGTTCTAGATATGGAGAAAAAATCATTGCCTCAGGTGGCATGCGACACGGGAGGCGATTTTGCTTGTCTTTAATATCTCTCATTTAGACAGATAAAGTTAAAACCAGTAGATATTTGAATTCGATACCACCTTTAATTGATTGATTAATAAAAATCTTTCAATAACCAATGTTCTTATTTATTGGTCTTTACTTTTGGTTTTCTTTAGAAAAAAAAAAACGCAACCATTCCATCTTCGAGGTTGATTCCCTTGGCCGCTTTTTCTCCTTTCATTCCTTTATTTAAAAACAGGCACGTTTTTTTTGTCATTTGTAATGTGTCAGATTATCCGAGGCGAGAAACGTGATGTAATTTATTTATTACCATTAATGTGAGATTGTCGGAAGTTCACTAAGACGTTTCATAGACGGCAGCGCCTGAGTGATGATGAATGCTTCAATTAGTCAAAGCATCCACAAGCCCTGATAAACACCAAATGCACAAATGATACGAAAGCTTCATCATTGTCACGATGATTTTTGAATCGGGACATGACTGTTCTAAATATGTCAGCGTAATTTTTGCAGCTATTTAAAAAAATATCCGCTAACGGTGGTTTTGTAGAAATTTTTCTGACGTTTGAAATTCTATGAAATGATATTAATGAAATAACACGTCAAAAAGGTGTAACAAGCTCGACATCACGAAGTCAGGCATAGCCGAACACGTGGAAACCGTCTATATTGTAAGATAATAGTAGATATGTTGGTTGCAATAAGTCATACCGAGCAGTTTGATTGAGCAATCTGATTCTTGAATGACAATTTCAGCTGCATACGATGCATACAAAACTGGTGTGTGGAGCGTGGACATGATTTCGCCTTTTATCTAATCTGTTAGTTTTGCTTTTCCTCACATCCCTTGATATCTTCTCCAACAGATTGTTGCAAGTCTCTACGGTCATCCGCTAGCTATTCTCAATTACCTGAATCATACTCAGTGAATTTTGAAGCGTTTGCAATCAATCGAACATATTCGCCGAGTAAAGGTCCATATAATCTCATTTTGGAATAAACTAATAATAAATAATCTGCTAAAAGACTGCATCGATCTGAAGAGATTGTCTACTTTTAATAAATAAATATCGGGGTGTATCAAATATATCTTCGTTTAAGCTTCTGTATGTTTTAAAGCTTATGCATTGCTCTAAATGAAGTTTCTTTCGATGATCTTTATATCACACAAGGGGTCCTTAGAAAACTCTCATAGTCAAGTTGGCTGTAAATGATTCTATCTGGACCTGAAGCGCTGACAGTTTTATGACAACCAACAAAATGACCAAAGAGTGAAAAATGCAAAGCAACCTTCCTCTATCCATAATTAGGGAAAAAGGAAATAAATAAATGAAAACGTTCGGGATCAATTGGCACTAGGCTGGAAGGTAGGGAATTCCAATTGTAGTTTATATAGTCAGAATGGGCTAGATTCAAGTGTCGAGATGTAGAGAGGGCTAGTGTGAGTGACTGTCACAGTCAGAGATGGACGTAGGGGCAGTCAGAGATGGATATTGGGGCAGTCAGAGTTCTCACTGGACAAAGAGAAGATTTGATCTATTAGTATGTCGTGAGAGAAGAAAGAAATTGCAGCGAAGATATCCCAAGTATCATCTTCCACTTCCTGAATTCTGCTGACAGTTTCAGTAGTTATATGTTCATTTCAACCCATTAATACTCATAATAATACCCATTAATGTCAACCCATTAATATTCATAATAATACCCATTAATTTCAACCCATTAATACTCATAACAAAATCCAGTATTAATCATAAAAACTAAATTAAAATCAGGTAATAATTACGAGTTTCTAAAAAACTTGCTATTAATTATAGGTTTTTACCTATAACCCATTCATCTCCACATTCTGATAGGTTGAAATAATAACTCAAAATTTCCAGAATTTTAATATATCACATATCTTTTGTTTTAGATATTGTAAGAATCAAAATCAATAAATGTAGAGATTAAATAAGCTTTCAATAAAAGATCTATAAAAAACGAAGTTACTTTTGATACAATCGAATAGAAATAAAGATAATAACAATGATAATAATATCGTCGGATCATAACTAGTCTTGAGATATGTATATTGAAAACAAAACAATAAGAAAACACTGTCACAAACAAAATCATACTTCTTGTCTTCTACGAAGTTCGAGAAGGAGAGTAGGCAGATCGCGCCAGTTAATTTATAATGCGAAGAAAATTCGGTAGAAAAATAATCAATAAATATACGACGTCTGTCTGAAAAGTAACGGGACTGATCACGTTCTTCGATGTGAGAGGCATCATCCAAAGTGAGTTCTTGCCACAGAGCCAGATGATCAATCAGCAAGACTACAAAGAGATCCTGCGGTGTTTGTTTCGGTCAGTGCACGATAAGCGACGAGAGCTGTGGCAAAACAAATCGTGTCTGCTTCACTACGACAATGCATCTGCTCACAACGCCCTGAGCATCTGACAGTTCTTGAACATCGACGTACTGCAGCAACCTACCTATTCACTTGATCTTGCTCCATGTAACTTTTCCCCAAGTTCGAAGGGATTATCAAGGGTACCCGTTTTGAAGGCGTGGATGCCACCAAGATGGCCGTAACGACGCAGCTGAGGGTCAATCAAGAAGAATCCTTCCGGCAGTGCATAGAAGCGTGACAGAGAAGGATGGAAAAGTGCATTTGACTTAAAGGGATTATTTTGAAGTGAAAACGAAGTACAGGACTTCTCTCGTGAAACTCTCTCCCGGTACTTTTCTTGCGGAACTCTTTTCCGGCACTACTGGGAGAGAGTTCAACAAGAGTAGAGCCGAAAGAGAGTTCCAACATTTTACTTGCGGAACTGTCTTCTGACACTTCTCTTGTGAAACTTCCTTCCGGCACTTCTCTTGTGGAACTTCCTTCCGGCACTTCTCTTGTGGAACTTCCCTCCGGCACTTCTCTTGTGGAACTTCCTTCCGGCACTTCTCTTGTGGAACTTCCTTCCGGCACTTCTCTTGTGGAACTTCCCTCCGGCACTTGTCTTGTGAAACTGTCTTTCAGTACCTCTTTGGTGGAACTCACTTTTGGCTTCCGGCTTTCATATCAACTATGATCTTTGAAAATTTAGATACAATGTCAATCGTAATTTTCTGTTCCTTTGAATCCTGTTCTTTTATTGTCATCTCCCTTATAACCTATTGGATTTTATTGCTTTGCTTGGAGTTAAATTATCAAAAAAAGTCTTGAGCACAGTTTTCATGGAGTATTGAAAAGAAATCCTGACAACTCATTTTAAAATAATATCATAGTAACGTGTTTCTCTTGATGGGCCTCATGCCAAAATCTGGTGGAAAATTTAACGTGGCAGCATCATATGATTTACTAAATTTGTTTGTTTGATTCGTTTTCTACGGTATATGAACCATTTGCCAGAAAATATTTCTAGATTGCATTTTTTGAGATAATAATGGTTTAGTGATAAAAGTCTTACTAATTAACATATAGCTGGAGGTAGAAGAGATGGATTCATTGCTTTCTCAAGGGTGTCTGCACGTAAATGACTATAACGAACCCAACTGAAATTGGAACTCAACTCTCTGATTCAAAATTCTGAGCCATTACCAACTACACCACTCGCTTACAGCACCTGTTATTCCCAAGCGGTCACCCATATAATTATTGACGTTGCTTAACTTCGGTGATCGTACGGAAGCAGTGGTTCAGCGCTATAGAGCCATAAGCTTGACTTACCAAATTCTCTTTGGTGACTTAATAAAACTAACGACTGCGAGGAGAGTAAGATTCGGTGGACATTTCTGGAGAAACAAGAATTAAACCATTCACAAATATTTACCTTGGGAATCTATAAAAGGTAAATAATCCTTTTTCGGACAGATACGTAATTTTATTGACCAATTGACTAAAGATACCAACCGACTAAGTTTACAACGGAAGACTAATGTGTGGAAATGACTAGACTGCTATCTTTTCGAGGATGTTGATGATTATGATCAGGAAGAACATTCTATGACGGGAAGAATTTCACGCATGTAGAAAACTAAAGGATACATCGGACGAAATATGATGATGAAATTGACAATTATAATGGTCAGCTAAACTAAAAACTGTAAATAGCAATACAAATACAAAAGCATGTATAGCTATGTTTTATAGATTATAGGAAAGCTTTTGATAAAGAACGTCAAAAAGAACTATTTGAACTGCTAGGTAAGCTTGGTTTATTTGGTAAGGATATTAGAATAATCCAGAATTTATACTGGGAGGGAACCGACCATATACGAATAGAAAATGGATTCAGCAAATATAGAAAAAAAAAGGAGAAAGTGTTGTAAGACAGTGATGTGTTTTCTCAGCGGTTAGGTAATTCCGAGAGAATTAAAATTCCGACCAGGATTCATTATTGGCAGCCACAATCTTAACAACATAAGATATGCAAATCATACAGTGTTGATAGTAGACACAGAGAGGAAGTACAGGAACTCTTACAGAAGGTAATAAAGAAAAGCGAAAAGAAAGGATAAAACATTTGGAAACATCAGAATCAAGCGGTACAAAAATTTAAATATCTAGGAACTCCGTTGAGAGAGGACGGAAAATGTGATACCGAAATCCGAAGGTGTAATGGGATAGCGAAAGATGCTTTTTAAAAGCTAAGCAAAGTATTAATAAACAGGAAAATCTCGCCAGAAACGAAGAAAAGTGTACTTAACTGTTATGTAATATCTGCCATCCTATATGACAATCTCACAGATGGAGAAGAGACTTGAGATAACAGAATGTGGTTCTACAGAAGGATACTGAGAATACTAGGGACTAAACATGTGAACAATGACCAAGTGTTAGAGAAAATGGAACCATAAAGAATATTTATCCTTAACATCAGACTGCTGAAATTTCTAGAGGAAAGAAGGATTAGAAAATTTGACACTGACATATGAATGGCAAGAGGAAAGCAGCGCATAACCTATGTAAAGTGTTTTGTGTTGGCAGAACAAGGATTAGGAAATATAGCGAAAAGGCAAACATTACTAAGAGCTACAAAGAATAGTCTTGAAATGACATGACACGTAGAAGATCACTTTAAAAGCGTTTTTAGCATGCTTGATTCGCAGTTATTTAATTTAGTGCATTCAATCCTCAGTGTTGACCCAAACCTGTTCGGTTCAAGATTAGCAAATACATACGCTGATTAAGATTAGTAAACTAATTTTACTTTGTGGAATTTAATATTCACTGGATATCCTAGACTTGTGGCCTTGTGCCAGACTAAGATTGTGACATGTAAATGTATATATATTTGAATGCACACTGAAATAAATAGTGAATATCAAATCCAAACGATTGATTAAATTCCTTGAATAAGAGGCGAAGATTCATTTATAAAACCTTAAAGCATTTTTTTAAAGAAAGGTCCTTGAAAAACAACGCAGGTCCTAATGATGACATAAACTCAAATCTCTTTTAAGCATAGTTCTTCGTGTCATCACGACCGATAGAAATTTCATCTGATATTTTTACAAATGAGGAACCATACAAAAACATTTAAATAATGCAGAAAAATCATTATATTCAGTTTTAAAAAGTAACATCAATTTACAATGAGCTTCCTTATCCAAATGGCATTTTGCAATCTGTTGAGTAATCCATTAAAAAAATAACGTCTATTTAAGACTGTAAATGAAGGGATTTTTCTGCATTATTAAAATATATGATTGTGCTTAATTCTAAAATTGTAAAGATACACATTACAGCTCTGTTGGATTTTCCTCGTTTTCTTTTTCTAACTATACGAGATGGCTGAAAAGTTCTCAGCCTAACCAAAAGGGATTAAAAAAATTGTAATGTTTGGTCAGATTGGGGAAGTAGGCCAGGCTGTGAAATTTTCAACATATTGTATTACTAATACTGTTCCTATTAATATTCGAACATCCTTTGACAACAGAAATTTTTTTAAGGATTATCCCCCTCCCAAACAAGGCGGGAGTGCCACTAGCACGCAGAGGGTTACAAAATGAAAGTGAGGGAAAAGACTGTGTATAGAGGGGATTGAGGAAAGGATAAAAGAAGAATGGGGATCACAGCAACAGAAGATTGCATTTAAATTTTTGAAGATTGTTGTTATCAGGGAAGCAAGTAAGAGGAAGGGATTCCCACTGTCGGGAAGCGCAAGAAAAGAAACTGCTGGAGAAGAAGTGATGGTTGCATTTAACTATTTCAACAATAAATGGATGGGACCTAGATGCCAATCAAGTAGCACACTTAAATTCATGTAGTCTGGTCATCAGGGAAAATAGCTTATCAGAACAGTTGCCATGAAAATATTTGTAGAAAAGACAGAGGGAAGCCACATTACGCCTGTGAGAAAGTGGCTGAAATTAAGATGTCAAGTCAGGACTAATTACATTGTAGACCCTTCTTTGGATTTTGTCGAAAACCTCGAGCTGAATAGCAGGGGCTTCAGATCAGATACGGCAACAATACTAAATGCATGGATGAATTGTAGATTTGCAGATGTGTAAGATGGACTCTGATGAGAAAAAACCTTTTGACTTTCCTTGCAAAAGATGCAACTATTGATTCCACCTCAAGTCAGTGGAAAACGTGAGGCCAAGAAGGCGCAGTGAAAAATTCTCACGGAGTCGAGGATCTACCATGCTGATGGGGGACATGGAAGTTTCTCTCTGGCGGTTAAATGAGAGCGGTTTAGTTTTGGTGGCATTAAAGTTTACAATCCATGTACTGTTCCAGTTAACCACTGATTAGAGATCCTTTTTAAGAGCAGCAACAGCCAGGTTAACTTTGTCAGCAATGCCGGATTTACTATTGAGACACGAGTAAATGGTAGTGTCGTCTGCATAGATATCAACTTTAGAACTTTGCTGAAAAGCGTTAGGAGACTGATAGGGCGGTAGTTAGAGGGATCAGAAGGTTCTCCAGAGTTCTTTAAAGCAGGGACGACAGAGGATAACTTCTAACAGGCTGGAAAGCATGAAGCAGCGAGACAATAGTTGTATAGTTTGCAGAGAATTGGAGTTAGCTTACGATCACATTACAAGAAAAGATATGAATGGATAGGAAAGGTGATCCAATGTAATCTGTACACGCTACTGCACTTTGACCATACAGACCAGTTATCTCTGGTGCAAATGCGAAATGAGGTGATATTAATAAATATATTAATAAAAATAACACATTTACTAATAGCTTTATCTATGTAAAATCTGTGTGATCATAGGTTTTTCCTTTTTACAAAAATGACCAGTGCAAAATGCCACGAAGCCATGCAAGTGTGGCTAAAAGTAAAGCACATTCCATAAATGAAGGCGAATCTCTTCCAAAATTACGAAATTCAAATAAAAATGGGAAAAAATAGTTACAAATGTCAACCTTAGATTGCTGGCTGGGTCCCGGAAGGAAATGTGTATTCAACAGAAACCTAAGGAAATAATAATAATAATTAAAAAAAAAAATGAAGACTGGCGCAATCTCTGCTACGCCATTTTCCAATATTTTTAGTTCACAATTATACAGAAGTACAAGTGATAGAAGAATAGGACATATGATGAATATACATAAAGCATTGAATCTAACCAGTAATGTCGATAAGTTGTTTATTCCAAGAAAGAGGCAGTTGGTTAAGTCGTGTCATTGGCTATTCTTGGACTTGAGAGTTATGTTAAAAGTTCTCATGAATTGTTTCTTACAGTGGATGGGGATCAGGAAGAACGAAATGACGAGACAGTGACTGTAACCAAAAAAGTTGTATGAAGACAAGCGGCCTTGCAACTTCAAAGAAATGAAGCTTCATGCTCAGTTTTTTTTCAGAAGACCCAGAAAACTGCTAGATCTGAGAAGTCGTTTTGGGTGAATGATAATTTTATATAGAGAGAAATAGTCACTTTTAATAAAAACACAGGAGCATGTCATGACAACGAATGGTCAGGATAGACAAATCACAAGAAGAAAGCAAATGTAGGATGTGTGGACAAAGGCCGATGGAACGTTTTATCCAATAATCGGTGAATATCATTTTCTCTGCGATGATACTTGAGTTGTAAGGAGTTCTGTCAACAACATGCTTCAAGAACAGAATTTCCATGGATTACGTCAATATGTGACACCAACATACTACTACTACTACTACTACTACTACTACTAATGAAAGGAGAAGTGAATTCACCTGGAACTGTTTAAATGACGCTATTTTGACGATAAACACCAGTGGTATTATGACTATTAACTCGGTAGTCTATTCTGGGTCATCCTGGTCAGCAGTGACTAGACATTCTGATCCTTATCACACGCCGCTTATATCAGATGTTTTGGCCCTCAGGGTCAATCCCACGCTGTTCCACCCTGTCGAGGGTAAACGATCAATAGTCGCTGTCTATTTCGGTCAACACCCTGCTCCGCCCATTCTGTGTTTCTTGATCACGGAGTTGATAGGGATCGATTAATCGTTAGTATGGAAGAGCCGATTCAAACCACGGCGAGCAGTGCTCTGATTAAAAAAAATAGAAATGTCTTTTTGGAGACGTAATAAAAACGAAAGTCTTTGGGTTAGTTTTCAATTTGGTTTATGTAGTTCTTGGTATAACAAAAATTAACTCTTCCTACTAAAATCTCTTTACCGACACTTTTGCCTATCGGTGCGAATTTCTCAAAGTCAGGAATTCTCTCGGCAGCAGGTTTCAACAGCTCCTCTGCCACTGCCTCCTCTCGTCTTCTGTATGTAACTGAAACTCCAAATGCAACTGCAATAGCCTGGGTCACTTAAGCGCTCTACTTATATTTATTTTGATCCAAAATCGGAGTGTGTGTGTGTGTGTGGGGGGGGGCTGACAGTGTTTGAGACAAGAATTTGAGGTTTCCCCAGATTTCTGTAACGATTACAACAAAGGTCATTTGCTGTCTGGTTTGTAATATTAATTATCTCTCCAAATTTGGGAGATCCCCTCTTCCTACGGGTAGTGGGTGCAGGTATTGGCCTGGCCGTATAACTAATTCTTTCTTTTATCTATGCCTCGCACCATTACTTTGAAATGAGTGGAGATAATTTCTCCGTTTCTCTTGGTATCGCATCTAAGCCCGCCACTTCAGATGTTTCTTTGACGACTCCGACTTTCAAACTGCGTGGGCAGAAAGGCAGTCTCAACTTTTAGTCATGAATTGTAATTATCTTTTTAATTTTCAATAATAGTACAAATGAACCCCACAGGTCCTGCCACTATCTTTACACACATAAGACATATTGAAGGCAAAAGTAATAGAATGGAAACAAAGTGTAACCTACATAACGAGCAGAAATGTAAATGGATGGTTAAACTGAGAGTGGAAATGATGATAAACAGATAAACACTGCTTAGAACTACAAAGAATAGGAAGTTGTGGAGAGCTATGATCACCAAATCCTGAAGGAACACAGTACATAAATGAAGAATTGATGGCAGTAAATTAGCTTATATTAATCGGAATATTATCAACTGAAATATTTTAACGGACATTGAAATTAAACTAATCATGTAAAAAATGCAATATATTTAAGTGTAAAGGCCTGAATTTTTAGATTACAACTAAATGAAATCATAACACCCAAAATAATTCAATTATATTGTTAATTAAGTGATGATAAAAATCAGGCAAATCGTAAATAATGTGAAAAATGACTTAGCTCGAGCAAATGAACTTTACCCAGAACAGTGAATATCCAAGTGATTTCACACAATTTGGGTAGATAGAACGAAAAGAATGAAGACAACTTTTGCAAAAGTGCCTAAAAGTGATTCATATTTCATAAATGGAGGCAATTCTCTTCTAAAATTTTGAAATTCAAATCAAAATGGAAAAGTAGTTAGAAATGTCAATGCAGTTCATCATAAGTGAAAATGAAATCGATCTTAAATCTATTAATGAGCTGCCGTGTTTTCAGAACCACGGTGTTGTATTATGCACACATGTCTGTGTATAAAACAACTCCGTGTGTCTGAAGCTAAAACAGGAAATAAATGATATCCTTGACTACAATACAAATCCGTAATACAGAGCCATTTTGTTTCTCAATGTCCTACATAAGTTTCACTAAAATATTTAATTTTTTACGGCATTAAAGAATAGAAATGAACCGGATGTTTAACTACTGTGAATTTCAAAACTGACTTTTGGGGAAAAGCGTTTTGTTGTAAGGTTAATGTCATCAAAACATTGACAGATATTGTGCATTCCCTTTATTCATTTTTTAATCAATTTCGGTGAATTTCTTGTCATTGAAACAAAAGATGTTTAATTACACTAATTCCTAAAGAACAAATATTGTCGACATATGAAATAACTTTTGTAAACAATTGTTATCAACACTTGCCTACTTTGTGTTTTATATTTTTCCGACTTCTGGCTTCCAAGTCAACTTTGACCTCTAAAATTTAAATACAAATAAATTTCAGTCGTAATCGTCTGATGTTTTAATTCTTGTTCTATTATTGTTTTCTCTCCTTAATAGTGTTTTTTCTCATATTTTCTAACACTCAGTAATCCCCTTGCATCTACTGGATTTATTACCTTCCTTGAGGGGAAAGGATTAAAAAGAATCCCCCCAAATTACCGTCCAATAATTCGCTTGACAACTATATATAAAATTCTCACATGAATCCGTACAGCTTTACCATATTAATTTCTTTTATATAACACAATATTTCCCGACAAGCAGAAATGAAGCGTGGCTCTCATGGCTATAAACATCAGTAAAATGATTACAGAAATGATTTTAGAAAAATTGATTATAGAAATTTGTCAAAAGCAATAGTAAAAACTTATATTGTATGAATAGACTATGAAATGGCATTTAATAATCTACCACAGCTGGATTAATAATTGCTTAGAAATATAAGATATCCCAACAGAAATATGTAATTTCTCATCTTAAACCAGGATCAGGTGAAAAAGTAGCCTAATTCTTAACCATGAATGTGGACGCCGTGATTCAGTTGACGTAAATATATTCCAAAGAGATAATCTCCTCATATATTCTAATGATATAATCTTCTAATATCATATTGTAAAGAGATTATCTTCTAATATCATATTCTAAAGAGATAATCTCTTAATATATTTTAAGAAATAATCTTCTAATACCATACTATAATGATATAATCATCTAATATCATATTATAAGGAGATTACCTTCCAATATCATATTCTAAAGAGATAATTTAATACAATATTCTAAAGAGATTAATCTTCTAATATCACATTCTAAAGAGATAATCTTCTAATATCATATTCTAAAGAGATAATCTCCTAATATCATATTTTAAGGAGATATTCTAATATTATATTTTAAAGAGATAATCTTCTAATAGCATACTCTAAAGAGATAATCTCCTAATATCTTATTTTAAAGAGATAATCTCCTAATATCATATTCTAAAGAGATCATCTGTCTCATCCATTTTTGCATTGTATTTTTCTTCTTAATTCATCTCCCCTAATGATACACGCTATGAAATTAAGATTGATGACAAATCCATCAACCATTAATTTTTCATGGATGACTACAATCCCTTTGCCAGCAATGATAAAGTAAAGGGTGGTCTTGTGAAAAACCTCTAAGACTTGAATTTCGATTATATATATATATATATATATATATATATATATATATATATATATAAAGCAACACCTATAAGAAGAAAGATTTACGCGACAAAAACACCGATTAAAGAACTGAACCCAGAAGAAAAATAGAAGATAGTTTAAAACATTCGCTAATGAAGGAAGAAATCATGAAATAACGTTATAGATTGATTCTGCAAAGTGAAATAAATTCGTAGAATTAGAAACGAAGCAATCAGCATATTGATTGTCTTTGTTGTTACACAATTTCAATATCGTCAAGTGGTCAATCAGTGAAATTAGAAAAGTCGATGTTCAAATTTGGTAACTTCTAACAATGAACCGGATGTATCATCCTAAGGCGGACATTTAGTGGCTGACTGGCCAGGGTGTCGGCTTGCCTGATGGCAAGTGGGTCCCTGGTGGTGTGGACCACTTCTATCAAATAAATATGCAATAAGCAAACGAATATAGATAACTTTTGTTTTAGTAATAAAAAAGGAATAAGAACTTTATAAAGTCATATGCAGGCTATCGGTTACACAAGTCCAATGTGAGAGGACATTTTCAAAGCTAAAAATATAAAGACAAGGTTAAGAAATTCGCTGCCTTAGAAAAATTTGGAATCATATATAACCATTAACAACATAGAGTGATAACTAAATTGGCCTGTTCCTTTTTCCTTTTCTTTTTCAAAACAAATACAAAGAAAAGAAATACGAGAAAACCGGTTAACAAAAAGTCACTTACTCGTCTCAACTTTTCCTTCTCCAATGTTCGTGATATCAGTTACATCTTCTGCAGTATAGAATCATTTCTCTTGGAACGGTCACCGGATATCTTTACACTTTGCAAAACCAATTTAAATTCTCCCATTTCTACAAATGAATTCTCTGTTCCAGGCTATCTTCCTCTTTGCCGAAAAGATTACAGCCTTGGCGTTTACATCCAGGATAACCATCCAATGGCAAAGCAACAGTCACTTGAGTCCCCAGTCAACTCTTTCATGTGCTTTCGACTTCCACTGTTACGCTCTGTTACATATCTCATTTTCCTTTATCGCTGCCCCTCTTGTCTGCAGTATATTAAACATAATCTCTGATAGTGTAGAAACAGTACTCTCTCTTCATCCATTTGCGAACACCTTTGTTTTCGGTGATTTTAATGCATATCACGACACGTGGTTTTAGCATTATAATGTTACTGTTGTTGTCGACATTCAGACTTTCAACTTCTCCAATGCTCAATCCTTTATTCAATTCGTGGATTTCCTGACACGTCTCCCTAGCAAACTCGAGCAAAAGGCTTCCTTATTTGATTTATTTCTTACCTACCTTCCTATCTCTTACTGAGCTTTGAAATACTGTGCTCTTGGCAATTCATGAGCACTCTATCTATTGATATCTCCTTCTGTTAGCAGCATGCTGATTGAGATTTAGTCCATGACTTTCTTCGAGACGCCCTGAGAATTGCGCTACAGAGGTTTTCTCTTGGGACAAAACCGGTGTGGATGCTTTCATTCCTTCTCGGAAATACAAGGTGAAACGTCAATCTTCTCCATGGTTCACTCCAGCATGCTCTGACGCTATAGCCCACACGAATCACTATTTCCGGCTATACCAACGAGATAGCTCCCGTCACAACAGAAGCGTATTCGTTGCTGCTCGTAATAAATCTAAACATGTCCTTGAAGGAGCTATGTCTCTTTTTGATGAGAGAATGAGGCACCATATAGCCTCTGAAAACTTTGGCTCTTGTGATTACCGGCGGCAGTGTAATATTGTATTAAATAAGTATGTTTTCTATTCCTCCCCTCTTCAATCAATTTGAGATCTTCCTAGGATAAAGTCGAATGTTTCGTCCGTAAATTTTCCTTCTCAAAGGATGTGGAACTGATGGTATCCCTGTAATATTCCGTAAGAAAGTGTGCTCCCGAACTGGCTCCTGTTCTTTCTAAACTGTATAATAAATGACTAGCTGCTGCTTTCTTTCTTGCATGTTGAAAATCCTCATATGTTGTTCCAGTTTTTAAGAACTCGGGTAAACCGTCCGATCTTTCCAACTTTCGGCTCATTAGCCTTCTACCTCTTTTTGGTAAAGTACTAGAGGGGGGCCCTAATCAATGCTGAATTCGTTAAACATCTCACATCGCATGGTCTTTTCTCAGACAAACAATATGAATTTAATTTCTTTAAGTCAACTGCTAATAAAATAATTACGGAAAGAATCTAGATAAGAATGGTAGAGCTTGCACTGTTGCTTTAGACATCTCGATAGTCTTCGACAGGGTTTGGCATGCAGATAATCTTAACAAATTCAATTTTACGGTGTTTCCAGCCAAATTTTCCATCTGATACGGTTTTTCTTATCCATTCGTGAAATGAATGAATGAGAGTTATCATTAACGGCCACTCTTCTAGATCATTTTGCACTAATGCGGGTGTCCCCCCCCCCCAGGGCTCTATCCTTGGTTCTCCTTTGTTTTTTTAATTTTCATTAACGACCGTCCTGTTGACATCAGCTCTCAACTTCTTATATATGCGGAAGACACAACGATTTGCTCCTGTCTCGATACTAAGTCTGATCGGTCTGATAAAGTCAAATTTGCAGATGATGCCATAAAAGACCTTCAGTCTGTTGTTAACTGGGGCAAAGGATGGCTTGTTAATTTTAACGCCTCCGAAACTAAACTACTCTCTATTAATCATCTGAGAGACCCCCTTCTGCCTTTTATCAGCATGACTCGTTGTGACTTCTCGGGCTAACGTTCTCAGCTGATATGAAGTGGGAAGACTATATTGAATTCATTACTATGTCAGCTGTTAAAGCTGGTTCACTGTGTCGTGCTAGACAATTTTTATCTCCTGAATATTTACAAGTCTACGATTCGTTCGTGCTTAGAAAATTGCTGCCACATATGGTCTGGTGCTCCAGCCATATATCTAGAGATACTTGATAAGACGAATCAGCAATATTATTGGTCCTGATCTTGCGTCTCGGCTTCAGTCACTTTCCCACTGCCGTAAAGTTGCCTCTCTGTGCCTTTTCTATAAATAGTTTAATGGCAACTCTTCCAGACATTTTGAATTTAAGCGCAGTACTAGACTGGCGACTAGGTCACGTCAATTTAAAGTTGAGTTGGCTAGATATAACCGTAAGTCTTTTAAACAGTTTCTTTTCTCGCACTTCTCGCTTGTGGAAATCTCTTCCTGTTCCATGCGTACCAGCCAAGTTTAATCTTAAAAAATTAAATGCAATGTGAATTGCTTTCTGCTATGTTCCTCATTACTCTTCTTTTGTTCTTGCTCCTTCATAATGTTTTCTAATTCTTCCCCCACCCAGTAACCCATTGTTTCTTAGTGGCTTTACTGCCTTGCTTGGAGTGAAATCTATTAAAAAACAAATTTATCTTATATTGTTAAGATCGTGGACGCCAATCATGAATCCTAGTAGGACTTTTAATTCTCCCAGAATAGCCACACTATATAGGTTAAAAAAATTCAGTGAAAAGATACATCCTTGTCATAGACCCATAATGAAAGTAATTAAATCAAAAGCCGGTAAACAATTTGGAAAACTAACCACTGCATAAATATATCGAGAAAGAGTCAACATTAATGATGCCGATAAAACTGTGACAATCACTGTTTGATGTCTAAAGTCAGAGACCAAAGAATTTCTGAGAGCTGCATCAGAAAATTAACAGTTCAATGTCCAGAATAATTGGAAGACCCTATTTTGTAGAATATGTGGCTTATACACAGAAAGTAACTTCAAGCTGTATTATCTTAGCCACAACTGAATACCCCCTTCGTCATGATTGAATTTGTCAATATAGTCATTGGACAAAATGTTTTTACTATAATATACCCCACTAGAAAAACTGGTGGGTGACTAATCACCACCAGTGAATATATATTTGTGCTCTGAAACATTTATGTACAAACAGATAGGAATGTAGATAAATCTCGATATAATTGTAAAGAATTACGCAGTAAACAAACATGTTTACGCATTGAAGTAACCATCCTTGTTGATGCAAATGTAACAGTCACATTATTAAAAAAAAACAGTAAATATAAAAAACTGAAATTTAAAAAATATTTATTCTCAAAACAACATTTCCCATCGTGATTGGTGCTTTAGGAGCTGCACCGAAAAAAAGCAGTCTTCATGGGGAGCAAAGTTTAGTTGAAATGAACAAAATTGCACTAAAGGGAATTTTTCACATTTTCAGGAAAATATTATCAACGTGATTTTTCCCTGGATAACTTTTGTTTTTGATTCTTAAAGATTTAATTCCAGTTTTTTAAATTTAACATTTTTAAAAATGTTATTCATCCTTTTAATAATTCTGAAGCAATTATCTGACACGATGAGATTGGTAACTGACACTTAAAAATTATTAAGAAGAAAGTTTTTTTTCTAAAAAAAATTCTCTCAAGAATAGGATTTTGTTGAGGACAAAGTATCTTCCTATGATTTGCATTTTTTAAAGCTCAGTAGGTTTAATAAATTTGAGTCTGTCAAAATTCAAGACACTTCTTGTTTCTTTTTTGCTTCCGTAGTCGTTCTACATATTGAAAGGTCACTGTGAAGTAATGAGTTCAAAAACTGTCAAACTTCACAGAACCTATAGCATTTGACCTCTTTACAGCATCCGGGATGCCTTCAGACTTAAAGGTCAATAAGAATGTAATGAATAAGAGAAATGTCGAATCAGAGATTTAGAAGAGGTTTTTCCCTACTTCCGTAAATTATAACCCGAATTATGGTTGGTTGACCAATGAGAATTTGGCACGAAATGGTCTGTAATTGGATCACCAATCAGAAACCTTTTTGTTTCGAAGATTTCGTCCATAAAGGTTGAAGCACTGAGTTCTATAACAAGTAGGCAGGGTAGGAAAAGTCAAGAAGCATATTTTCCTCTTTCAACACCAGATTCTCTTGTACAGCAAACAAAACAAAATCCAAACGTAAACGAATAATAAATACATTGATAGTTTATAATCATCTACAGATGCAAAAGATCACAAACCTATCGCTATTTCCATGGCAAATGTTCACATAAGTTCCATTCTTTAGCTTCACTAGTTCAGACATTTACGGTTTGGGCACGCCATGCTACTTTCATCGATTCGAATCGTTCTCATTTTCTCTGTGTTCCACTTGTAAGAAGAAAGTTCTAGCCAGGGTTTTCCCCAGAACTGCCATTTTGTGGAACAGAATCCAGCTTTCCTGAACACTACAATCTTAACCAATTTAAGTCAAGGGTCAATTTTTCTCTATTCGACTTATCCTCATAATATTCATTTACTTCCACCTTTTTCTGTTCATATCACTCACCTTATTCAGCTTTAACTTTTTACTGTAACCATCTACCATCAATGCCTCCCGGGCCTTTAATTAAGCGAAATTTAGTTAATTTTAGTAAAATGCAAATAACCAAAAATGGTTGAGATATTAAACCAAAACTATAAACAGAGAAAGAAATGTAAGAACTCAATAATTAATTAGGCTTCTCTTATAGAAAATTGATAATTTGTTTTTATCCCTGACTACTCAATGTTGATTGATTATATTTGACAAAATACAACGAATATAAGTGTGGCATTTTTGTTTATTAGTATCACTTACATAGTTTTTATGCATTTGACAACCGTATTTAATTTTCTCTTCAACTACAAACACAGACAATGTAAATTCCATAGATCAACTAGCAACTCAACTCCTTTCCCCAGGCGCGTTGACAACTTGGCTTGTTCCACAACTTCCACGGAATTAATTAACAGCAAGATGATTCTCGGGACCACATAAACTGTGATCCTGGCTCTTTGTTGATGCCTATACTCAACTCTAACCATACTGTTTCTTTGTTTTCATGATACTTCTTCGACACGAGCAGACATTTCTCTGCGGTAGTGTTGCAGGATAGCCTTTTATTTCGCTGCCTGCAACACCTTTATCCACCAAACTCCACAAAACCAGGCACAATAAGTTCTACAGATCAACCAGCAACTCACTTCTTTTTACTAGGCGTATGTATAACTTAGCTTGTTCCACGACTTCCATGGAATTAAAATTAAACGTCGAGAAGGGGTTTTTCACAATTTAGAGGCCTCGATTGTAGTGCTCGTGGTGTTTTCTTGGTCCTTATTGGTATTTTCCGTTTCATTCTTCCTTTTTTCATTTGCTTTCCTTTTTTCTTTTTTAGTTTCTTTCCTTTTTTTTTGGCAGGGACTTCAAAATCCCTTTTATCAGGGTTTGAAATATGGCCATTATGAATTACCAACTCGTCTGTCGACCATTTTCAAAGTGAAAAATTCCTAAATTTATGGTAGTATTTTCTCAAAGAATTGCATTATTTTCTGGCCACTTACAAAGCTTGAAAGGTGTCATATAAGCCTTACAAGCCCTGGAAATAAAGTCAAGCAAAATGCTTTATCAAAACAAAGCAAATTCAACGCAAATCCAAGGCGCTTGAAGTTGATTTAGCTTTTTTAAAACCATTTAATCACAGGAAAGGCAATAAAGCCACTAAGACAGAAGGGGGTTACTGAGTGTGAAAGAATAAGAAAAACATTATTAAAGAGAACAATGAAAGAAGAGGAGTCAAGATATCAGTTGATAACCATTGACATTGTATTTAAATTCTGGAAGATCAAAGTTGGCTGGAAAGCAAGAAGCCGGACAAGAGTTACACAGGAGGGAAGTACCAGAAAAGAAATTGTTAGCAAAGAAAATACGGTTACATCTAGCCAATTCAGCTGTAAAATGATGAGATCTTGCAACAATCTAATGCTGCGCGTAATTTCATAAAGTCTAGGTACCATAGAGAAAAGTTATTAAGAATAATTATTGTGAAAGTATTTATGGAAAAGTACAAGGAAGCTACGTTACGGCGGTGCGGAAGCGACTGAAGCCGAGATGATAGGTCCGGACTAATAACATTGCAAATTCTTCTTTGATTAAATATATAGCAGGAGCATTAGACCAGATGTAGCAGTAATATTCAAAGCAAGGGTCTCATTTTTAGATGACAAAAATTTTATACCATTAAATGTTTACCGAAGAAGGAATAGTCTCCGGATGTTTCAAAACATTAAAAGCGCAATTTATTTATTATGCTTATGAAAACGCTTTCAATCAATATTTAGGGATTTTATCTTTCCCGGGAAATTGTTGGTTTTCTTTAAAATTCTTCTTTATTCATCTCTAGTTATACTATGCTGTACTTTCACTTTCACTTTCACTTCTAAGGTTTCATAGCTTTTGTATTTTTTTTCAATCCAGCTAGAATTTTCATTTTGTTCTTTATTGTCAGAAGAAATTCATAAAGTCTAATTGCCATAGAGAAAAGTTCACCAGAAGAATTACCATGAAAAATATTTATATAAAAAGCCGAGGGAAGGTACATTAAAGTGATTGAAGCCGAGA
Organism: Acanthosepion esculentum; assembly: GCA_964036315.1. Classification (NCBI taxonomy): domain Eukaryota; kingdom Metazoa; phylum Mollusca; class Cephalopoda; order Sepiida; family Sepiidae; genus Acanthosepion; species Acanthosepion esculentum. The sequence continues at coordinate 106,251,621 of OZ038496.1, forward strand.
TGCCATGTCAAGACCAATAATACTGCAGATTCTTCTTTGAATTGTATGAAGAATCTCAAACTATATTGCAGGAGCCCTAGATCATAGGTGGCAGTGATATTCAAAGTACGGACGAATGGTAGACTTAAAAATATGTAAAATAGATTCTGGCTAGAAAATGGTCTAGCACGACGCAGAGAAGCAACTTTCCTAGCAGCAAACCTAGCAATTGATTAACTTTACCATTTCAGAGAATGTCAGCTCGAAAAGGCGCAACTCTCCTGGGGGTTAGCATCAGACATACTGATGAAAACCAGAAAGGGGTTATTCACATGATTAATTTGTTTTGTATTGGAGGCATCGAAATGAAGAATCCAATCTTTGTCCAAGTTAACAGCAGATTTTGTCACGTTTTAGATCAGATATTTTAAGAAAACACTTTTATCTATCTATCTATCTATCTATCTATCTATCTATCTATCTATCTATCTATCTATCTAAGAAATCTAGTTTTAAGGTGTGCAATATTTATGGGATGAAGTGCTCAATATCAGAGATAGATCGTATGTAAAACAGACAAAACTCGAAAAGCAATAATAAAGATTTTCAAAAATAACGGATTCGGCATAGACATAAAAAATAACCTAAACGAAGTAGATTTCCTCGATGTTGCCTTTAACCTAAGAAAAGTAACATATAAACCATACAGAAAACCCAATGGTAAACCACTGTATAAACCAAACATCTTCAAATCACCTGCCTTCAATAATCAAAAAGATGCCAAAATTGATTAACCACAGGCTTTCCGACAATTCTTTCAATGAAACCATATTTAACGAAGCTAAGAAAGACTACGAAGCAGCCCTAGAAGATAGTGGATTCCAGGCAACACTCAGATTCTCACCACAGAGCACAAAAAGGCCAACAGGAAGAGAAACATCATATGGTTCAACCCACCGTACAGCAAAAACGTTAAAACAAACATAGGAAAAATATTCTTAAAAAATATTACACAAATACTTAAGCACCCTCCACAAAATATTAAAAAAAAACACACAGTAAAAATCTGCTACAGGTGGACCGAAAACATGGCACAAATAGTAAAAATGCACAACAGGAAAACTATCAGCATTTGAGCAAATTAAACCCACGTGTAACAGCAGAATAAAGAATGTCCCTTAAACGGTAATTACTTACAAAACAACGTAATATAGCAAGCCACGATAAAATCACCAGATCATGAAAAAAATATACATAGCAGCAAATGAAGGACTCTGGAAACAAAGAAACTATGCACATTAAGCATCTTTCGCAAATAGTAAATACGCGAACACACAATGCTTTCTAAGTATATGTAGGAAATTAAAACAAAAAGCAAATCACACCAAAAGTATCACGGAAAATAAGGAAAAGAACATCAATCAATCCAAAAATTGCAAACTTTGCTTGGAGGAAAAATAACTGTTATGACCTTCCCAGACAAAAACAAACTACAAAATAAACGATCAGAACTCTTCTCAAAAAGCAGACATGAAAACAAATTTTTACTACGTTACTTAAAAATCGAAAACGGTAAAGCATAAAAAATTAAAAAATAAAATAAATAAGAAAAAAAAAGTAAAATAGATTAATACAAGCAAATAATAACAACAAACAACTCCCGCCAAAATAACCATTAGAATAGACTAGAACAATCAATCCAAAAACTGGTCGAAAAAATAGCTATAATTACTTTTCCAAACCAAAGCAAACTACTTAATAAAGGATCAAAATGCATCTAAAATGTTTTTACTACACCAATTAAAAATCGAAAACCGAAAAGAATAAATAAAATATATAAAATGAAAATCGAACCAAATATATAAATAAATAATGAACGAATTAACAAACCACTCTCGCCAAAATAACCGTTAGAGTAGACTACAACAATCAATCCAAAAATTGGACGAAAAATAGCTATAATTACCTTCCCAAACCAAAACAGATCAGAGCTAATCTAAAAAAATGTTTTACTAAGTTACTAGTAAATCGAAAACCGAAAAGAATAAATAAAAATATATAAATAAATATAAATAAAAAACAAGTAAAATAAATTGATCCAAATAAATAAATAAATAAACAACTACTCCCGCCAAAATAACCGTTTTAATACACTACCCACGATGCACAACTGACCCGTATTTATAAATATTCGAGAAAAAAACCAACACATGTGGTCTGATGATTGCGTTTAGCATGAAACAGTCTGACACCTCTGAGTGTTAACTTCAATGTTCACTTATATATATATATATATATATATATATATATATATATATATATATATATATATATAGTGGAACTCCAGTATACTAAGTTACCACATTTGTAAAAATTGATCAAAATTTTAACATTCTTTGTAAAATGAAGCCAAGAATCTAACCCATTATTTTCCTTTTTCCAGTGAAAGCCAAATTGTAATTTTGAACTAGACAGTTGATGCAAAGAATTGAATGATCTGGATACGATTTCCTACGAGAAGACAATTCTTGGCACTTGATGTTCTGCAAGGGCGAAGCTTCTTCATGGGATTCACGTAGATTGGTCACAGATGCAGCAGAGAGAATCTGACTTTGATAAATAACTCCTTTATGATAGATAAACAGGTGAGTGCAGTTGTTTTTGTGTTCAGCTTCGCTTCAAATATAATTATCCAATTTCTACTTGTTTGTCTTTCATACGCTGCAATTTATTTCTTTAAAGGTAGTTTTATGAAAAATATTTCTTTGTTTTTTTCTGACAAGAAATCCTTTTTGTTGTTTACAGTATTCCATTTGCTGTGCCCTGCGATTGTGTAGATGGCATTTGTCAAAGTTATGTTGTAGTAATAAAGAACTACACTGGAAATTAAAGCTTCGAGATTTAATTTATATGGCATTATCGAGTAATCTTTTCAGTACACCAAATGTACAAATAAGTACCCTATCAGATCCAATTGTCAGAAAGGATTTATTAAGAATAGACTTTAGACACAGTTCGTTTAAAATTCTTTTATATCATTTGAGGGTTCGTTTTGGACATTGTGTGTTCAGTGGGGGTGGGGTGCTAGTTCTCCGTGATTGTTAAGGGTTAAAGAAATATAGATACCTTCAGGTTTCCTCTTCATCTGCAAGGATATTCACAGTGATATGAGTGATTAGATATTCCATAGCATCTGTCTATATTTCTGAATTGAGGTATTATGTACACTATTTACATTATTCGGACTATTGTCCTCGTCATTGTTGCCATATTTATTACAACGTTTCGGCCTTTCAGTATCTGTCTATATTTCTGAGATGAGGTATTATGTACACTATTTACATTATTCGGACTATTGTCCTCATCTTTGTCGCCATATTTATTACAATATTTCGGCCTTTCAGTATCTGTCTATATTTCTGAAATGAGTTATTATGTACACTATTTACATTATTCGGACTATTGTCCTCATCATTGTTGCCATATTTATTACAACGTTTCGGCCTTTCAGTATCTGTCTATATTTCTGAGATGAAATATTATGTACATTATTTACATTATTCGGAGTATTGTCCTCATCTTTGTTGCCATATTTATCACAACGTTTCGGTCTTTGTACGCTCCGGCCTTCTTCAGGTGGTTGGAATGTCGAACTGAATCCTTTATTTCGCTCGCTGGGGTAGACTGTTCTAGTTCCACGTGTCATGTCTAATGGATGTCAGTTATCAGTTATCTCCTGTTAATTCCCCTCTCCAAGTTCGCTACTGCCTTAACTAGGTATTGAACTGACACTGTCACTGGATATAACCAACGCCTTTATCCACTGTGCGTTAGTTAGAACTAGAACAGTCTACCCCAGTGAGCGAAATAAAGGGTTCAGTTTGACATTCCAAACACCTGAAGAAGGCCGGAGCGTACAAAGGCCAAAACGTTGTGATAAATATGGCATCAAAGAAAAGGACAATAGTCCGAATAATGTAAATAGTATTCCATAGCAGTTCAGCACTTTTTTCTTTATTTCTAATTGAACTTTCTTATTTCTTTCGTTTAGAAATCAAGCTTAATGTCCGCTGCTCTCTTGAATATGATAATCTTTGACCAGAACTCGGCAGAAAAACTGACTGGTTAAATAAAATATTTTTTCTCGAAATAAACAGACGAAAAAAAAAGTAATTCGAAGAAAAGAAGAAAAGATTGATTTGATAAGTAAAGATTTCAGAGCAGCTGTTAGTCACTTTTTCCCAAAGATTTTGATTGAATTTTCAGCGACAAGAAAAGAGTTTTTCATCTATTTTTATTTTGTCTCTTTCTTACGAATATAACCAGGAGGTCAAAAGGCGCCCGTGTCTCTTGAAAATATATTACTCCGCTAGAGTGAATGGACAGAATCAAAGAAAGGAATATGTAAAAAAGATTTGTTCACATTTCATATTAGCAAAGAGTTCTTCGATTTCATCGTTTCTTTTCAGTGTTCTTGAAGGAAAAAAAATTAGTTGTTTCGGATTTAGAAATAATACCTTCCATATCACACCTATTTTAGAATGTTTTTCTATTCCTCTTTTATTAATTATTTTTTGGATTTATCATTTGTTTTGCAATTTTCCAGTTTTTGACATTTGTTTTTAAATTCGTAGCTTCTACTAGTTTTTTCTTTTTTTCTTTCCCTTTTCATTGCTTTCTGCTAATAATTCCTCTTTTCAAGTCTTACCGATTTCTTTTCGTCTCTATCTTTTTTCTTTTCATTATGTTTTTGACATTCATTCTTTTATTTATTCTTTCTTTCTTAATTTCTTAACTTCCTTCCGCTTACGGTCACATCACGTTGAAATACCAGTTCTCGTTTGATAACTGAAGTTAAGCAATATAGAGCCTGGTCAGTACCTAAATGGGTGATCTTTGAGAATACTGGGGGTTGTAAGCTTGGATTTGTGGGTGGTGTAATGGATAACGGTTCGAAATGTGCAGAGTTCGAATTCAAGTCGGATTCATTATATTCGTTTACGCACAAGTATCCCTGGGAAATGTATGAATCCACATTTCCTCCTTAGCTATGGGTTAAATAGTAGGACTTCTAGCGGAAAATCCTTATTATTTCCCCGCCAAAATATTACGATAAAAATATTTCTGGGTTTTAAATAGCCAGCAAAAGGTTCATAAGCCGTAATAGCAAATCAATCTTTCTTTTTAATCTAAATTGACGTTACTTTTAAAATTTATCTCCTCGTTCTTTATTGCTTTTTTCTTTCATTCTTTCTTCATTTCTTATATTTTATTCTTTTCTTTTTTCTTTTCTTTCATCTTCTTTTTGCTCTGATCTTTGTTTGTTTCTAGTTAACCTGAATGGATCTTTTTTTCAAACTTTTATTCTTTCGGCTTTATTGTTTTTTCTTTCACTCTTGCTCCATTTCTTATTACCTTCTTTTTTTCGCTTTTCTTTTCATTCATTTCTTTTCGCTCCCCTCCCCGCTTTTCTTTCCTTTTCTTGTCGCTTTATTGTTTTTATTTTTTCTTCCAAAGAACTTGTTCTTTTAAAATTTATCTATTACATTTTGATATTTCTCTTCCCCGTTCTTCCATTCATTTTCCCAATTAATTTGTAAAGATTTTTTTTTTTTATTCTCCTTTCTTTTCATTTCTCTTATTCTTCTTTTCTCACTTTTTGTCCGCTATGATTCTCTTTTCCTCTCGTTTTTCTCATTCACACACACACACACGTGTGTGTGTTTTGTCGTTCTGACCCACCAACTATTCTCCCAAGTATTTCTTCATTTCTCGCACATGTAAACAGCCAGTGTTGATTTCTGATCCGGAAGATCCACTGTTATTTTATCTTTGATTCATCGCCTGACATTGCATCAGGTAATACAGAAAAAAATGCGCGAAATCTCACCAGTTAAGTATCTTTCAGGCTTACGTCATATTTCTACTCTCTCGAAAAGACAACAGAACTGACGCGAACCACAAGACTGTTGATCTGTTAACAACACAATCTTCGCCCGAACGGAACCGCGCCCTAATTACATAAATACACGTCAAATGACCTTAACTGTATCAAGGTTACATTGCGTTCGACATATATACCATCCACTTGTTTCAAATATCTCTTTCGTACTATATCGCTTTCAGCGACTGCGTTACCTTCCTTGGCATCTAACGCTACACTTTTGCACTTTGCTTTTCACATGTCTCTTTGCATGCCTGCGACACGCATAAGGATATCAACACAAATTTGCATATATTTACTAAGCTAGGCTTAGTTCAGTGGTTAGCTAAATAAGGAGAAAATGGACCAGGAAGACTGTATTGTTTCAGTCTGCTAAATGGTGAGATAGTGCATACGTTAAAAGTCAGTATTTGAAATTCAAGTCACTAACGAGGCTTGAACCCCATCGGTTGAGTTGGTGGGAAAAACGAAGCCGACTATGTCACCACCTACATATATAGAGTTCTATCTATATATTTCTGATGCTACTTCAGTTCAGTGCGTATATTATAATGTTCCATTTGGATTTTAAGATGAAATTCATGATGTACAACATTTAAAAACACACCCCTGTCCAATTTCACAATACAAGAAAATACCGGTTGGCAACACCAATATACAACACCATGAAAATATCTGTCTATATTTCTGAGATGAGGCGTAATGTACACTATTTAGATTATTCGGACTATTGTCCTCATCTTTGTTGCCATATTTATCACAATGTTTCAGCCGCTGTACGCTCCGGCCTCTTCAGGTGGCTGGGATGTCGGACTGAACCCTTTATTTCGCTCACCGGGGTAGACTGTTCAATGGATGTCAGTTATCAGATATCTCCTGTTAATTCCCCTCTCCAAATTCTCCACTGCCTTAACCAGGTATTGAACTCACAACTCCTTAAGGACACATGGCACAGTGGATAAAGGCGTTGGTTAGATCCAGTGCCAGGACTCAAAGAGTCTCTATATCAAAAGCAACCAACCGACACTCAACAAAATTTATTACGAGTGTACCATCAATTCAGATAATGTTGTAGTATCTGTTGACATTTCTTATGAATCGACTATTAGACAAGAAGTTGCTATTCACAACACTTCTTGTGATACCTGTGTACTGACTGAGATACATATCGTGATTTTCTTCTCGTCGCCCCTTGGAGTGATATTTTTAACCATCCTATTGAGAATTGTGTGACTGATCCATGCTTTTGTACCTTCACGGAAATACCAGGTGAAACCACAATCTTCTCCCCGGTCCACACCTGCTTGTTCTGTCGCTATAGCCCACGAGGATAACTTATTTCCGGCTGTACAAGTTTGATAGTTCCTATCACAAACAGACACCTCGTAATAATTATAAACGTGTCCTCAATGAGGATATGTATTTGCTGAGAGAATGTCTATAGCCTCTCACAAGTTTGGTTCTCATAACTACTGGCGGCTCTGTAATAGTGTCTTAAACAAGAGTAAATCTTTTCTCTCTCCTCTCTTCACTCAATTTGAGTTGTTATCATCATCTGTTCTTTGCTCATAAATTACCTTCTAATTCTATTTTTGACTAGTGTATCTTTGCCTGAATATCCAGTCTCTGTTGTGTGATATGCGTATAACTCCGTTCTTCTCTCTAGACCTTACAATAAATGCCTCCCTGCTTCTTGCTTTCCTGCTTTTTGGAAATATTCTTCTGTAGTTAGAGTCTTTAAGAACTGGGCTGAACCGTCTGATACTTCTAACTATCGGCCTATTAGACTTCTACCACTTTTAGGCAACGTAGTAGATGTTCTAATCAACTCTGAATTGGTTAATCATCTAACATCGCAGGATCTTCTTTTAGACAAGCAATATGGCTTTCACATCTCTAGGTTAACCGCTGTTGTGTTAATATTTATTGCTGAAGGCGTCTGTCAAGCTTTAACTAAGAATCTATAAGCTCGGAGTGTTGCTTTGAATATCTCCAAGGCATCTGACAAGGTTTGGTATGCTCGTCTTCTTTACAAATTGTAAGGTTTTAGTATTTCTGGGCGAACTTAGCATCTGATTCAGTTTTTCTTATCAAATCATTAAATGATTGACTCTTCTAGAACTTTATACATTAATACCGACGTACCCCATCTATCCTGGGACCTACATTGTACCTAATTTTAATCAACCACCTTCCTGATGTCATGAGTTCTCAACTCGTCATCTATGCCGATGACATAAGAATTTACTCCTGTCTTAATGGTAAATCTAATCGGTTCGATAAAAGGTCGAATTGGCAGCTGATCTAAAAAATGACCCACAATCTGTTGTTAATTTGAACAAGAAATAGTTTGCTTATTTTAACGCCTCCATCGCGAATCTTATCTTTTAATCTGAGAACTCTTTTTTGCCTTCCATCGCACCTTCTTCGTTTAACGATTTCCGCTGACATGAAACGGAACGATTATATTGAATCAATTACTAGGTCTGCTGCTGGGAAGATTGATTCACTGTATCGTGTTAGACAATTTTTCCCGCCACAATATATCTTTCGTACTTATAAGTCTATAAGTATTTATTCGTCCGTCTATTGAATATCGCTGTCACATATTGCTTGGTGTCGTACTATATATTTAGAGATTCTCAATAAAATATAAAGAATCTGCAATGTTATCGGTGCTGACCTGGCATCTTCCATCACTTTTCCATCACCATGACGTAGCTTACCCTGACCCTTTTCTATAAATGTTTCCATGGTAATTGTTATAAAGAATTTTTCTTGATGGTAATTATACTTTATGAGTTTAAACGCAGTACAAGATTGGTTTTAAGGTCTCACAATTTTACAGTTGAAATGTCTTATATTTAACCGCGTATGTTCTATGCAAGCAGTTTATTCTCTCTCACTTCTCGTTTGGTGGAACTCTCTTTTGTTTTCTTGCTTTCCAAATTTGATCTTAATAATTCGTAATTCCTGTTCTTTTATTCTTCTTTTTCCTTAATAATGTTTTCTTTTTAGTGTTAGTGTTGTTTTAAAGACACCTCAGCATTATAATAACAGAATTACTACTACTCCCATCCAGCATGGCCTAGAATTATTACTACTACTATTACGTATATACGTGAGTGCGAGAAAACATTATTCAGTGAACAAAATACAATAACGGTCTGCGCGTTGACAGCGCAACAGACAAAAAATATTCGCCACACAATGCAACATTGAATACAGCGACCAATTGCGTACGTATGTATGCAACGACACATGGATGCGCATATATGCCCAGTCCCACGCTGTTCATATATGTTTATGTTTGTGTGCGCTCCAGTGAGTGAGTGTTCGTGTATGTATGTCTGCGTACGTCAATGAGTGAATGTCCGTGTATGTATGTTTGCGTACGTATGACTGGCGTTCCGACGACAATTTTTCCTCCCATATATAAATAAAAAATTTAAAAATTAATAAGTTTGTCTGACGATCGCAAATAGCGTGAAACCCAGGGTCACAAACTCACATCAATCCAACTATATATATATATATATATATATATATATATATATATATATATATATATATATATATATATATACATTGGGTAGAAAAAGTATTTAACACATTGGTTTTTCTTACATATCTCAAAAAATAACAGATCAATTTCAACGAAACTTATAGGAACTTTTATGAACTCGTAACTTCAATAGTTTCCACAAATTTTCGATTGGAATTAAATCCGGTGACTGGCTTGGCCATTCCAGGACATTAATGTCATTATTATTAAACCAATTCTTAGTTGTTTTAGCAGTATGCTTCGGGTCATTGTCTTGCTGAAATAAAAAATCACGACCATGTCCCAAAGATGTGGCACTGTTCAAGAGTTGAGTTGACAAAATTTGAGTGTATTTTGCAGCATTCATTTTTCCTTCGATGATTTTCATTTTTCCTACGCCATTTGAGGAAAAACAACCTCACATCATAATATTTCCACCCCCATGTTTGACTGTAGGGATGGTATTTGCTGGCTCGTATTCCGCTCCTTTTTTCCTCCATACATGAGTGCGCATGTTTCATCCGTAATGCTCAATTTTCGTTTCGTCTGACCAAATCACTTTCTCCCAGAAATCATTAGATTCAATTTCATATTTATTTACAAAATTCAAACGGGCTTGTACATGTCGGCTTTTCAGTAATGGAGTCTTTCTCGGTGATCTTGAAGTGAGACCTGCACGATTCAGTGATCTTTTAATTGTATCTTTACTAACTTCAATTCCGGCATTTTTCAAATCATTCTGAATTTCTTGACGAGTTGAAAATGGATTTTTCTTCACAGTACGGGATTTGTATCGCTCATTAGCCTCATTTAAGATACGGGGACGACCACTACTTTGAATGTTTTCAGTAGTATCGAATTTTTTCCATTTTCGAACAAGAGCACCAACTGTACTCACAAACAAATTCAAATCTTGAGCGATTTTTCTATATCCCTTACCATCTTTGTGATTCTTTATGATCTTCTTGCGCATGTCCTTCGATAATTCTTTTGTTTTCACCATTTTCTTGTAGTAGTGGCAACAGAATAGCTGCAGTGTCTCAGAGCTGTTATCTAATAGCCAGTTGAGTGTCGTGCAGTGCTGTCATTGGTCGACATATCACATCAATTCAATATGGGTAGGAATCATGACGACATGTCTTCTCTAGCATAATATTTGCATTGGTGCTAAATACTTTTGCATATGGGTTATTTTATTTATTGTTAATAAATGTTTCTCAAAACAGTGGTTTCAAATTTTCCTTCTATGTTTTGATCGACATTGTTCGTTTAAATATTTCCTATAAGTTTCGTTGAAATTGATCTGTTATTTTTTGAGATATGTAAGAAAAACCAACGTGTTAAATACTTTTGCTACCCAATGTATATATACATATATATATATATATATATATATATATATATATATGGTTGAATCATAAATAATTTTCGTTTTAGTTTATCAGCTTTATTCTTATATATATATATATACACACACACACACACACACACACACACACACACATATATATATATATATATATATATATATATATATAAAAGCTAAATGTTATTAAAGAAAACAGACATTTTGTGTCGATTAATTTTATTGATGGAAATACGAATAATCCTTCTCAGATAAGGAGGAAATTCCGTCATAAATTGTTAAAAATTCAATTTGGAGAAAATATGGTCAAAGTTTTCGACATTAAGTCATCATCATAGTAGCTTTCGGCTATTCTTTTAGCCATTATCAAGGGCACTTTTTATTTGTTATTTTTTAACTGAATGTAAGTGTCTTTATGCATATATCTAGAATTATAGGAATGTTTTATTTTCCCAACCCGGTAAACCTATAACTCTAGATACATACATAAAAATCGATACATTCAGTTAAAAATACAAAATAAAAATCATCCATGATAATGACTAAAAATATCCGAAAGGGCTCAGATATGCAGAACTTTGGGACTGTTTTTAGAAATTTTGTGTCCAGAAAAGAAAACTCTTGTACGAACACAAGAAAAATTAAGTAAAAATCTTAGTCTCAGTACGTTTGCCAATCGTTTTTAATGAAACTTGTGTATATATATATATGTATGTATGTATGTATATATATATATATATATATATATATATATATATATATATATATATATATATATATATATATATATATATATATATATGTATATATATATATGTATATATATATATATGTATGTATATATGTATGTATATATATATGTATGTATATATATATGTATGTATATATATATATGTATATATATATATATATATATATATATATATATATATATATATATATATATATATATATAAATAAAACTAGCTTGCTATATAAGCACATGCATACAAAATAAGCACTCCCCACAAAACCGAAATTCAAACATGTCAACTAAATTGAACGTACTATTCTAAACAAATTGGCCTGCTAGCGTGTCTCTGAGTTGATTGATTTTTCTTGTAGCATTTTTCTGGTCTTTGCAAGAAGGTGTTTGACTGATTTTCTTAATGGCTTTTAGAAAAGGGCAATGTATCATGTGTGTGCGTGCGTGCGAAGTTTTGTTTTCTTTCCTGTTTTCTTTTCGATGAAAACTGCTTTTGAAATTGTTGTAATGGTTGGAGAATCTGCTAAGGAATAAGCGTTTTTGGTTAAATAGAAATCGACGAGTGATATTTACGTTTCAAACGGGGTAAAATGTCACATGAAGACGAAACATAGTCGAAAACCATGAAAACGTTCGCCACACAATCAGTGATGATAGTCGTTGGATCAACGATAATATCTCTGAAGTGACTGGTTTGACCCCAGAGGAGCTTCTTCTACTTTACTTGTCTCTTCAGAACGTTGACTATCACGGTCTCCACATCTTCTTATTCTTTGTAGCTCTTAGTAATGTTTGTCTTTTTACTATTTGTCTATCTCTCTGTTCTGCTCTCCATTCACATAAACTAGGTATATGGGTGTACCGCTACCTCCCACCTCACACTGTTGCCATCGATATTTGTGAGTCTTAAATTTTCAAAGTACATCTTCCTTATTATCCGTCTCATAAATTTCTTCCAAAAATATTGAGGGCTTCAAAGTCTGATGAGAATAGAAATTTATGAGATCATTTTTTATTACTAATACGATATCATAAATTTCTACTCTCACTCTAACAACAAAATAAAACCCGGAATAACCATAGGATTCTGTTTAAAAGCCTCAAAAGTTTTAGCCCTCAATATTTATATAAAGAGGAAAAATACACTGAAAATACTTTTAAGCTCCTCCTATACCCTAATTATTTCATATTCAACGCGAAGAAAAGGTTCATAAAATATTTCTAAATAGAAGTGTGAACCTTTCCGGTAAACCCAACAAATCAAAATATATTGTTCTCACTAGAAACTCAATCACAACTACGATTAAAATGAATTTTTGTAAGCTAAACATTTTTACAACTACTTCCAAAAACAAAAAAAAGACTTAATGAATACGAAGCTAAATGATAATAAGCTAAGTTTTGAAGGAGGAATTTTTTCTATGAATTGTAATAATTGTCATGTGATACTTTGTCAATGAATTTAAATAAAAATTATCTAAGCACAAAAGGGATCTTATACAAAACAACATACTCAGTGCATTAGTTATATATATATGATTAAAACGAAAGATGGTCCGTCTGGGCTTTTTGTAATATGTAGATTGAATCGGCTGGTTAATGAAATTTGAAGACTAAAAAGACACCAGAATGATAACTATATGGGCAATAAGATTTATATTTATTATATATTAGCCTTTTGACTAAACCGAAGCACAAAGAGGAAGATTTTAAAGCCGGAATTTCGGGGCAAGCATGTGTCCTTTTTGAATGAGACGAGAAATAAACAAAGTGGGACTCACTCTTCAAGGAAATGTTGTTTTTTCCCTTGTGTGTTGTATTCTTGTAAGAAATTGGATTTTGGCCTAGTAGATTGTTAGGATTAGTGTTGTGTAGGGTTTAAACAAGGACTTGGGTTTACTTAGAGAATATAATTTCCATATGGCGTCCTCTGCAAAAAGGACACAGGCGTGTCTGAAAATTCCGACTTTAAAATCTTTCTCTACGTGCTTAAATTTAGTCAAAAGAACTACTAATATCCAATAAATATCATCAATCTTATTCCCAAATTTTGTTATCATTTTGTTTTCTTTTTATTCCTCAAATTTCAACAAACTGCTTTTAAATATCTATCTATCTATCTATCTATCTATCTATCTATCTATCTATCTATCTATCTATCTATCTATTTTTCTTAGTCTGTTAATATCTATGCATCCAATTTTGTCTCTTCATACCTATCTCTTTCTCTCTCTCTCTCTCTCTCTATATATATATATATATATATATACATAGAAATAGAAATCAACATCGCATGATGAATGGCAATTTCACGCCTTCATCGATTATCAAAGCCTTGATCGCTTATGGTCTGACGACGGCTTAAATTGAGAAAGTCTCGTGAAATATCTATCTTCAAACGCTCTATTCGAACCCTATCCCCGATATTAAAAGCAATCATCTTTATAAATATTGCAAATTCAAAACACTATCTATGAACATGTGTTTATGTGTGCATCTGTGTGTGCATTTGTTTATCAAAATAGGCAGAAGAAGCTCTGGTGTCAACACGCATAAAATCAGAACATCTTTACATGCACTGAACTTTTTATTACCGAACAAAGAGTGTAAGGAAATGTGAAAATAAAAAGTTGTTGGTTGTTGGAAGATAAGCATTTTTCTCATGCAGGAATTTTACTGGTGTTCTTAGTGATTTGCGTCTTATCATTTACTGAATTCACTTGTCATTTTTCCATCATGAGGCACCGGTTTACTTATGACATGTGATCAAAAGCCTTTCGAACCTCATTGAGTTCGTTTATCGATTTGCCTAATACTATCTATCTATCTATCTATCTATCTATCTATCTATCTATCTATCTATCTATCTATAAAAATCATTCAAACTCTCACATAATACACAGGAGCAAAACTGGCCATAACTTTGATTTTACTATTTAAGAAAAGAACATATTTTTACGAAGAATGTACTTCGAGAGCCTACTAATAACAATATTATTAACTATAATCACACACCAAAAACATTATATCATCAACATTTATTGGATTCATTCTTAAAGAATCAAGAATCTAACGTATTTTTATCTAAAACACTATGTACGTAAAAAGGTTCCCAAATCAACATGCGAAAAATCAGCAAACATGTGTACTACTACTACTACTACTACTACTACTACTACTACTACTACTACTACTACTACTACTGCGCGCGTGCGTATACCCCCCCCCCAGAGGAACACACACTTACGTATATATACATTATCATCTGAATCCCACATGGTGAAACTGGAATGATCATACATTTAACATTTACTTAGATAAAAAATATTTGTGGTTTTTCAGTTAGGCTTTGAATCCATTAATTCGGAACGCCGCAAATTTTATTATTGATGTTTTATAAAGTCGAAGGCGAGTGAAATATGATTAACCAATGAAAATCAAACAGCACAAAAGTAAAAATAACAGAATTTCTTCTTTCTTTTTCTCCTTATTCCATTCTTTGTTGAAGATTTAATAAAAGTGAAACCTGTAAGATTGATAAACGTTTCTTATTTGTTCTTTGTCTTATCATTCTGTGGGATTCCGACCTTATTTGATCCCAACCTTTCTATCTATACAAATATATATATATATTCGCCGAAATATTAATATTTTACACACACATATATATATATATATAAAATTTTAAATATGATAAGAATGCATTATATATAGTCAGTGAAATGCCGCTTTGATGTTCGACATCATATTACATCGTATTTATAGTTTATATTATACTTCTCTGAAAAGCTAATTGTCAAGAAACGAAATTATTATTATCATTATTAAGCAAAATTATTGATGTAATTCTTCCAATATTTTGCAACACTTCCAGAAAACCGCGATTTAAGAAGAAAAAAAAGACACAATGTTAAAGTCTTGAAATGTCGGTGGATTCTGAATATTTTTTCAGAATGGGTATTTTAAAGTGTTTCAGAATGTGTACCTTAATTATTATTACGGGCATCAACAGTATATCTATCTTCTTCAAGTTATGTTTAAAAATGGATACAAGTATTAAAATATAAAAGCAAGTTTTTGTTCAAACATCACTTGTTTTGAGAAAAACAGTTGTACTGGTACTCAACGCGATAAAGCGAGTGAAAAGCAGCTAGCGTAAAGGGAATGCAACTGAAGCGTGAGTATCATGATGAGGAACGTGCTCATCTGAAAACTTTCCGTCAGTTGCTTAGTTAGAGCAATTAATCAAATAATTTAGTGTAAACCTTATGGAACTCTCCTGTCATTTTGTTAATTTCGCCGCAGTGGGACGTTAATAATTTGCATATGTAATTAGCTTTATGCGTTTTAAGACTTGAAATGTCGGTGGATAAAGTGTTTCAGAATGTGTGCCTTAATTATTATTTTTTTTTTTTTATTTCCTTTGATATCTGCCGTTTACACATTTCTTTCCGGGTCCCGCCCAGGGACCTAAGGTTAGAAATGGTATTATTATTATTATTATTATTAAGGCATCGTCACTGGAAAGATCGGCATACACCTGGTATATACACTTACCGAATCGACACACCTGAGGAAGGCAGTAGGGTACACCTGATGAGTACAATTGTCCGAATGTAAATAGTACAAATAATGATAAATCTTCATCCCAGAAATTCATACAGAAATCGTTTTTTATTATTAATCCTCGACTATTTTTTCTTTTATCGAAGAAATTCTTCTAGTAGCATAATCATCATCCGGCCAAATTGAAAAGCAATAAAACTTTCTTTGACATCATCTTTTCTGAAGTAAACTTGTCACATTGTGATTGTACAACAAAAATGCAACAAATCAGAATAAAAATGCAGTATTGCTGCCATATCTAGGTTGGAGCTCCCCTGTCATCACTTGTCTGTATTGATATTGTGAGAAGTAAGTCCCATTCAGACATCTTTTTCCCAAGAACTGCTGCCCAGTGGAACAGACTCCGGACAAGATGTTTTCCCGATCACGATCTATTTAAGTCTAGGGTTAACTCTTAACTTTCTTATAACTGCATGAACTTTACTTCTTGCCTTTTCCTACGCTCATACAGCATCAAACAGTAACCCTCTACATTGAGTGACTTTGTATTGGGTGAACATAAGTATAACAAAAGGCCATAATGAGCCATATTGTATGCACAAGAATCATTTCAAGTCTAGTTACTAAATTAAGCGCCTTTAACCTCTTTTTAATACTAAATTTCACCAAATAGAGTTCAAGTCAAAATAGTAATAGTGTGTGAAGGAGAGGTTGGGAGAAATGAAGGTGATGGGAATAAGAAGGATATATAAAAATGGATCATTGATTTGAAGAGGTCAAGATTTAAGGGTTCAAAATTGGAGCCCGTATGTAGAAGTCTGCTGCACAAAGTGTTAATTCTTGGGGAAAAACGTGATTAAAATTTTGTTCTTACATTTGGAACTCGGAAGGAATGAGGGTGATCCGACTCTGTAGAAGTGGCATGGCGTATTTCAGCTCTAAAGATCTGGACGGTTGGAATTAAAGAATGGAGTTCATCTAAACTTTTGACATGGAAATAGCGATAGATTAGCGACAGTCATGTAAAGTCGCGTCTGTAAGAAATAGGGTCACAGAGTGGAAAATATGTGTTCCACAACAAGAGTGGATAAACGATTTTGAACTTATATCAAGGTTGGAGAGTGAGAAATGAGAAACTCCAGCCCTGCTATGGCAGCAAAACGTGACTTAATCCGACTTTGATAGAATGAATGCACCATTTTATAAACATATTCAGCAATATATATGTGTTCCATTTGATTCTAGAATAATCTTGAGACCCAATACATAGAGCCGTATGGCGAGTGGAATCGTTAATCGTGACTAGAGAAAGACGGTGTTAGGCGCCTTTTTCACAAAATAAATCAAGTCATTAAATGAAAATCAGTTTTATTTTTAGATGTAAAATTCGAATAGCCATTTTAAATCGAAGAATTACTTTTTACAAGACCGGAAGTCAGTCGGTTTATTCTTTAAAGTTTGTAAAAAAACACATGAGCTGTTTTTAGCTATTTACCTCCCGACGATAGTATATAGGACACAAGGCCAGTTTAATGTTGGGACTGTTCATATACATGTGAGTAGAGACAGAAATTGTTTCATCTCCCTTAACCTGCGTGATTTTAGAGCAATGAATTGGTAGTACACCGGGACTAGGATCTCCAGTGACAAGGCACGTCTGCTTCAATTTTATGGCGTGTCTTCCCTGAAGAAAAGAATATGGTTGATCTTAACACCGATGCGCCGGAAATGGAATTTTTTTTTATTATCATTTTGCTTAATATTAATAATGTTTGCTACCAGCAGGTTTGACTCTCTTTCTTTCTTTTCGTAAACGTTTAGGACTTTTCTTATTTTCTCGTGTATAAAATAATAAATTTTTAACGTTTGTTTTGCTCCAGATGGTCCTGGGAATAATTACTTTTTAAGTGTTTACTTCTGCTTGTTATATAAACATGTCTCGTTTCTGTTAGGGTTTTATTGGAGAAAGTAACAGAAGAAAAATAGGGTGAAGGAAAAGAAGATATATGACAAAAAGTAGAAACAAAAGAAAAAAAGGGAGAAAACGAAGAGCGAAAAGAGGTGAAAAGGAGTTAATAAAAGAGAAAAGGAGGAAGAAGAAGAAGATAAAGAAGAAATGGGAAAAGAAGGAGGAGAAAAAGAACAGATGTAGACAAAGAAATAGAGAAAAAGTAACTGAAGAAGAAGAAGCGAAAGAAGAAGAGAGAGAAAAAGAGGAGAAAGAGAAAATGAAGACGAAGAAGACACAAAATAAGAAGACAGAGAAAGAACTAAGAAGTAAAAGAAGAACGTAAAGTGAAGAAAAAAGAAATACAATGGAGAAAAATAAGAAAATGGCGGAGAAATGGTAGAAGAAAAAGAAGAAAAAAGAAAAGCATATGAAAGGAAAAATGAAGAAAAAGGACAGAAAGAAGAAGACATAAATTAAAACGAAGATCAAGAAAAATAGCAGATAAGGAAAAAGAAAAAGAAGGAAGAAGATAAGTAACATAGAACAAAGCAAAATAAAAAAGAAAGAAAGAAAAGAAGACTAAATAGAAAGAATGGAAACTGAAGAAGAAAGCAAATAGAAAGATGGCTGCGTGAAACGAAAAAAGAAATAAACAATGGAAAGAAATAAGAAGATACATAATAATAATAATAATAATAATAATAATAATAATAATAATAATGTAGGAAATGAAGACTGAGACTGTACCGGTATTGATCGGAGCTCTGGGCCTCGTGAGAAAAAGGATGGACAATTTTAATAACAGTGTCCCAGGTAACATCAACATACAAGTTTGCCCTAGTAGGAATATCCCATATACTAACTGCTATCAATTAAATGACAATTCTCCTCTAGGGCCTAAGTATAATGTAACCCCCTCTTCCACAAGGACGTGCAATCATACAGTTTGAACGTTATCTCTTGTAGATATCTTCATCTAGGGATGACTGTGTGCTCAGGTTGGTTACATACAGTTTTCAATTGGCTAAGGAGTTGGTGCCAGTTAGGTCGTTGATCGTCTAGACTTGCCTTTCACTCTGATTCAGTAAACCGTGTTATTATCTTGACTAGGCTGAAGAAAAGGAAGTGGTGCTCTTGTTGGAAGAAGGAGAAAGCCTGATCTTGATTGAAAATGATAGTTTTAATATTAGTAAATAAAGATAGAATATTTACAAAAGTTTGATTTAGCTTAACACCTCTGGATGGAGTAGCGACTTGGAACCAAAAGTGTGTATTGTCAAACTTTTATTAGAGAGTTCAGGCGGGCATGAATTGCGTGTGTTGATCATACAATTTTTGACGTGTCTCTCTTGTCGATTCTCCCGGATAACCCCCCGGCTGTCTCTCTGCCGTTCACCAAAATGCTGTATATATAAGGACCCAGCTACCCACGCGTTTTCTCAACATCCTTTGATCACAAGTGGGGTCAAAAAGGGTCATTTTCTCTGGTTTGTTTTTAACTTATCCAGACTTTAAATATAGCCAACCTTCAAGGTCATCTACATTCAAAATAACAATATCTCATTTCATATTCGAACGTAGACAAAACAAATGTCACCTGTCAAAATATGCAGTCCTTTGAACAACAGATGTTTTCACAATCAAATTTCCTGGAAAAATTTGACTTCACTAAAAGATTCAAACCTATAAATTTTTTCTGTTCCATTCGCTACCACCAAAAACCAGAAATATAAAATACATTTCCCTAATAAACAAGTTACCTTGTTACACTAAGGACCATAGTTTGAACCCGTCTCTACAGGATACAAAGCAGGAACTACATAGTATACACAAATAATAATAATAATAATAATAATAATAATAATAATAATAATAATAATAATAATAATAACAGATTAACAAGGAAAAATGTGAAATGTTTGAACGACAAAGAAAAAGAGAAAAGAAAAAGAAAGAAACTGCTACAGTGAATAAGAAAAGAAAAAGAGTCTGCGAAATGTCTGTTTCTTTGTTCTGTAGTACCAATATCTTTTATTGCTCAGAAGCACCATTAGAAAATAAAATAAATATTCTTATGTCCCTGCATTGATATATCTACAAGTGAAGCGTCCAAAGCTATAAATGAATGTACGAGTGTGATGTCATATTTGTAGGAAGCATCTCAAAAGACGATAGAAACATGTTTATTATAAGTTATAATCCTGTTTGTATCATCGACTAAATGATACGAGCGTTCAACAAAATGAGCCTAACATTTTGTAAAATGCTTGAAAATCGAACCTGCTTGGGTAGCGTTAACCTAGTGGTAACGAGTAAGGTATATTTATTTATTTTTTATGTCTAAGAGAGAGAGAGAGAGAGAGAGAGAGAGAGAGAGAGAGAGAGAGAGAGAGAGAGACAGACAGACAGGCAGACAGAGAGAGAAACAGAGACAGAGACAGAGGCAGACGCCGAGACAGTAAATTTAAAAAGTTACAAGAATTCTATTTAAAGAAAGTAAATGAATAACGTTGGTTTTAAGGTAGGTTTACATGTCTTTCTCCTTGTGGCCCCAGAATAGAGAAACGGGGGGTAAAAATAATAACAAATGAACAGTTA
This sequence comes from Acanthosepion esculentum, assembly GCA_964036315.1. Classification (NCBI taxonomy): domain Eukaryota; kingdom Metazoa; phylum Mollusca; class Cephalopoda; order Sepiida; family Sepiidae; genus Acanthosepion; species Acanthosepion esculentum. The sequence continues at coordinate 106,272,314 of OZ038496.1, forward strand.
AAAAGAACTTGCTAGAAAAAGCTAAAATTAATACTCTGCATCTAAAATCACACACAAATATTTTTGGAGGAAAGATGTATGACAAAGTGGAAAAATATTTTTGTGTGACGCGTTTCGTGCCTACGGACTTAATCAGACGAGGTTTGTTTACGTTGATGCGACTACGCATGCGCATGAAAGAGTAACGTTGGGAATTTGAATTGATATTAAATATACCCACATTGTGATAACAGATCTGCCAAGAATGATAAAACGTTTGAGGGAACATGGACACAAATTTATTGTGAATGAACTAGCGATTAAAACACTTTCTAAACATTGTTGTCTTAGTGAGTTCTCTCTCTCTCTCTCTCTCACACTCACACACACACACACACACACACACACACACACACACACACACACACACACACACACACACATATATATATATATATATATATATATATATATACATATACATATATATATATATATATATATATATATATATATATATATATATATCTATGATGAAAATGTGGAAAAGACAAAGCAAAATCCGAATATGTGAGTTTACTGTTTTTATTTTGTTTTTGTTATTCTGTCGACGTCAGACGTTTCGGTCAAATAGACCTTCTTCAGGACATGGTTAATGGAGACATATTTATATTAGATTTAAGTTAGATGAAGAGACGATATATACAGGACTGGTCAGAAACAGAAAAACTGAAATTCTAAAGTCAGAGTATTCTTTCTTGGAGTCGGATACGCTGGCGTCGCGTGGGCGGCACTACGAAAACCTGCGCACAGGGAAAAGATTGTGTCCTAAGTGGAAGGTGGGGGGGGGGACTTAACCGAAACGTCTGACGTCGAGAGAATAACAAAAACAAAAACAAAATAAAAACAGTAAACTCACATATTCGGATTTTGCTTTGTCTTTTCCACATTTTGAGCCCTCTTGGCCACTGGCGTTTATACATATTTCATATATAATACGTTAAAATTTCCCTTTTCTCTGCCGTGAGAGGTAATGTCTCTGACTGATGCCAAATCTGTTGAGTTTCGATCCCGGCATGAAGCAATGGACGTCTAGCCACACTGATCAGTTGTGATACAGCGAAACAGGATTGCATGTGGATGACTATATATATATATATATATATATATATATATATATATATATGTGTGTGTGTGTGTGTGTGTGTGTGTGTGTGTGTGTGTATACAGTGTGCGAGGGATTGTCGTCTAAATTACGCAAAAGTTGTTTCTCAATTTAACAGATATGTTTATCAAAATTAAACAAAAATATCTTGAAATACTAAAAATTAAATTTATTCAATAAAATCGCCATTGATTTCAACCATGGTCTCAAGACGACTTCGGAATCTCCTGTAACTCATTTGGACACTGTCCTTGTCAGTGAGTGCAGCTATAATCTTTGCAGTCAATTCATCTTTAGTGTCACAAGGGCTTTTGTTGTCCTCTCGCTCAACTGCTCCCCACACATAATAATAAGGTAAGGGGTGCAGTATGGAGAGTTAGGTGGCCATATGTAAGGGGTTAAGTGGCCGCAGAAATTGTCTGACAGCCATAACTTGCTTCTCTTGCTTGTGTCGCATAATGCAGAATCCTGTTGCCAAGAAATACGGCCATCCAGAAGCCACCCTCTTGACATAGGACAGCACTAACTCCACATGGGAAGATGTATGAATTCGTGTTGAGTCTGAGGCCCTGTGAGAAGATGAATAGAGGCATAACGTTGCCGTCATTGGTGATCACTCCAAACACCTTCGTAATCACTATTAAACTCATCCAACTCTTTTCGAAACCTCTTCGCTGTCATTTGACACCCAAACACACTAAAATGTTCATATTAGAGCTTCCGGCGCGAATGCCAAGCAATGCAGATTGCCTTCTCCAAATTTCTGACGGTGTGAATTGCGTCATGGTGCTCTTTTTCTCACAGACGGCGCCCAGCTGACCCTATTATACTGTGCAGTCGAAAAAACCCAACAAAACAACGCGCCTGCATGTAATTAAAAATATAATATGACGTCAATTTATCCATCTCTCTCTCTCTCGCGCGCACCCCCCCACACAGATAGATAGATATGGTAATAACATTATTTATAAGTAATGTATTTCATTCCGAGAAAAATGATCTTCATCAGACTAATGACTTCTTTTTCATGTTATTCAGCCTTGTCCCCAGACAACCCGAAGAATGTATATACTTACACACTAGAAACAGTGGTAAATGATACAGCCTGACCCAGCTGAGGGCAAAGACCAGAGTACAGAAATGTTGTTTTCTCCTGACACAGTTCTGACTAGGCACAGTCCCCAACAACTAATTAGTCCCTTCAATCATGTCTGTAATGAATTTGGGTTTACTATTAACATAACATAAAAAACAAATGTCATAGATCAAGTTATTTCTGCATATTCATCAATCAGCATCGATGACATGCTGCTTGAAATCACAGATCATTTGACATATCTAAGTTCTACCATCATCAACAGCCTATCGCTTGACATGGGATTTGACAGATGCATAGTCAAAACGGTAGCAGTGATGGTCAAATTGGTCAAGTGACTATGTGGAAACAGTCAGCTGACTTTGTGCATCAAAAGCGAAAAGTATTTAATTCATGTGTCCTTAGTACTCTCTCTGTTATGGCAGCGAAATCTGGACGACATACGTCAGACATGAAAACCACCCGGAAAGCTATGGGAGACAATTTAACCACATCCTGTGTATTTTTCTTTTCATTTTTGTCTGGGTATGTAGAAGGACGACGTGGAGGGATAGAAAAAGAAAAAAACAAGAATAAGGATATTCAATAGAAAGCAGATGAAGAAGGAGGGAGACAAAAGGGGAAGGAAGAATAAAAAGAAGATTGGAGAGAAAGAGGAGATGAGGGGAAGGGGGAAAATGTAAAGTATCAAGTTGAAGAGGAATATGAAAAAGAAGTAGAAACGACGACAAAGAAAAACAGAGAGGAGGTGACGAAGAAATAGGAAATGCGAGAAAAACAAAGCAACGAAATAAAGAGAGTAAAGAACCGATGGAATTGTTAGCTAATCTTGACATATTTGGGAACGATATTAGAATAATCTAGAACCTATAACCGCCTGCATACGGGTAGAAAATGAATTAGAAAAGGTCGTAAGACAATGGTGTGTCTTCTCACCGGATCTTTTAACCTATAGAGTAAGGCGATTCTGATAGAATTAGTTCTACAGGGATTCATTATTGGCGGCCACAATCTTAGCATAAGATCTGCAGATGACACAATGTTGATAGTAGACACAGAAAGGAAGAAAAAACAGAAACTCCTATAGAAGGGGGTGAAGAAAGGCGAAAAGAAAGGACTAAACATCACTTGCAAGAAGACATAATTCATGGTTGTCAGCAAAAAGGTACAGCGTAACATGTAAATTACAAATTGGAGATGATAAAATCAAACAAAGTACAACGTACAACAATGTAAATATCTGGGAAATGTTCTAACAGAAGAAGGAAAGTGCGACACTGAAATTCGATGGCGATGGAAAAATTCGTGAGAAACAAAGGAAAGAATACTGAACTGTTACGTAATATCAATCCTCGCATATGGCAGCGAATGCTGGACAATCTACTCATAGATGAAGAAGCGACTTGAAGCAAAAGAAACATGGTTCTACAGAAGGTTGCTGAGAATTCCATGGACTGAACATGTGAGCAACGACCAGGATTTAGATAAAATGAAAACAAAAAAAAGGAAACATTTTTAAAATCAGAAAGAAACAACTGAAATTTCTGTAGCACATATTGAGGAAAGAAGGTTTGGAAAATGTGATACTCATCGGAAACATTGACGGCAAGAGAGACAGAGGAAATCAACACATAACCTACCTAGCGAGCTCGTGTGAATGGATGGCAGAACAGGGTTTAGGAGAGATAACACAAACACAAACTTTAGTGGAGGGCCATGATCGCCAAAGTCCTGACAGACGAAGGTAGAAAGGACAAGGAATGGACAAAGAAATAAAGAAGAAAAAGGAGGAGAAGAGTGAGAAGAAGGAGGGTAAGGAGAAGGAAGTAGAGGAGGAGAGGATTTGGAATAATTGTAGCAGAATGTACTCATAAAAGAACCGAGAATCACTTATCGTCAATTAGTGTCTGATAAAAAGAGGCGATAAATAACAATATATTCACGATTCTTGCTATTTCAGCTGAATTCCTTCTTTTCCCCCTTCTCTTTGTTCTTGTATCCTAAAGGCTTTTATGGTATTTTACCTTTTAGGATACTCAAAAGTAAACGGGAACAAATTTGGAGTCGGACTTTCGACATTATTTGTGAGATCATCATAAATTGGACAATAGTCACTTCCAGCGGCAACGTCTGAGTAACCTTTACTTGTATCCGACAATGTAAAGATAAACTAACGTCCACTATTGTTTACGAGTCGGCCAATGGAAAACAAGTGAAATTGTGAAAGATTTCGAATCACTACCACGGATGAACTAATGCGTGCTTTGATGGTGCTATGGAAACTGTATTCTTGAATATCTGCAAAGAACACAAGCGAAAAAAAAACTCTTGCCAAGAATATTGAGACCATTTGGAATATTTTAGATGGAGAAATAATGGTAATAATTTCTTTTTCAAATGTTTGGCTTTGTTGATTATTTTGGTATTTGGGAAATTGATTCCTTGTTCAGTGATGTGACTTCGTAGAGGGTAATCAGTTGCCAGATCTGTGTCTGTGTTTTCGGCTCTTTATTTTCTTTCTTTCGTTCGTTCGTGTGTTCTTTCTTTCTTTCTTTCTTTCTTTTCTTCTGCTGTTCAGCGCTTACCTTTCTATTTAGGCGCATTTTTCTTTTTTCGGGGGCCACGCATAGTCTTCTGGTTTTTCTTCACGTTTTTCTTAATTTCATTTTTAGTTTTGTAACTTTTGTTAACTTTCTTTCCTAGCCTTTAACTTCTTCTTTTCTTCTTGTTCTTGTTCTTGTTCTTGTTCTTGTTCTTCTTCTTCGCTTTATCTACTGTTCTATCATCATCCTCCTCCTTCTCCTCCTCCTCATCAATTTCTTTGTCTCAATCCACTTTTTTCATCATCATCATCATCATCATCATCATCATCATCATCATCATCATCATCATCATCTCTAATTTTTTTCTCTTTTTTCTTCTTCTCTAAACTCTTCTACCTTTTCTATCACCATTATCATCAGATTTCTTCTACTTCATTATTTTCATCATCTTTCTTCTTTTACACCACCACCACCATCGTTTTTCTTCTTTTCTACCCCGCTTTTTCTTTTTCTTCTTCTTTTTCTCCTTTTTTCTTTTCTATCATCATCATCATCATCATCATCATCATCATCATCATCATCATCATCATCATCATCATCATCATCATCACCACCATCTTTTCTAGCCTGCTTTCTACTCCTTTTTCTCTTCGTCACCGTCACCGTCATCATATTCATATTTTTCTTCTTTTTGTTGACTCCTTTTCTTCTTCTTCCTTTTTTCCCCTTCATCATCATCATCATCATCATCATCATCATCATCACCTTTAATTTTTCCCCTTTTTCTTTTTATTTTCTCTTGATCTGAAGAACAACAGCATTTCAGATTCCTTTTCTTTTTTCCCAGCCAAACTTTGACAATTAGCCGAAATATCAGTATGAAACATATTTTATGCACGGATGCCAATTTTCGCACTGTACATAAGCAGCCGTAAACTTAGCATTATTTTCTGCTAGGCAACCTTTACTTAATCTCTGAATCCCCATAAAAAAACAGATACAATTGCAATGTTCGATGCTGTTACAGCCTTTCGCTTTCACTGTTCAATTCTTTGCACTTGATCGAATCGACTTTCTGGACATTTGACCGTTTTACAGTTGCGATATATCAAAGGTTAGGCAGGCACCTCCCGTAGCGCTAAGGTATGTAAACTTATTCCGTAGACTAATTTGTTAGTGTATTGAATTCGATTCTCACTCGTTCAATTCTACTACTGTGACTTTGTACCAAAATGAGCAAATACCTAGTATTAGGAGTGCACAAAAGTAACCGTCACTTCTTTGAAAACTTGGTAAAAAGCTGAGTTTTCGATGGAAACATTTAATAAATAGCTATATGGTGTGGAGGCAGGGCGGAGTAATGGATAGCGGCGCTGATTGAGGAATCGGAGAGCCGAGTTCGAATTCCAGTTGAATCCATTACATTCACTCACGTGCTAATAAGGCATTCAAGGCGGCTTTACCAAGTTTCCGTGTTTATCTTTTCCTTTCGGACAGCATGGACACCTCGGCACTGACTAAAGTGAACCGAATTCAGTGTGGGGAAGAAAAACGTCAAAGGGGAGCCACTGATGGAACCCACGGAAAATATAATTCCCTCCACTGCAGTTAAAAATTGGAACTCAAGAAAATTTTTCCTGATAATGAATTATATGTCGATTTGTCCTATTTTGCGTGAACGAGACTGTTCACATTCGCGAGTTTTATCAATGAGAAGAGGTAAATTTCAGAAATATCATTATCCTAGTCACAAAAGCAAAGTTTAAAGGAAATATTACCCACTTTCTAGGTGTAAGAAAATAGGCAAAACAGCTGCTATCCAAGGTCGAAAATATTGTTACACGGTAACGTAATATATATATATATATATATATATATATATATATATATATATATATATATATATATATATATATATATGGTGATAACAGAGGTAAATCAGCTCTTGATAATAAATGCATCCTTACTTCCCTTAGTGATTTTAATATTATTATATACAAATGAAATGAAGTGCATCATTGTTACTTTTATTTATACAGAATTAATTCCCAATCAACGACCCCACCTCTGCTAGTTTATATTTGTTAGATTTTCAGAATATACTGTTAAGAAGAATATCAACATTGCTTTCCTCCCTTTACACACTGATTACTTCCCTTTATTCCTAAAACCGTGACGTAAATACGAAATTAGTTACCACTATCAGAGTAAAAAATGGCTTTTTTTTGAATGAGTAAACAATGTAATTATAAAATTTATCTAGAAAATAATTATCTTATAAAAGTAACTGAGGACTAATTTGTTAGTGAATAATAAGACAATTAATTATTAAAATATTATTTTAAAAATTTATTATGCAAATTAATCTCCATTAAGTAAGAGTCACTTTGCCGGACAAGATATAAGACACAAGCTGCGAATTATAAATGACAAAATTTGTTTGACGTAATTGAATACACACATACACAGAGAAAGATAAGTAACTTCATATACTAGGTCGGCCAGAAAGTCTTGACTCACTAAGGAAGCAGAAAGAAAACAACAAATCTTGATCTCTGGGAGAAATCTTGATCTCTGGAAGTACCTCTTTTCGAGCTTGTTCTACGCGCTCACACCATCAACGCTAATCTGTGTTGCCAGCAGTTGACCTCCCAATTTTATCTCGACTGGCTCAGCCTTTTTTTTCCCACGCCCGTGTTATTTTTTTCCTTCCCACTCCCTTAGCGAGAGTGCTTCTTGATTTTGCCTTATCGGCAGAATACAGCGGCCTCTCTGTTTTGAGGGTTGGACGGGCCCTACTAACATAAATTATGTTTAGTTTAAATATTTGTTGAATTTTTAGTTTGTTATTGGGTTCATCTCCCTCCCCTTTTCATCTATTCATTATTGGAATTTTAATGTAGTGTATTATCATCAAATTTTTATGGTGTGGGACGCGTTTTTTTGTAGGTTCCCCTGGTGTGGATGTGGTATTATGGTGGATGAAGGTTTGAATGGCGACGGATGAGTTCTTGTGGTGAATGGGATAATTGTAATGTATGAATGGGTCGCGAATCGGATTAGCTAGGTATAGGATAGTAAGTAATGACCAGCCTTTACCCCTCCCCCTTTTCGGCCTTGTGCCACAATTTGTACTTTTGTGCAAATAAATCTTAACGCTAATCTGTGTTGCCAGCAGCTAGACTGCATGTATGACAAATTAAACAAGGAGTAACCTGCTTTGGTCAATCGAGGTCGAATTTTGTTTCAGCAAAACAATGCGTGGTCACACATTGCCGGGTTGACTAAGGAAAAATTCAAACTGATCGACGGTGTTGAAATTCTTTCACGGCCATCATTCAGTCCCGATGTTGTTTCGAGTCACTATGGTCTTTTCCGCTCAATAGTACACTTCCTCCGCGACCAGCGATTTAACACGTTAGATGAAGCTTGTTTGCATTTTTATTCAAAGCGGACTGGTATCTGTGACTAATTCAGATGCTGGCTGAGCTCTGGCAGAATATTATCGAGAATGATGGACTTTATTTTGAAGAATAAATGTTGGTGTTGCTCCATAAAATGTTGTTGTTTTCTTTCCGCTTCTAAAATGAATCAGAAGTATTTAATTAATTTTCAGGGTTTTAGCGCGCGTATATACAAACATTTGGGCTGTATATGCACGTACATATATATAGCACCTTCAGACTGAAGAATTAAAGACTGTTGTAAGGAATTGGCTCCATCAGCATACACCAGAGTTTTACAAAATTCTTAGATTGGCAGCAAGGTCTTATCATTTTACAGTTGAAATGGCCAGATGTAACCTAAGTTAGATGCTAATAGTTTTTTTTTCTGTTGCATTTCTAGGTCGTGGAACTCTCTTCTGGCTTCCCAGTCATCTTTGATCTTCTAAAATTTAAATGCAAGGTCAATCGTTATTTTATGTCTTAATTCTCGTTCGTTTATTGTTCTGTCTCCTTAATAATGTTTTTCTTATATACCCTAAAACTCAGTCACTTCTTGCCTCTTAGAGCCTAGCTTAGAGAGAGATGATTAAAAAATTTGACAAATTTGATAGGAGCGTCGATATTTTCTATTGTATATTGTAAGTTTCAAAACTTTGCTTGAAATGACGGGTGAAATCGTCATTGAGCATCTGATTGCAGTAAAAGATATTAATGTTTTTTCGTGCTTTTGCTGTAGAAACGTCAGTTCACCAATGTAGATTATCAATTATTTTCCCATACAAGACGGATTCTGGTGATAAACAACAAAATTACATCGACCAGGTGACGACGTCGTTAAGTCGGAGACTGATAAACCACTTAAGCGATCTAAATTCTATAAAGAAGCACTTAAACACTAATACACAACTACCTGCCCTATAATAAAATATTTGTAGATAACAACTGTCATTCTAAGAAATTCTAATCGTAAAAGACGTCTACAGATCACGGAAGCACTTTATATAAAGCAGTTTAAGCCAAGTTTCATTGTTAGCATCTTTGAAAACAGAACAATCGTTTTATACATGGAATTATTGCAGCTTAAAATTACTATTGCTTCGACACAATCCAATGTGCCATAAACACAGGAAATATATTAATAACGAATCCATTGAAAAAGGCTAATGGATTCAATAAAAGCGCTTTAGACAGTAATCACTACGGCCATTTTCTACATTCTCTTAGTCCCCATGAAAAACAAACGGAATAAAAACTTATAAAATTTTCCTCGTTTGTCGCATTGAATGAAATATATAACTGTAACGATGCACTTTTTGCTTTTGTCCTTTTTGTTACACATGACAGCAATTTCTTCCCTTTCTGCAAGACTGTGGCTGTTATCGAAGGCAGCTCATCTCATCCTTACTCTACCTGCATCCCGGTTAGATCAATGGCTAATGAAATGGTAGACAAGAAAAGACAGTATTAAGAAATTGCTGATTAAAGAGCTGCACGAAAAGATAAAACGAAACGGAGAAAATGGAATGAGTGGGAGGTAACACTGCCATAACGTAATTGTTAACAAGCTGTTTTTAAATTATTTCTTTAGTAATTTTAATCTTTCTCCTCGTTTGCTTCACATTTGGGGGCCTTGTGTCAGACTGAACTAAGACTGACGCAGTTGTTAGTAAAATTTCGATTTGAAAATTTTGAGTTCTACAAAACTGGATAGTTGAAGTTGGAGAAACGTTAGATTAAGTGCATTAACAAGATTATATCGAAATTATTTTATTTGTAAAATAAATGCTTTTTTATCATTAGGCAACGGACTTATTGATTTATATTCATAAACGTTACTTGTTAAAAATAAATTATTTTTTCACCACGAGGCTATGAATTTATTAATGTAACTAAATAATTTTTTTTTCTGTAAAAGAATTTATTTTTCCTTATTACTGTTAAGGGCCTAATAGAAGGTGGGTGGGGGTGTTTATTTTTTAAGCAAATTTTTACCGCACTCATTATTAATTAAATTCTGACTTTTTGACACTTTACATGATTTCCCGACCTCGCTTTTATAACGATTCCTGATAAAAATTCTGACCCCCAATTGTTAAGGCACCGTCATGAATTAGGCGCCTAAGAAAAGACTGTGGACTTGTGTGCATCTACATAAATAATTTTTGGGTAAAATAAATGGTTCTTTTCGGTTATTATGCTTCAAACTTATTGATATACATACGTAGATCAACGGATATGTGTATTTTATTGTGCATTCGATTATTTAGACTCAATTTGTACCGAGAATCACGTTTGCAATGTCAGTAAAGATCCAATTTCAGAGAAGTAAAGGTTTTCCCATTTGGACGTTTTTCAAGTACAGAGAGAAGACAGCAGGAAATGACAATCCAGTGTACTTAAACATGGTTGAAAAGTAGAGATCAATTCTTTATATGTGATTGGTCCGTGACGTAATTTATAAGCATCCGTTCTATTTGCGGCTGCTTGAAGATGAAGGATCCCTTGTGGCGCGTCCGCATGTACAGAGATCGAAGGTAAATACCACAAGGATTTCTTGCATTAGAAAACAGAATTCGTTTTTCTTTGTTTTGTTCTTAGCAAAAACAAAAACAAAAAACAAAACAAAAAACACAGGCATTTCTGAAACCCTAATTAAGACTTTGAACATGGAAGAAGAATTTTGCAATTGGACGAGTTAAAAAAATACAAGAGAATTAAAAATAAAGTTCTTACAGTTTGCTTTGATAGCAAAATTCTGAGTTGAAGAAACACCAGAATTCCATTCTAATAAAATCCTTCTCTTGCTGCAAAAGGGCTTTGTTCCAGTCAAAGGTCAATCATTATCTTTTTTTTCCTTATCCTAAAAAACTTCACTTCCTCCCATCTACTCTTGCATTCATATCATGCACCTCATTTATCATTACTATTCCGACCGTAATCCTCTATCTTGAGTGCCTCTTCAGTCTTGATTTAGGTGAAATCTAATAAAATATAAAAGGACGTACGCAATTCTGACTTTCATTTTTCTTTAATATCTATAAACTGTGAGTTTCAATGATTCTTCTTGAGAAAGAAAGTTGGATGTTTCTTTTTTATTGCCCCTGTTTCGGTTTTTAAATGAGATTTTTATTCTTCACTTGTTGACAATCAGGCTAGATATATCAGACTGTTTTGTTATTTAACCCTTAGCTATGAAGAGTAAATGGATGTGCGAAGTGAATCTAAACTGTTTCAGTTCGAATTTGAAATCGATTGATTGATTGATTCGGTTTTTACTGCTTATCAACCCTTTCCAGGTTATTTAAAGCCAGGAAATATTTTTAGACTTGAAGAATTTTATTTTAGATAATAATGAATTAGTGATACAAGTCTTACTATTTAACTCATAACTGGGGGAGAAGAAGTGGATTCATACCTTTCCCAAAGGTATTTGCGCGTAAGTGAATATAACAAAACAAACGGGAATTGGAACTCGGCTCTCCGATTAATAATTCCGTGCCATTATCCATTATACCAGCCGCAGATCCTAACTTACGGTTCTTGGTATTTCTAAGCACTCACTCATCTAGGTACTAACCAGGCTCGACGTGGCCTAACTTCGGTGATGAACGGAAACCTATTTAAACTCGATAACTTGTCAGTAGATATCACTTCGAGAAGTGATTAAGTGCTTATCATCAGCATTTATAAAAAAGCATATAAAGCGGGGATTAATTTGGTTAAAAGGCATGAATTGTAGAATATAATCGGTTGGAATGTGATTATAGTCAGCGATGGAACTGGGATAGAACTGGATTCTGATTAGAAAGAATTTGTGAGAAGACGTCGCGAAAAGTGAAATCGTTAAATAATAGTTTCAGACTATTATGATTTAGTGGCAGTGTATTTTGGCTCAGACCGTCTGAGGTTGGCCTTTAAGGTCAGATGGTAGACAAAATAGGGATGTCGATTGAACGTCGGAATGTTAAACAGATAGAAAGTGATTTTGAGGAGTTAGTGTGACACGTCAAAGATTAAGACGTGGTTATTTCATCTCTCGGGGAAGTTGCTCCACCAGTGGGGGGTGTGATAGAACGGACCAACAGTCTAGGTAAAAATGTACAAGTCGACGTGTTTAATAAAATAGATAAGTTTTCAAATTCCTTTTGTTGACGTCTCTTTCATCTCCGGACACCAAAAACATTTCGACACTCGGCGGGGAGAAGACGATCGAGAGAAGATACAATGTTATAAAATCGACCTTGTCAACCAAAAGACCTCTCCAGAAGAGAGGGCTGATTATACAACAAAATAACTCGAATTGTATTGCGGAAGCAGTGGCGATTGGTCGGGGAAGAGTATAATGCTTTGGGGATATACAAAAATTATCGAGAAAATGTTCATTAAACCTCCTGTTGCTGAAGGGCCATTGGATATCAGGTTTGGATGAAGGTGAAATCTATCAGTATCTCTTCATGTAACAGATCAGATAGAATTTAGTTTAGGAATGTGTCATTATATTGGAAGACTGGCGGGAAGGAGTAAATGGGAAAAGAATTCAATACCAGAGTTTGGCAGAAGAATCTAAAAAATATTGAAGAATTTTGCGAGCCTAACTACAAACAATGGCATCTCTTTCCGGGCGGACTGAAGCAGTTATTAAAGGTTAGTGAAGATACAAAAAAAATTATCATGTAGTGAACTCGTGCCGTAAAAAATGACTGCAATTGTTAGAAAGGTTTAATATTTGTTATGCAATGAAACAAAATTTGGCAAACTTGGATCTTCACGACCGCAAAAAAGTAATGTCAAAAGGACGGTTCTTCCACTGACACCGTAATTATTTTAACTACCTTCACTCCTCAGCAATGTTTATTATTTTAAAAAGCGATGATTAGAATTTTAAACTTAGAATTTATATATTTTATTTGTTCTTGAGAATTAAAATAAACACTCTATTTATTTGTTTATTTACACTATTTATTTATTATATTGTTTATTGGCACAGTTGACAAAAACGGTTAATTCCCGATTGATTTGAACTTTATAAAATGGTAAATAATAAGGATTTCCTTATAGTTGATTCACATATTTTAATAACTTAGCAAATGTTTATAAATTTATGCATAAAAATATTTTCATATTTATTTCTTTGTAAAGTAGTAAATGATAAATATTGTATTAGTTTTAATTGTATTAGTTTTTAGATTGTTGTAAATATAAAATTATTTCTGTAAATAAACAATCTAAGAAATAGAGTTCAATAATTTGTTTTAATTTTTAAAAAAGACAAAATGTATAAATTCACTTTCATAGTATGTTTAGGATTTATTAAAATTCTAATCACCGTTTTTTTAAAGCATCAACAATGACAAGGATTTCCTTATGTTTGGTGCACATCTTTTTATAGCGCTGTCAATGGAAAAACCGTCCTTTTGACACTGTTTTTTACGGGCACGAAGGTTCAAGTTTTCCCTAAGTTTTTGAAAAATTTATTGTGATCAAAGATCCAGAAAATATAGGCTAATGAACCATTTATTTAATCCATTCCTTTTATATTTTTAGACTGTCAATGGTATCTAGGATTCATTGATTACCCTTGGCATTATATAAATCACTTTTTGATCAATATCTTTACATGTTAAAAATTAATCTTTATTATAATAGTGACTGAATTGGAAACACCTCTCGAAAGAAAAAGAAGATTAGCAACATAACCGCAAAAACAAAACTAAGTTGAAGCAAGACGATCACTTAGACAAACTGATTGCCTCACAAAAAAGGCTTAAACGAATAAGACTGTAGTTTAAGAAACGGATGAGTCAGGGAACGAATTAATTAAATGGTTAATTTTCCTCAGGAATTAATTTTGTCTAAATAAAGATAAATATTTTATTTGTATAGCTTATTAAAATGACTAAGAGAAATAACCACTCATACATTTACAACCTTAGTTTGGTTTATCTCTATTCACACTATAGAACGTGACACGAAAAATATAAATAATAAATACACAACGATAATTATTATATGATAGACGTACAGAGACCTCTTGAGAAGGACATACACAATAAAATTACCTTGATAGATATTTCGTCTGGTTATATTTTGAGATGACTGCACACTTTCGCACAGATGGTTAAGGCGGGGATTGTTTTGCATCACTCCTATCATTCAAAAAATCTTCTGAAAAGATTATTCATAAAATGCTAATATTTCACCCGGAAAAACAAGGTGTTAATTATCTATTTATAATTAGAAATTTTAAAACAGTTTAAAGTAACTGAAAACCTTTAAAAGTTTCTGCAGAATCTTGTTTACTATTTTGCAAACTGAACATTAAAAATGCAATAAAAACAAAATGAAGGAATGCAGCTAAGTACGAAAGAAAGAACAAGGATAAACATTTTATAGATTATCAATCGACGATGACCAGAACATATGGTAGTATACACTTTGCTGCATAGCCGGGTCATCGGTGACTAACAGGTTCCCCTAATTAGACTTTTCTGGTGAGGAGGGTGGCTATACTCCGAGAAGGGGTTAAAAACAAAACTCGTCAGAGGCACATGAATCTTCTTGTAGTATTAACCGCCATCTAGCAGAATCGGGGTAAAGTAAGCTCCATAAGAATGTATGCGACTCGTGTGGTGATGGCACGTCATCGCTGGGTGGAAGTCAACGGCCAGGGCGGAGAGTCGCTCCATGGAATCAACTGTTAAGTGTCGGTGCCCAGAGCGAGCCTTTCAAGTTGGAGTGTATTGACTGCAGTTTGACCTGGACAGAGATGGTCAACGAAAAGTCAACTTGCACAAGACGCGCTACGCATGAATGAATACCTTTCCGGCTTTCAATCCAGACATGAGAAAGTGGAAGGAACTGGTTAGGTGCTCGGCTGCACAACGACCGTACGGCCCCCACCCGCCACCTGGTTATGGGACCAATGATGAGATTATTGGCAGTAAAAAATATTAATCTGAAAATTATCTTATCAACATCATTGTAAATTAAAAATAAGACGATACAATTATAGTAAAATATTTTGCCACGAGATATTAGCAGAGATTTCTTCTTCTTCTTCTTCTTCTTCTTCTTCTTCTTCTTCTTCTTCTTCTTCTTCTTCTTCTATGTGCCATTCCCTACAGGTGATCATGGCTCTCCACAACTTCCTATTTTTGTATTTCTTAGCAACATTTGTGTTTCTTAGCATCCTTCGTATTTCTGTTTCTGTCATCCATTGACATAAGCTCATCAGGTAGGCAACCCGCTGCCTACCAATGTCAAATTTTCCCGCGATATATCCTGTGAATGCCAAAGATTTTAAGCCCCCACTTTCCTTATTATGTGACCAAAAGATTTCAGCTGTCTCTTTCTGATTCGAAGTATAAGTGTTTTCATTTGCCTTAAAACTTGCTTGTTACTCACATGATCTGTCAATGGAATTCTCAGCATCCTTCGGTAGAGCCACATTTCTGTTGCCTTAAGTCAATTCTTTATCTGTTAAGAAATTGTTCAGCATGCACTGCCATATAGGAGGATTGATATTAATCAGTAGATTAATATTCTTTTTCTTGTTTTTAACAACACTGATATGTATTTCTTTTATAAAAAATATTTATATCATGTGTTAATTTCCATGTCTTGACCTGAATTTAAGTCTTTAATAGAAGTTCTAATTTTTCTAATGTTACCTGGAAGGTTTGTTTGATTATCCTAATTAATTTTGAATTTAAGGCAACAGGTTTAAGAGAAGGTGCCCGTGAGCTGATAACTTCTTTAAAAGATGGCGATCGAAATTTTGATAAAGATCTGCACTATTCCAATGATCGTTGTTAATTGAAACGCATCAGCTGTGATATCTAAATTCAATTCGTTTAATCAAAAGGTATGTTTTTGTCACATTACATCGTTTAACATATCAAGATACATAAAGAAAATAGTATTAAAATACTTACTGGTTAAACTTAAATTTTAATGAAATATGATAAATTCCTTAACACCTAAATAGCGTGTATATCAAAATTCAATGTGATTAGTTAAAAAGTAGTTTTTTGTAACATATCACGTTTGATAATTAAAGATAATTCATAAAGAAAATTATATTAAAATAGATACCGATTAAAGAAGTCTAAAGATTTATACATTTTATGCTTTCTTAACGCCTAAATAATATCTATTCGTTTAATGAATTTAATTAAATTTTATACTTTCTTTAATACATAAAAGTTATACACACACATATATATAAATATGAATATAAAAGTGAACATTGAAGACAACACTCAGAAGCGACAGGCTGTTTCATGCTAGACGCCTCTGAGTGTTGACTTTAATGTTCAATTTTATATTTATATTTACATACGCTCTATCTCTGATATTGAACACTCCCATAAATACAGTATCCCTTAAAACTATATTACTCCATATATATATATATATATGTATATATATATATATATATATATATATATATATATATATATACATATATATATATATATATATATATATATATATATATATATATATATATATATATATATATATATATATATATATGGAACCTCTGACTTCAATTTACTTGTTGTAGTTCTCCAGTCACTTCGTGATGCCCCCATGGAGATGATCCAAAGTTCCAAAGTGAAGGTGTTCAGGATCCTTGTCACGGCCTTCATCGCTTTATCAGTGTCTTCAAAACGACTTTTCTCTGAGGTTCGACATCAACTTGGGTAACAACCGAAAGTCACAAGGAGCTGCTGATCTCAGAACTGTGGCGAAGGTGATGTACAGTTTTAATGCCCAGCCCTCGGAGCAGAAATTGTTATTGCATTGTGAGCTTCCGAATTGTTTTCACGTTCCGACAGCATTCTGTCAGCTTTGACAAAGGTTGTTTACTTGATTTACAAAATTGACATAATCTAAGACACTTCTTATTACTGTCACGAGTAAAATAATTTCAAAACATCTGGAATGCACTCGTATATATATATATATATATATATATATATATGAATAAAAAGAGAAATGGAAAAAACTATTTTAAAGATTTAAACACTGTATGAGTCAATTTCCTGAACTTGTCTACTTTACTCCTGAGAGACAAGTTGAGGAAATTGATTCATAGATTGTTTAAATCTTTACACCTCAAAGTTAAAATTAATTCTAACATTAAACAAGTGAATTTCTTAGATGTAACCTTAAACTCAGCCCTAAATAATTTCCAACCTTTCTTGAAAAATAACGCTAACCCCATTTATATAAATCCTAATTCCAATCACTCAGCGCCGGTTATTAAGCATAACCCATCATCCGTTGAATGTCGTATCAACCATCACTCCTCTACCAAAGAAATATTCGATAAACACTAAATTGTTTATAACAAAATCCTTGCTTACAGCGGTTACAGATCTCCCGAAATTAAGTATAAGGAAAGTTATAGTTACTCTTAAAAGAACAATAAGGAAGGAAAATAATTTGGTATACACCTCCCTTCAACAAATTAGTCCGTACCAAATTGGGACACAAATTCTTAAATCTAATTAACAAACACTTTCCTACGAAGAGTAAATTAAGTGAAATCTTCAATCGCAGTACCCTAAAAATTAGTTATAGCTGTTTTAGAAATCTAGATAAAATTATTAAATCACACAGCAATAGAATACTGAAGCATTATAAAGAGAATAAACGCAACCCAAAAAACAAATTCTAATATACCCCAGGTAACCGAGCTATGTAATTGTAGAATCACCGATCAATGTCCATTATTAAACAGGTGTCTAACGAAATCCATTGTATATATGTGCTATATCTCATAAAATGAGGACACCAAGGATATTAAATTGTATGTGGGATCCACTAGAAGACCTTTTAAGGATCAATATTACAATTACATATCCTCTTTTACTATTACAAGCAAACGCAATATTATGATTCTTAAAATGTTTTGGCACATACATAATACTAGTAATACAAGGTAACCAAAAAAGTTCTGTCCGTTTTTTGATTAGTCATTGAATTAAGTTGAAATATATACGAAATGCGTGTAGCAATTGTTTTCAAATTTGGACAGCCGGAAGTAGGAACATCAGACGTTATAAAAAACACGCGCACCGTGCCCGGCCATCAGTTATAAGCCGGGCAGCTGTGAGAAGGATGTAAGTATCTAGAGATCTCGTCCGGGGCTGTTTGCTTTACGACTTCAAAGTGGGCTTATCAGCAGCTGCATCAAGTCGCCGCATATGTCAAGCGTTTGGGGATAGTACTGTGGATGAACGTACTGCAAGGCGTTGGTTTCGAAAATTCAAGTCTGGACATTTGTCTCTCCATGATGTGCCTCGCAGTGGACGACAACAGGTCTTGAATGACTGAGTCCTAACGTGTGGTGAACTTGCAAGACAATTCAACGTTTCCGATGAAACAGTTAGACTTCACCTGCACCGCCTAGGTAAGACGTACAAACTGAGCAAGTGGGTTCCGCAAACGTTGTTGGAGGTCCACAAGGAACAACGAGTGGCAGCCTGCGTATCGCTGCTTTCTCGCCACCGTACCGCATCCTTATTCAATCGAGTGCTTACCAGTGATGAAAAGTGGGTTCTGTACGAAACTCTCAAGCGTTCCAGACATTGGTTGTCTCCTCAGAAAGCTGTCCCTCACACCGCAAGACCGCCTATGCACCCACGCAAGATTATGCTTTTTGTCTGGTGGAAAGGTCGTCAATTGGTTCATTATAAACTGCTACTAACGGGCCAAACGGTCACTGGAGACCTATACTCAATTGAAACGTGTGCAACAAGCATTGTGCCAGAAGGAGCCATCACTGGTGAATCGCAAAGGTGTGCTTTTCCTCCATGACAACGCCAGGCGCATGTCACGCGAGTGGACAGGGATACCATACAGCAACTTGGGTGGGAGACTTTGTGCCATCCACCTTATTCACCTGACCTTGCGCCATCTGATTACCACCTCTTCCACTCCCTGGATAATCATCTTCGTGGTAAATCCTTCACCAATGAAGCAGACTTGCGCAAAGCCCTCACGGACTTCTTTGCGTCAACCCCCCCAAGTTCTACCGCAAGGGCATTGAACAGCTGGAGACACGTTGGCAGAAGGTGCTGGATGCCGATGGCGATTACTTCGAAGACTAAATATAAGTTACACATACTGTGAAGCGTTTTCTTTTTTCCTTTAAAAACGGACAGAACTTTTTTGGTTACCTTGTAGTATCAGATAAATTGATTTACATCCATACTTATTCTACAAATTATACAGTCCGACAATAGGTCAAAATTTGCTTATAAAAGTTATATTAAAATACCTTAGTTTATATACCTTTCTATTTATATCTTAAATTCTGAACTAAAACTTAGTGTAAAAAAACGAAATAACTTATGTATTGAACATACAAAGAAGAAATCTCCATCTCTTAATTTATTAATTTACAAAATACATTCAATGATTGCAAAACGAGTTGCAATAATTCCAGCCTAAATATATGCAATTCAGCTCTGGCTTTGTTTTAAAGTTACCAAAAACGCTTCCAATTACTACTATAACCATCTTTTAAACTTATTCCTCCTTCCTCTTTCATCATCTTACATTATCCTTAAAAATTTTTTTTTCGTTTCGAGCCATCACCTTAACACCTCAACACTCCTTCACCAAACTGCTATCAACAAGCGCACTATTGTTTCACTCACTCACCCTTTTGCCTTTCCTATCTTTTCTTTATCCTCATACGACCCCTCTTAAAATTTACTTTTTTTTCAAACAAATAGAAAAAAGGAAGTGACATTCCACGTGCGGCCTGCTTACAAACAGAATTGTTCATAACCATTTTGGTTCTCACCAGACGAAGTGCAACTAAATGCACTGAAACGAAGTTGCATCTTTGTAGTGAGTACATTGTTTTTGCCTATATGAAAAATTATAATAAATAATTATTGTTCTACTATCGGTATTGAGTCCTCTTTTGAATTAATGCTGTGAACGTTAGAATATATATCTTATTTTCGTTCTTATTACACACACACACACACACATATATATATATATATATATATATATATATATATATATATATATATATATATATATATATATCCCTTCTCCACATCCTTTCCCCTTTCATTCCTATTTGCTCTCGCTCCAAATCTTCTGTAACCCCCTTGCCTTGATCGATCCACTATCTTTCTCCACATCCTCTCCTTTACCACTCCTAACTGCTTTTCCTCCAAACCTTCTGTAACCCCTTGCGTGCTAGTGGCTTTTATAACATCTCACCATTTCTCATCAAAAAGTAATTTTTATAATATCTCACCTTTTCTAGTAAATATAATATAAAAACAAGTTAAGATTAAAATATTCACCGGTAAAACACGTAAATATGTTTTAATCAAATTTTATACTTTCCTTAACACTTAAATAATATATAATCATAAATGATATTTTTATTTATAAGTAATTCCTAGTTTTTGGTGGGTGATACGCGTTTTATTTCTCATATTATACCTTTTTTTTATTCATTTTTATTTTCCCCTGTGTAATTAACATATTTTAACACATTCCTTATTTTCAGATTACAGAAATTTGTTCAACGGTATATTTTTAAACTGCTAATTTCTTTTCCTAAATTGACAACAGCAGGGTTACCATGGATCTGAATTTTTCATAGATTTTTTCTGATATTTTTTAATAAGACTCACGTGAATGAAGAGAAATGTCAACAATTAATTAAACATTTTAACATTCAATTGATTTTTATGCATCCCACCTTTATTTACTTTGTTCGGAGATTTCATTTATCATTCCTTAGGCAGCAGTTTTTTGACATACATTTTGGTAAGCGTCTTACAAATAGAAACTACTTTTTAAAAAAATCTTGGCTATAATCTATTCATTGATAAATGCTTTCTTGAATCCTGAATAAAACATATTTTGAAGACAGTTAATTGATAAGAAAAGCAATTGCAATGAAGGAAAAGTACATGTACAACTCGGAAGTTTTTAGCGATAATGCTTAGACCCCTATCCATAAAGATATTTTAGATTAAAGAAATGAAATTATGAAATTTTTATTTGAAAAGAAATATTTGTGCGCAGTTGAAATTCACTCAAAAGTAAGTTTTAATTTCCCACTTTGTAACTGAATCACTCAAAAATCGGCAATCAAGAATACGTCTACTGTATACCCGTGTATAAGTAGGGTGGATAGAATGCCCACCCAAAAGGGCCACCCGTCTGCTGTATCTTAGGTCTACCTCTTTAACTCTAAAACCTGTCTCTACCTTTTTGACTCACATATAAATCCAACTTGTTTCTAGGTTTTTGACTGTCCGGCAAACCAAAGCCAATGTTTATCAAACGTATATTTACCTTTTTGACTCCCGTGATAAGTAAACCCGTGTCTATCTTTTTGACTCGTATACAAACCAAAGCTGTATCTACCTTTCTATTTATAAAAACGATACCAAATATACACTTAAAACGTTGTCACCTTGTAAATTAAAGCAAACTATAATTGGTAATGACATTGGCAAGTAATATCATAATTATAGAATTAGTAATAAAATTATTTGCAAATAAATACATTAAGGCAAACTCCAATGAAATTTTAAATTAGCTTTACTCGTACTACTAATCCCTAATCAGTAGGAATCTAGTGTTAAATATTTATTTAATGTAAAAAGCCCAATATAGCATAGCTCTTTAGATCGAACAGCAGGCGGTTTTCACAATGGATGCATCTCGATGAGGAGATACTAAAAGTAGATAATGGAAGAATCGAGACACTGTAATCGACGTCATTATGCCAAGTTGGTTTGAATTCAGAGATTTCTTTCTCTTGAACTGGTGTAGTGGGCGGTGTAATAGATTAAGGCTCCGAATGAGATATCTGCGAGACAGGTTCAAATTCCGGCTGTGTTCGTCATATTTACTTACGAGCAAATACCTTTGGGAAAAGTATGAATCCATCTCTTCTCTCCCCAGGTATGGGCTAAATAGCATGATAGACTGGGCTCCATAGTCTTGGTTGGCAAGCCTGGGCCACTCGTGGGAATGACTCGGAGCATGAAAAGAGCACATCGACTGAAATTCTCCAGTAGGGGGAGTTGGGAATTCTGCCGCAGGCGGAGAAAGTGTTTTGAAAAAAAAAAGATTAATAATTTTTGTATAAAATAATGATATTCGTGGAATGGTACGTTATATTAAAAATATTACTATATAAAACTTTATAAGTAATAATTTTTTACAAAATAAATTTATCATTATCGTATGAAATAATTATTCTCTCATTTCATTTCTACTTTTAATGTTGTTTCCTTTTCAGCTTTGTAACAAATGCACAAACAAACAAAAAGTGGATCATTATTATCAGAGTGAGCACGAACGTGGTGTACAAATTATTATTATTATTAATTAAAAAAATTACGCTGGAACTTGTTTACTCTTCAAGTTAGACGATTTTGAAGTATTGATTTAATAAAAATTTCGATTTGATACACCTCTTTTATTTTGTTACAGTAGCAAACAAAGATAGTCCCGAACAGGAATTAAATTATTATTTTTTACTGATTTTTTTTGCCCAATACAATGTCTAAGAGCCATTCAAGGAAGAGGGTTACTGAATAAGGTTGTTGTATGAGCGGTAAGATGGAAGAAGAGGTGTTTATGAGAATATATGGAAAAGTTAACAGTTAATCATAAACTTGAAGAGGTTTAGAATGTAGTTGTCAAGGAAGCATCTTCTCGGGAGTCTGTTCCATAAAATAGTGGTTCTAGGTTTTATAAAGGAGTTGGAGGTCCTAATAGGATTTATTATCGGTGGGCGTAACCATAATAATGGAAGATACGTAAAAGACACTTGACCATTGCGATGTGCACAAAACTCAGAGTTGAGATACCGGTGAGATAATATATATCAAAATCAGATAGTGTGAAACCGATGATATATATATATATATATATATATATATATATATATATATATATATATATATATATATATATATATATATATAGTTTTACTAGTTCACAATTACAGTACTAAGGAACC
>OZ038496.1:106300573-106398073 GCA_964036315.1 Acanthosepion esculentum
GTACGTATCTATCGCCCTGCGGTCTGACGGAACAGTGATGTTTTCATGTATATTTCTAATTGTTTGCAACGACTGTCTTTTTGCCTGGACCAAGTATCCATTTGAATCACAAACTTCCAGGTGGACTTCATGCGTTGAATTCTTTAAGAAAGATTCTGGGCTGTGTTCATTGATTCATTCAGACGAGTATCCTTTTTTATTTTTATTGCAGTCTTTCGGTTGCACTACTTTGCGGTCTTCTTCGGGTATTCTGCACACCCAGTAATATGACGAGAATTTAGAACTGGACACTTTAATTTGAAGGCTAGCTAACACGGTAGACAGCTGAGAAATTCCGAGAAATACAACGGTCAAATGACGTGAATACTGCCTCGAAAGGCAATTCATTAATCCTTCTTGAAATAACTTGATTAAAATTATTCGATTTTTTATCTGCATGTGTTGGAATTAGTGAAGAAAAAAATAGACGGACTTTAATTACAAAAGATATAATTGAAATGTGAGCTGACTAACAAAATTGGAAAATGAAGTTTAAATATACACACCTGAAATGGACACTTCGACGTGGTGTACTAGTTAGCAAGATTAAGCCTCATTGGGTGCTCAAAACTTTAGGCCTTGCACCATATCTGAGCTGCGCTTAGAAAATCATTTTGGACACCTCTACGTGTTGTAATGGTTAGCAAGTTTGTCTTCCTAGATCAAGTACGACTGAATAGCTAGTTCAATCCACACGGGGTGCTCCACACATTGATTCTTGTGCCACTTCTAAGCTACGCTTAGAAAATAATTTTGAGTGTTTTAATGGTAAGCAAACTTGTTTCACTACATCTAATTACGACTGAGCAGTGAGTTCGATTCTCACTGGATTCTCCACACTTTCGACCTTGTGCCGTATTTAATCTACGATTAGAAAATGATCATACACACATAAAAGAAGCGAATAAAAATGAGAAAAAAGAATCGTAATAAAAGGAGTGCGAGAAAGAAAGAGTGAAAAAGAGTGAGTGAGAGAAAAAAATGAAGAAAGGGGGGAGAGAAAGAGTGAAAGAGAAAAAACGAACAAACAGAGACAATGAAAGAGATGGAAAGAGAGATTGGAGGAAAGAGAGGGACGAAAAAGACAGTAAGGGAAGAAGGGAGATAAAAACGGAGGTAAGAGAAAGAAGGAGATAATGAGGGGCGAAGAGAAAGAAAGAGCGAGAGGAAACACAGAAAGCGATATTGAGAGTAGAGAAAGAGTGAGAGAGCAAGAGATAGTAAGGGAGAGAGTTGGAAAGAGTTAAGTAGAAAGGAAGAAGGAGAGATAGATGAAGAGAGAGGAAGTTAGTGAAAAGAAATAAGAAAGAACAGTGAAAACCAAATAAGTATTAGTTAATTTTAACAAAGAAAAAAGGATAGTTTAATTTACATTTAGTAAAATAGAATTTATTCTTGGCGTAGGAAATCAATCCTCATTGGACACTATTATTATTACACAGTGTCAAACTAAGCTACATTTCATATAGATAAAAATTGAAATCTTAGTAAATATCTTATGATTCAATAATACAGTATCAAGTGATATCAAAATTTATCAAGTGAACCAATAATTCCGATCTTTGTTAATATCAAATGATCCCAAAGCCTAGCATTTTAAACTTTTTTCTTTTCCATTGACATTTTTTGTTTTATTTATTTACAGCAATTTCTAAACTGTTTATTTCTTTCTCTAGTTTTTTATTTTTTGTAAATTGTTTGCGTTTTTATAGATCGAGATTTATTGGCTGTAGGGGGAAGAGAAAGAGAGAGCGATAAAGAGAGAGAGACAGAAAGAGATGAGAGGAAAAACAGAGAGAAGGGGAGAAAGAGAAAGAGAGAGAGAAAGAGAGATAAAGAGAGAGAGATAAAGAGAAAGAGAGAAAGAAAGAGAAGGAGAGAAAGAGAAAGAGCGAAAGAGAAAGAGAGAGAGAAAGAGCGAAAAACAGAGAGAAGGAGAGAAAGAGAAAGAGAGAAAGAGAAAGAGAGAAAGAGAAAGAGAATGGGAACGAGAGAAAGAGAAAGAGAGAGAGAGAGAGAAAGAGAAAGAGAGAGAAAGAGAAAGAGCGATGTCCATCAGCCAACTGAGCAGTCTCATTTAATTAACCTGTTGCTCGAATCTTCCTTAGTTCGGGCCACAACTTTATGCAGCTCTCGCATTTGTATTTCCCAACCCAATCAAGAACCACCCAAACTCACCGGCAGGGGATTAAATGCAGGTTCACAGAAAGATTTTGGAGACACAGACAAGGACGGAGACAAATTAATCCGCGGTGGAAAAGTGTAAATTACAACAAAACCATTTTTATTCATCAATGTCAGTCCATTGCTTAACGATGTTGAGGCAGCCATGGAAGAAGAAATGGCGATTGTTAAAATGTTTCTGATAAACGTAACTTTCAAATGAAAAACAATATACAACGGAGAAGTTGATTTCAACATTCCATTGAAATGAAAGTTAATTTTATTATGATCCAGTTAAATATTTCAATTTGTTCGTGTCATCATTTGTCTGGTTTACAAGTTCATATTTAACATTTTACTGATTGCTGACAACATTTAGTAGGAATAGATCTTCCGGGATAAACTTGAACTCTAGTAACAGCATTTATTTATGGCATATGTGAACACTTGTACAAAATAAAAAAGGAATTGTTATATGACTGTATAAACAACTCGTACTTTTTATTTCTTATTCGCTTAAAATATTTTTTAAGCTAAAAATATTTTTAATATGATAAAAATATTTTTAAATATGCCAAAAATATTTTTAAATAATTAAAATATTGTCTGTATAAAGAAAGCTAAAATATAAATAATTACTCTAAAAACAACTGGACGAAACAGTCTGTCTTTTAATAAAAAAATGTTTGAAGAAAGTTAAAATAAAAATACATACAGTATAAACAATTCGTATTTTAAAATCTTATTTAATCTTTTCTTCCAAAAATGTTTACATATATAAAATGATAAAATATAATCGGTCATGATGGTCCCTGATTATAGAGGAAAAAGACTCGAGTAGTAAAAGTATCTTATATTTTTATATTTTATAATTTTACTTTCTATTTGCCCTCTACGTAGTATTGAGCACCCACAGAGCACATTTTTAGCAGTTACTAACTATAATTTTGTTTAAATAACACAAACAGGCTCTTGCATGTATGCTTATTAAAATAAAACAAAGAAGTTTGTTCTAGTTTCTTCTAGTAAGTTTTCCTCAATTCGGACGATGTATCTGAGGTGAGGATTAAGGCTGTGCATATATTAACTGGATTCTCTCTCTTATATACAGCTCCGGTTATTAGCTATAATCAGTTCCAGAAAGACGGGCAAAAACCAAAATGCCCGAAAATCGAGGTAATAATCCCTTAAGAAAAATGCAAATTCAGTTAATCCGTTTCAGACATCCAAAAATATTAACAAAAATACATTTTATACAGAATAACTATAGTTTTACATGTGGAAAACAGAAAGAAATATGGCAATTAAATAGAATAAATCAACATTTAACTTCACTTTGTCTTTATAGGAGACTCTACTTGGTGTATGTAAGATTTGAGACGTCTTTTTTCTGGAGCTATTTCTTTTATCTATCTCTTCGGCCACTAGAACTTATTTGAGACTGACTGATTCCATGTCTCCCTAAAAAACTTTTCCAGTGAGTTTTGTTTTTGTCTCAGCTTTAAAATTTGCCTGAAACGTAACAAAACATTGTCATTAAACACATCATTAAAATTCTCTCCTCCGCTTCTGAAGCTATTTCAACAGCTTTCGTTTGTTGCTGCTTCAGCTGAAGGTCGTCTTGGAGTTTTTCAGTGGTCAGTTCTTCTCTGTGATCCCCTAACAACTCCTCCACACCCTGCCTACTCACTTCCAAACCCAGTGAGACACTTTCAGAACTTTCATTGTGGCTTATTTAACAGTAAAACTATATAAAAAAGCACCAAATCACTAAAACGAAATCTAATGCTATGGGAGATATTCATTTAGAAAAAAACAAAAAAAGTCTGAGTCAATCACACATGTGATGCTTTGTGTGGGAGCTTGGCTTTGGGGATTATCATGTGGAAGCAAGCTAAGCAGAATGTAAAAGATCATAATGGATGGATTTCCTTGCTTGATAACCAAGAAGATGGACAATTTCCGAGACATATATTCACCGGAAAAAATGAACAAAAACTTAATCGTACCACAACGGTGGTGCTCGATGACCGATGGGTCAATATATATATATATATATATATATATATATATATATATATATATATATATATAAATAAATATATATATATATTGATGCATGTTTCATTAAATAACATAGACAAGTGTTGTCTATTTATTTTATGTAAATTCTCCTCATATCGTCTGGTAAGCTTAATAACATTATCATTAAACGAAGAAAGAAAATCACAATATTCATACATATTTTTTTAATCCTCTCTAAGCTTTCGGCTTACATAAGCCATTATCAAAGATGACATTTACATTACAATATATTAATGCTGCCTAAATACACACAATTTATATATATATATATATATATATATATATATATATGTATATATATATATATATATATTGTGTATTTAGGCAGAAATCCTTCATTTATACATGTTTCATTAAAGACGACCTTGAGAGTATTTCATTTGTGTTATTTGCTAAAATAAAAATATCGTCTACGTATATTTTATGTTTTCAGACCTGTTTAAATATGTTTTCTACATGTGACATGTAAGTTGTGCAAATTTTCGACGTCTAGTGACTTTATGATTCCTTGGTTTGGTTTTGTAGATTTTAAAATTTGGAGGAATTCGTAGGTAGATGTGATACTGTAATTGGTGGGTAGTTATGGAGTAATGATGTCATTTAGGAATTTTGATAGCTCATAGATAGGTGTTGGGATCTGTGAAATGAGTGGTTATAGCGGGTATCTGGGTTTATGATCGAAAATTTGCACAACAACTTATATATTCCATGTAGAAAACATGATATTTAAACAGGTCTGGAAACCTAAAATAGATGTTTGATACTTAGACGATATTTTTATTTTAGCAAATAACACAAAAGAAGTAGATACTCTCAATGTCGTCTTATTTGTTTTTTTATCGAATTGTTCTGTCGGATTCTCATCTATATGTGATATAAATTGGAACCCAACTCAATGCCCAAAGGAATCACTTTTCTTACACATACACAATATACATATATATATATATATATATATATATATATATATATATATATATATATATATATATATATATATACGAAGATTCTGAAAAAGAGAAAACAATTAATTCAAGCAAAAATGAATTGAAAGTACACTAATTTTTGAAAATCCTCTAATAGATTCATACAAACATGAAAATTTTACATTTAACGCCAAGCATCCTTGTATTTTAGCGTTTTCAACATAAAATTGTAACCTCCCTACATATATAAAGGACTGACTCTATCGATAAAGCCATTTTAAGTCTGAAGATCGCGGTTCTAGGAACGAAACTCGTTAATTTGGAAATTTCTTTGCTTTTTGTCATCTATCTACAAATATGTATTCTATTAGCTAGAAAGAGCTTGACATGAAACATAAATGATACGAATGGATTCTTCTTTGAAAAATCCTAAGTTCATCGAATTTTAATGTTTATATATCTCCTAGATATTCATAAAAACATATTTGCGAATTTATATAGCATAATATAATTTGAACAAAGAAAAAAATGAAAGGATTTAACGTCATAACTTTTATGATTGTTATTAATTTTATGATAGAAAATTTATGATTTTATGATTTTTAGTTGTCTTTGAAGAAAAATATGAGATGCAAATGTAAATAAATCAGAATAATTACCATGGAAGTATTTATAGAAAAGACACATATACTATATTACGGCGGTGGGAAGGTGACCAAAGCAGAGATGCCAGGTCAGGACGAATGTCATTGCATATTGTTCTTTATTTTTTATTTTATTATCAAGAATCTCTAAATACATAGCAGAAACAGCCGACCAAATTTTGCAGAAATATTCAATGCTTGAACTAATGGATATCTATCTATCTATCTATCTATCTATCTATCTATCTATCTATCTATCTATCTATCTATCCATCTATCATAGCCTATTCATTATCTATCTTAGCCTGTTCATTATCTATCTATCTATCTATCTATCTATCTATCTATCTATCTATCTATCTATCTATCAATCATAGCCTATTCATTATCTATCTTAGTCTGTTCATTATCTATCTATCTATCTATCTATCTATCTATCTATCTATCTATCTATCTATCTGTTCAACAACGGGACGAGATCTTTAAATTCTCAATATGTTCGAAGCAATGAATATATACTTTAGTTAAAATTTCTGCTATTCAATCAGAAATTTCCACACATATTTATCAGATTTCAATGTCCTTATCTCTCTATTTCAGGATCAAATTAGGCCGAAAGCGAGCATTAGATTCGCTCGGGAGAAGCTGCTCATTAGCGCCTAGCTCAAAGCTGATGGTTTAGTATCCACAGCAACTGACCTCACATCGAATGGAGGCTCGCTCTCTTATGTTCTGGGCCAGGCAGCATCACTGAACATCGCAATAACAAGCACACCGCCAAGGAAAGAGAATCCTAATACGCGTTCAATTATTCTATCCATGTGAAAACAATGTCCTCATCACGTATGCACAATGGCATTTCTATGTGGATCGCAGGATGTGTAAAGAGACGTCAAAAAACAGAAATGTCGTCGTGTTGAGTTCCTATTCTGGCAAAGGCTGTTTATATTCATTTCGAAAGAATTTCCTTGAGAATATAGCCCACTTCTTGCAAAAGGTCTTGTCACTAGTATGCCATGATAACTGACAGAGAATGGATGGGTGAAGGGAAAACGACTCTCCCATAACTATCTTACACACTCAAATATTGGCAAAATATATTTCACTTATTGTCTTTTTTTTCTTTACTGATGTTCATCCAATACAAAACCCGAGAGACACTCAAGGTAAAGAGTTAAAGAATGGTTACTGTTCAAGAATCACTTGTAAAACGCTACGGACTTTTGTTTCAGTCTAATATTAATTTTGTTTTTATCTATTTTTACTTTGATAACAAGCAAAACTAATTCTATTAGTAGGACTTCCGTGGCTGAACAGTCAGACATGTCAGATCCAATGACGGTTTTTTTTTCTGTCAAGATTTCTCGAATATGCAGGCCAGTAGATGTAGTTGGATAAAAATACTGTTGAATTAAAAAAAATATTGTTTAATTAAAAAAACAGAGCTTCTACCAGAATGTGAGTATCCATAAAAATTAACCTTTAAACAAAATAAATAAAAAATAACAATACGCCGGATTTTATCCATATATATATATATATATATATATATATATATATATATATATATATATATATATATATATATATATATATATATATATTGAATTGGACAGAGTCCGACAATTTATTTAAAGACATTTATGATATGTTTAACGTTCTTTTTATAGATACAAGTATTTAAGCAAATGCTCTGTTTTATAATAAACAGTATTAAACATTCAGGCCGGTAAATGTTATTAATACTGTTTATTATAAAACAGAGCATTTGCTTAAATACGTGTATCTATAAAAAGAACGTTAAACATATCATAAATGTCTTTAAATATATATATATATATATATATATATATATATATATATATATATATATATATATATATATATATAAATAAAATCGAATCTGCTTAAAATCTCGAATCTCTGTATGAATGAAAAAAATAAAATGTCATGTTGAGTAATTGATGTCATTGCCAGTTAAAATCGTAAGTTATAATGTCATATTGAAAATGAACAGGAAAACAAAAACGAAACGAAACTTACTGAGATTTCCGTGTCGACCTCAAGGCAGAAACAATGGTAGAACGATGAAAGGGATTATGAAATGTCAGATCGTTTCGGCTTAATCGAATTGACTCAGGGAAGCGTTTTCAATTTAACCAATCGTAAAATACGAAATATCGCCAAATTATTAAAATGTGGTATTGTCCGTTTGAACAAAGGAAACATTTAATAAAGAAGACATTTAATAAACGAAATGCGAAAAGTAAAGGAACGAAAAGTAAAAGGTGAAATTTAAGAAATCGAAAAAGCGAAACGAAATCGAAAATAGAAAACAAAGAAAAATAGAGAAACTGATAAATATGAATAGAAAAATAATTTGATCATTCGATAAACTGAATGATTCAAATATCGATTGTTAGATTAAACCTAAATGATATCAATTAATGTGTCAATAGAAAGACAAGTAGATAGATAGATAGATAGATAGATAGATACATACATACATACATAGATAGATACATAGATAGATATAATTTTTCTATCCATCTTTTTCAATAATTTCACCCAAAACAAGGCAATAAAGATACTAGGACGCAAGGGTTTAGTGACTGTGAGAGAATCGCTACTATTAAGGCGAGAGAACAATAAAAGAACAAGAATTAAGACAGAACATAATGATTGACGTTGCATTTAAATTTTTAAAGATCAAATTGACTGGGAAGCAAGAAACCGGAAGAGAGTTTCGCGAGCGAGAAGTGTGATAGAAGAAACCGTTAGCATAGAACTTACGGTTACATCTAGCAGCCATTTCAAGTATAAAATGATGAGACCTTGCCGCCAATTCAGTACTGCGCTTAAATTCATAAAGTCTAGATACCATAGCGGAAAGTTGATCAGAACAATGACCATGAAAGTAGTTATAGAAAAGGCATTGGGAAGCTACGTTATGGCGGTGGGAAATTGACTGAAGCCGAGATACCGGGCCAGGACCAATAACATTGCAGCTTCTTTGGATTTTATCAAGAATCTCTAAATATATAACAGGATCACCAGATCAGATGTGGCAGCAATATTCAAAGCAGGTACGAATGGTAGATTTATAAATATATAAAATAGATTCGGAGAAGAAAAATTGTCTACAACGACATAGTGAACCAACTTTCTTAGCTGAAATCTTAGCAATTCATTCAATATACTCATTCCACTTCATGTGAGTTGAAAATGTTAGTCCGAAAAGGCACAATGAGCCATTCTCCTGATCGAAGAGAGAAGTTTCATTTTGGGGGCGTTAAAATGAACTCGCCACTCTTTGCCCCAGTTAACAACAGATTGTAGGTCATTTTTGAGATGAGCTTCCAATTTGAACTTATTGAACCGATCAGGCTTATTATTAAGACAGGAGTAAATCGTTGTCATCGGCATAGATACCGAATTGAGAACTGCTGACAGGAATATTGAAGAAGATTAAAAGCAGCTTAGGTCTAAGGATAGAACCCTGAGGGGAGGAAGTCTGTATTAAAACAAAAAGATCTAGAATAGTGGACATTCAAGATTTTGCGATTGATAAAGATTGAATCAGTTCAAGACATACGTAGAAATACCATAACCTTTCAACTTCTGAAGAAGATCAGTATGCTAAACCTTGTCAAATTCCTTTCAAAGCAACAGGCCGGGCGTCACCATTCTTATCTAAAGCTTAATAGACTCTTTCAGCAATAACCATTAACACATAAGCAGTTGACATAGAGAAGCGAAAGCCAGATTGTTTATTTGAAAGAAGAGCCTGCGTGGTGAACAAATTGAGAGTTAATTAGAGCCGTTTACTATTATTTCGAGCAGTCACAAATAGACGTCTGTTGTGATCGAAATTATCACGTTGGTACATCTGGAAAAATTGATAGACAGAATAAAGTGTTGTAAGAGAAAGGAAGAACAAAACAAAGAAGAGGGAAAAAGAGATAAGGCAAAGAAAAGGGAGAGAAAGAAATAAGACAAAGATGAGGGAAAGAAAGTAAAAAAGAAAGACTGTTTTTCAGTTCAATTATTTGTTTTCGTACAATGGACAAAAATATCAAAGAATGATCTCGAAAGGGATTAAACATTTTTGGTCAAAATCTTGGATAATAAAATAGAAGTCAGGTCTTTTCCGTTATGAAGAATGGAAGGCGTCATTTAGAATTCCGTATGAAAGAAGACAATGAGATCTTACAGATTTCAACTCCTGTTATTCGAGTCAGAGTCCCGAAATTTAATTTCGTAAATGTCGGCATTAGTTTGATTTGGAGTCACTACTATAGTGTACCCAGTAAACATTAAACATGCAATGGCGTGTGAGACTAACATTCTAAAATTTGATCTATTTTCATGAGAAATCATTAAATTCGCTTTAGTCTGAACTATTAAACTTGTTAAACGCCGTTCTACAACAAACGCAAAACCGTTGTGAGTTTATTGTCATAAAAATAGCAATATATTCGCTTAAGGAATTGCGTAATGTTTTAAAGATTTGTCAAATTCTTCTTATTTTTGTTGGGTGTAGAATCTGCAAGTTCAATTAGTGAGTCATAAAAGCGAGAATAATGCAATTTCAGTGAAAAGCAAGAACTTTACATATTCGTCATTTACAACATGAGGTGTGATATGGGGTGTGGGTGTAAAGGAGAGTCCAGGTTGGTTGAGGGACGACGACGGCTGATGAACTGAAGTGAAATTTTAGTCGTAATTGTTTGGCAATCTTTCTTCAATAGAAAAAGTGTTACTCAAATATTAAACTGAGACTAAAATATCGTTAGGGACAAAATTCCTTCACGAAAGCAAATTAAAAGAAAACAGAAAATGAGTGTGTGCTTGTTATGCTCGGATCTTGATCGACGTTCAATTTAACAGACATATGGCGATTCATTTAAAATAAAGTACAGTGATGTGACGATAAATTTAGCATAAATTACGGTCATTTGGGGATGAATTTGACCTAAATTTCTATCATTTGGGGAATAATTTGATATGAAGTAAGATCATTTGACGATTAATTTAACACGATTAATGATTATTTTAATATAAAGTACGGTCATCTGATGATTAATTTAACATAAAATATGGCTATTTAGTGATTAAAGTAACATTTTGTCATTGATTAATAAAATACATTCATAAAAATTTTGTTATAATATAAGTAAAATACAATTATTCCTGATACCAATGTATAAATAATTTAGTGAATATAATCTATTAAATGTTCATACTAACATAATAATTCTTAGTGATAATATATTAAATATTCATAATTAAAAAAAAACAATCAATGTATACCACTACTTATCTTATAAATACATATCTATTCTAAATAAATACTATTAATCTATATATGTAATATATATATTTAAAATAACATTTATCACATAATATTTGATATAAATTAAATAATATGAAATCAATCAAATATTATCAAAAGTTAGATGAATCAAATATGAAATAAAATTTATTATCCAAAATATTTTAAATCACATATTTATCACATATTTAAAATCATATTACATATATATGTAATATATATATATATATATATATATATATATATATATATATATATATATATATATATATATATATATATATATATATATATAAATATAATATTTATTCTAATAGATGAAAATGATAAATTTATAATAATATAATAAAAATTATAATCTGAGAACAAACAATGAATAATCTAAGAACAAATGGATAAATAAAAATAATAATTACTTTAAAAAACATCATATCGCTTTGCAATAAGCAAATATGTCCATTCATTACGACTTCCAACGTTCCAATCCTATATTATAAAAAAATATTTTTTATTGTTTTCAAATTCTATTACCTTTGTGGAATTTCCAGGTTTTAAAAACGTAACTCATGGATTCTTTTGAAGAAATCTTACTAACGTTACTTTTTATTCGGCCTATAATCTCGCAGTCTCTTAATCCCTTCGATTTTTTCGGCCGGATACCTACATGACTGGTGGCCTGTAGGTTAATGACATCGCAACTTTCTCGACCAATCGACACCCAGCCCTTCTGGTAATATCGTGGTTAAGTATGAAATCACCATCAGCCAATCAATTTCTTTAAAGGTGTCGTCATAAGGATCCTGCAATGCCTACTTATGAAATTGGAAAGCATACGAGAATGAGTTGAACATTTCTTCCTTCAGGCCACATTTTCGCTCTCTTCCCCGGCCAAAATTCCTGGCCCAGTGGGAAGAGTGAACAATCCAAATTCAAAACCGAATTATTACCTAGGATTGCAGACACAACAAATTCATAGCCGCACACAGATACTAAAGACATTAAGGTTAAAGACATCCTTCATCCAAATTCAACAGCGACGAAGGAAGGCCACTTTAGAAGTGAAGTATTATTTCTCTTATTATTCCATTTTCTATCTTTGGAATTTTTCGGGTATTTACTCTTTTTAAATAAATGAAGAATATCGAATATTAATGCATTTGTTTACATGTGGTCGGGAACTTACCTGTTTATGTAACAAACTTTACTTCTACCTGGGTAATATTGTTTTTCTTTCAAAGAATGTTTCTTCCTCTCGGAGTTAATTTGATTTATGTTCTGTTTGTAAGGAAGGTTTTTGATTTTTTACAAGGTGCATTAATGTAATTTTTTTCCTTATTTCATATCGTGATACTTCAGACTTTCGACACACTAACCTCTAACATAGAACCCGAATAACCCGTAACATATTTTTTTGTAATAAACATTTTATAATTCTCGACAACTTTGTGCTGCTTATGTTATTATTCCTCATCATGGCTTTCTGGTGCAGGATTTGTTTTAATAATTTTTTTCGAATATTGATATGATAAATGCATAATAATATAGTGAAAATTATAATCTTGCAATGAACAATGAATAGCATTAGAATAAAAAGATAACTGAAAAATAATCACCACTTCCTTTTAGAAAAACACATCGTTTTCTTGGAGAAATGCAATGCAATGCAATGCAAAAAAAAAAAAAAAAAAACAGAATAAAAAAACGCCCATTCACTAGACCATCCATCGTTCCAATTCCATATTTACGGATCTGTGTCGTTTGGCTTTAAAGTCGTTGATGTGTCAGAAGTCAACAGATTTTTGGCATGTTCGTAAATTTTATTTTCATAAGTGAATCAATTGTTTGTAAAATTGGAAAGAGATGACTTATTATATTGCGTTGGAAACGGAAGACTTGTTGCATTGGACACAGAAGACGTTATATTGCGTTGATGAATATTGTCTCTACATTCCATCAAAAGATACGAAAAAACAACTTATTTTCTTGGATCTAAGTGTAATTTTGTAGAGACGGGATATGAACATAAAATAAGTCTATTAAATTACACTATTTACATTATTCGGACTATTGTCCTCATCTTTGTCCGAATAATGTAAATAGTGTACATAATACCTCATCTCAGAAATATAGACAGATCAATCAAATTAGTCAGTAAATTAAGAAGACGTATTAAAAATTACTGGAAAAGCTTTTTTTTATTTTGTATTTAGACAGTCAGTCTTAGTAATTGTACGAAAGATTTTATTTATTTACATTGTTCGGACTGTTGTCCACATCTTTATCATATTCACGACGTTTCGGCCGTTGTACGCTCCAGCCTTCTTCAGGTGATAGGAATTTCGAATTGAACCCTTTATTTCGTCCACCGCGGTAGATTGTTTAGTTCCATGTGCTATGCCTCTTCCGGGTGTTTTAGTTATCTCCCTTTAATTCAAATCGCCAAGATTTGTTCACCACTACAGAAGCCAGGTACTGAACACACAACATTTTGGGTCAAGTCACTGGGTCCAGTCAACGCTTTTATTCACTTGGTCATATGTCTTTGAGGAATATGACAATAAAGATGAAGACAGCAGTCCGAACAATGTAAATAATGTAAATAATTACAATATCTCATCTCAGAAATAAGAAAAAATTTATTTGTTAATAATCTTTTATTCAGTTGCTTCACCCCCAACTTCCAAATGTTAAAATTTCTAAATTATATTAGTTTAATTATTTTTCAGTAGTTTCCACTCTTTAGGCAGGCCCTTGTTGACAAAAAAGACGTGCTAGTTGGATGTGCCTTATTTATTTATCTATATCCACAAACTCACCTAAATAAAATTATTATAAATGGCTTCGATCGAATGAAGCCTGCAGGTTTAAGAGAGGACCATCCTTATTCGAACTTCGTTGACTGGTGCTACAGAATCACAAACAAAGAACTGTACCAAATAACAGAAACCACATCACTTAAGGATATCCAACAGCAATGACAACTAAAATGTATATCACATAAAACTCAAAAAGAAAATGGTGACATAATGAAGATGTTGACTTTCCACACTAACCCAAAAGAAAAACGTAAGAAGGGATCTTCCATCAATACTAGAAAGAGCGATAACAACGTCTAGACTTGAGAAAACTATTTTCCTGAAAAATTGTTTTAAGAGATAGATTTTATAAATTTCAACCGAAAGTACCACTTGCTGCTCGGTCAATGAATGCCAAATGTTTCCTTATAAGGAAACGGTTAATACTATCATTACCATTAGTCTAAAACATTCTAAGATGAATTGTTATCCTTATTATTAATTTCTGATGAGTTTTTTTTGGTCATGTTTCTGTTAGCTGTTTATACCAATTATTAGTTGTAGACTCGCATGAAGTTCTCCGAAATTATTTTCAAAACTATTTATTCTTATTATTAATTTCTCACCAGTTTTGCTTTTATCGATTGGAAATAAAGCATAAATCTCCAGAAAGGTTTCAACACGTATCTGATAATTTTGTTTCTGTCTTTAAACCAGGATTCTTTTTAAGCAATTTTTTTCTTTTCTTTTTTCAAACAATGTTGGATTTTTTCCTAAACTATGACCGCTTCTTTATTTATTCAATGTAAAATTTGCTTTGTTCTTATTGCATTTTAACTTGATCATCGTCACTTAAATTTTTCTTTTTAAATATTTATTGTACAGGGTGTGATGGATAAATTGTCATCTAAATTACGCAAAAATGAAGATAACACTGACATCTAATTTTAACAGATATATTTATGGAAATAAAACAAAATATCTTGAGTAAATTTATTCAATAAAATCGGAATTGGCTTCAACCACGGCCTCCAGATGACTTCAGAATCTCCTGCAAATTTTCTGGGCGATCTCCTCGTTTAAGTTGTTGAATGCTATCATGATCCTTGCATTCATCTTTGGTGTTACAAGGGGTTTTGGTGATCTCTCGCTCAGCTGCGCCCCACACATAATAAACAAGGGGGTTGCAATCTGGGGAGTTAGGTGGCCACCTGTAAAGGGTGGTATAGTTGTAGAAATTATCTGACAGCCATGACTGAATTCTCCTGCTTGTGTGGCAGTGTTGCAGACTCCTGTAACCAGACATACGGTCTTCCAGCAGCCACCTTCTTGACTTAAGGCCGCACTACCTCTTCAAGACACTTGATGCAGGCTTCCGTGTTGAGTCTGGGGCTATCACCAACAAATTCAGGAGTTCTTTTTTATCAGAAAAATCAGAGTGAGTTTTCTGAGCTGCCTTACCTTCGTAATCACCATTAGATTCATTCAACTCTTTCCGTGCACTGTCCTCAGATTGACATCCAAACACTCTGAAATGTACAGCATGCCGTTCCATATTTCTGGCAGAGTGCATTGCGCCATGGTACTCATTTTCTCACAGAAGTTGCCCAACTGACC
Source organism: Acanthosepion esculentum (assembly GCA_964036315.1). Classification (NCBI taxonomy): domain Eukaryota; kingdom Metazoa; phylum Mollusca; class Cephalopoda; order Sepiida; family Sepiidae; genus Acanthosepion; species Acanthosepion esculentum. The sequence goes on from OZ038496.1 coordinate 106,316,178, forward strand.
CTACTATACTGTGCAGTCGACAAAATCAAAAACAAACAACGTACATGCGCGAAATTAAAAATATGAAATGCCGACAATTTACCCACCGTACCTTGTATTTTAACAGAACAGCCGCTTAGTTGATTTACTCAGTCATCTTCATTTATTTTTAAGCATTAATCATTTGTGTGTTAAACTTAAAACTTCTGAACCTTTATGAGCAGGGAAATTTTGAAGAAAATAATATGATAATTCTCAAGGGAAACAAGCCAAATATTAGAGAACGAGAAGAAACTTTCCTAACCTCTCACTACGTTATCGTTATTTTTATGACCGGTGTTCAGAGATCTACATTCCTTAGTTGCACTAATCCAGCCCTTTACAATTAGGACCCACCATGCCACATACACAGACTAGACTCATCTTCATTCCCTTTGTATTCTATTAGTAAGGAGGAAGTTATACTCAGATGCCTTATTTTCCGTTTCAAGTCTATCGTGAACAGTTGTCTATCCTACATATTCTCATAACATGCACTCCTCACTCCTTCCTAGTACTTCATTAAAACAACTTCATTAAGTAATCTTCTACCTTGAGTGGGTCTTGTTTTTTTTAGTGTACAATAGTATAAAATAGACAAATCAAAATGATGTCATGAACAAAAACTACCCAAGATGACAGTAAGTAAAATATTAAGATGTCACAAAAAAAAAGCTATGATGTCATGACAAGCAGTTAAGATGTCACGTACAAAAAACTAAGGTTACACGGCAAAAACTATGGTGTCACAAAAAAAAAAAAAAAGAAGAAACGAAAAACGAGTTATCATGAGCAAATCTAAGAGGTCACGCACAAAAATCTGTCACGAACAAAAACTAAGAAGCCGCAAAAAACAAAGGTGTTACGAACAAAAAAGTCAAATTAAGTTGCCACGAACAAAAACTAAGACGTCACAAAAATTAATTAATGTGTCACGCACAAGAAGAAAGAAGAAAAGAAAAGAAGAATAAATAAGTTGTCATGAACAAAAAACTAAGATTGATTGATTGTTTCTTTAACGGTATATGGGTCATTTAATGTCGTAATTTAATTTTATAGGGAACTTGGAATAAAAAGTAATAAAAATATGTTATATCATATTCTGCTTTCACAATTGAATACATGGTAGATGATACTCATCTTTTGTGCATATACATGGTTAGAAGCGGTCATATACGTGTTTTAGGTTGTAGTTTTGTTAAAGCTATGCTTTAGAATACACTTTGATCTAACAAAAATTGTAGGACATTATATGGATTAATGCCATGAAAGTGTTCTTTCAAGTTTGTTTCGTAGTATTTTAAAAGAATTTGAGTGAAGTCGCTACAATTTATTAGTTTGTGCGTATTGTTGGTCATTTTTATATAATGTATTGCTGATATTTTTACTATAAAATGTATTTTTAGACTTTCTTAGTGTTTTGCTTTTGTTTGGAGGTTCACTATTTACCCATAAATGGGACCCTAAAAGGTGCTAATACCCGGGTCAGAGTGGAACTGGGAACAACAGTAGTTAAGAGGTATTTCCATGGTCCTCAAAACCTTCATTCTGCTGATCAGAGGCCTTGCTGCCGGATGTAGTTTATCGTCACACTCAAGACTACAAAAATGTAAGAGGTCACATAGAAAAAAACCCAAGATGCTATGAAAAAACAAAACAAACAAGATTCCACAAATAAACAACAAAAATTATTTTTTAAATATTCCTCCACCATCTTGTAATTAATTATTTTATGAGGAAAATGTCAATCAAATTGAAAGTCATTTTTAATTTACAGCTATTCATTTTAACAGACATAAAACAATTATTATTTAATTAAACGCCAATTAGAAGAAGCAGAAGACAAAAGAAATATTTTTACAGATAGGGTCATTAAATGGAAATTCAAGTATTTCTTTGGCGCAATACAGTCATTCTAGTTTTACAAATATGATAAAGTGAATGAATTCAGTTATGCTAAAATAAAAACTCTCTAACAAAAATATTAATTTTCACATTAATTATATAGGATAAATTTGTAAAACCCATAATCAAAATCTGAAAATTAACACATTGGTAAGGGTTTTTTGCATTTAATACGTTTGCTGCCACGTCAGGTCTTGCTCCATCATTATTTTTATTTATAGAGTTGTATATTTTATATGAAAAAGAAACAACCAAGCAACCATGGAGAACAAATGTTTCGCTGTGGATAACAAATAAATCCAATTCCGAGGACTCAGCTTTTACAGTTAAATGTAATAATATTTACCAAAATAAATCATAGACTTCCTTATATAGTAATTTCTAATAAGGATTTAAAAAAAGCAAAGATTAAATTATGCAAGGATCTGCAAAAACAAGGCTGTGAATAATTAGCTAAAAAATCTAAATACCGCTCCCTACTATAAAATCTTGCAAATCGGATTTTAGCTGAGAAAAATTAAAATCTCAGAAAAGACTTCTTTGTTTTTGGTAGCTGGTGTTACACCCCGAAAATCACACCATTCTTGACAGAATTTAACCGTAAATAGAATTGTATATGTACGATTTAATGATTTTTCTGGCGTTTTTGAAGCGAGCAAAGGATGGCAACTGTGCACAATAATAAATATTTATCTTTTTTTTAGTGGGGGAATTTGACTCATTGGTGAAGAAATGGACGCTACTTACCTCGTTCAGAGCCAAACATAGCTTACTGTTTAACCCCTAGATGGAGGGAAAAGAGATGGGTTAATACATTTGTCGTGGTTTCAGCTAGGAATTAAAATCGGTACGCCACACTTCCCACACTTATAATCGCTACACCAGGTGCAATTCGCAAGTCGAGAAGGAACTTTTGTCTCATTTCCAATCGGAAGACTATTTAAACTACACTAAGTTCTAAACACATTCTTAATACTGAAAGGGCTTTTATATATCATTCTATGGATGTTAAAAAATACCATATCAATTCAAGACGTAGGCAATCATGTCTTGTCACAGATTTCTTTATTATCTATGATTTACCTTGAATTCTTAGGATTGGAGTGATTTGGTTTTTCATTTCCTATACAGGCTGCCACTCAATCTGTCCTGCTATTTAACTAGTAGCTGTGTGGAGAAGAGAGATTCATGCTTCCTCGGGAGCATTTATACGAAATTAAAAGCAGCAGACGAGTCTGAAATTTGAACTCGGCTCGCCAATTTCCCGTTTCCGCGCCAATATCCGTTGCATTATCTGCATATTTTTGCCATCATTTTGTGGATAGCTAAGTTTAAATAAGCCTTTATTGATTTTGATTAATCTCGGTCGTTTCATTGCAAATAATCATGATAATTCCGACAATAATTATTCATTATTATGAAAGCCTAAAACTATCAAAGAAACATTTTAAGCAAATTATAAAAACATAAAAATCTTTGGGATTGAAACGGGTGCCACGATCCAGACCAGGAAACCAGACTTACTTATCGTAAAAAAAGAGCTGTCAGATTGTGGATGTCGTTGTTATAAAAGAACCCAGAGTAAAATCTTGAGAAATATCCAAAAGAAAACTACAAAACCTTGTTACACCTGTGCCCATAATCATTGGCGCACTTGGATTGATTGATATGTTTTTTACGGTTTATCAACCTTAAGGTTATTTGAAAGTAAGAAATATTTTGGATTGCAAGAATTTCTTTTGAGATAATAATAATAATTTGTTGAAACGTTCAACACCTAATATTCCCAAGCGGTCACCCATATAAGTATTGACTAAGCTCAACGTTGCCTGACTTCGTGATCGGACGGGAAACGGGGCGCACTTGGAAGGGTCTCCCAAACTGAATAGACGACACGTGTTCGCTCCAAGTATTATTCCTGTATTTTCTTCTCCCCAGGATTGTTTGTCTCTTCATTAAGGGTGTTAGAATAAAACGCTTTCTGGGATGGTGTTATCCGTCTAATAGAGAGAGATTCAAATATTAGAGTAACTTCTGAGGAGATCATCCCCTCAGAAGATGTATAATATCGGGGCTGGACCATGCAGTAGACTCTTGCAGGATCTCGTGATGCAATGATGAAGTGTACAGTTACCCTCTGACAACTAATCCAGTTAGTTCTTAACCATACCTCTTGGGGCGTTGATGTTTCGCTACTGCTTTCCAGTATTCCGATGTACCTAACTATATCCTACATGTTCTCTTAATCTGCACTTACTTCCTCCTCTTATGATCATAAACAACCATAAACTTCTAACTTGAGTGGCTCTTAACCTGTTCAAGTCTAGTGTTAACCGTTATCTCCCCCCTATCCATATAAACTACTCCTTAACATAATCCTCTGCCTTGAGTACCCTGAGCCTTGTACAGGGTGAACCTTACTGTAAAACAAATACTGGTGAAAGTCGTCAAATAATACTTACCAATTAGCAATTATGTTATTTTACTATATGTGCTACTGGTACTATGTAAATTAGTACTACTCTTCACATGGTTGAGACATCAGCGATTAAACCAGTGGCCCCATCAGGCATTGCTGGTGGGCAGGGGCGACGTTCTTGTAGGGTCAACGGCCATCTGGTACAGTGGGATAGACTGGGGTTCTAACACCATGGATGCAGCAAGTGCGGTGATGACACGTCATCGCTTGCTAGAGAGTTTCAAAGATGGAAGTCAACGGTAAGGGTTGAAGTTTTGCTGATGGAATCAACGTGAACAAGTCGAACGAACCTTCAAGTTGGAGGTCATCGGCTGTGTTTTGACCTGGAGAGGGATGAACAACGCCAGTTGCACTTGCCCAAGACACATTACGCATGAATGGATACCACCCCGCCTTTCAACCCAGATACGTGGAAGGAACTGCTTAGGTGTGCCGTGACAGTTCGATCACAGTTAGTCATGGGATTGATGATGATGATGATGTTTGTTAACAATTTTGTCTTGTATATTAATGTTTCTACATTGGGTTATATCCTTATTCCATGTCCCACTTTTGTGGCCTTGTAAACTAAGCTGAACTTAATAAATATCAAGGTTCCTCCTAGGATATAGATCATAAGTCATTATTACAGTCAGGAGTTAGTAGATTTTTGTCTGATGAAGCGATTGATTGATTTCTTTTTTTACGGCTTATCAACCTTTTGCTATTTAAAGCCAGACATTCTTTTTTAGATTGAAATAATTTTTTAAACATAATAATAATTTTTAAGGATACAATTTCAGCTAATTAACCCATCCCTGAGAGGATAAGTGGTGAATTCATATCTTTCTGAAGTAAGTGGATATACCGAACCCAACTGGAATTTGAAATCGAAGAGGCGAGTTCCAATTCAGACCAGATTTTCATTACACAACACGCACATCCAAGCTTACGGCACCTGATATTCTTAAGCGGTCACTCATCTAAATACTAACCAGGCTCGACGCTGCTTAACTTCGTACGAGATCCTGTGTTTCAACGTGATATGGCCGAAATCCCAGGACGAAGCGAAGTTAAATATAATAAAGTTTCGTCGTTGTACACCGACTAACAAATCGTCCAGGTTTCGTTGAATACAACAACGGTTGTGCTTAGAAAATATGAGAATTTCTTGTTATGAAGTAATAATTTACGTCAATACTTGTTGGTCAATATTTCTGCCTTGAATTCGATTCTCGCGTAGCCTTTTGCAGTTAAGGTAAATAAATATCAATATTAATGAAATCGTATTAGAGCGCGTGATTTAATATTAAGTTTTATAATTACAAGAAACTTCAATTGAACAATTTTCTTGAGAAAGGAAATTACTATTCAATGATTAAAGAAATTGAGAAAGAAAATCTAAATTAATGAATGGTTCTTAAATGACAACTAAATATGCACCGAATGGAGACAACAAACTAAAATAAATATGCCAAAATAAAAAAAAAACAATAAAATTCACCATTTGACTTTTAATCCGACGGAGAACATACTCGAATTGGAAAGTGTGTCCAATGGCGTCAGTTGTCGGATATTTGCTGAGACAGAGAAAAAATGGCAAAATGACACAAAACATCAAATTTAAATTATCGATTTTGATAGTCACTTCTTTCGTCTATACGCGAGTAGTCTTGTACACAGATATATTTACTAAGTTTACTTTAGTCTGACACAAGGCCACCCTCTGTAGATGGTCACATACCTTATAAATGGTCAGCGAGGTTAACCCGCAGAATATGTATGAAATAGAGATCTTAAAAACTTAATTTCACAGTAACTATTTTTACCAGAGCTCATATTGCAATTTTGTTGTTATTATTGCTTTTCTTTAGAACTCTGTATTACTGGCTTCCATTTTGTATTCATTTCTATGCTTGGTCGTCTTAGGAGATTTTTGAGGCTAGCATATATGCTGATTCGTTAAGTTTTCACATTTTCCAGTGACGTTCTCTGTCTAGTATTTCAACCTTATTCTATAGGGGGCGTTAATCTCCATTTTCTCTCCGTATGTGGTCAGCTACGCCTGATTTTTCTTTTTCTCCTTGTGTTACCGCATTACGATGTTCTTGTAGTCTTACTTTAAGAGGACTGCCCGTTTCTCCCTATTTCTTACCACACCTACGCGGGATGGTGTACACACAGTCCTTAAGCATGTTCTCCTTTATGGGGGATCTTACTCGGAAGAAGTGACTGCGAAGTGTCGAACAATTTTTGAAGGTCGTCCTGATGTCATATGGACCACATTTCCTTTGTATTTTCTCCGATAATCACTTCACATAGGGTAGTCAAACTGAAGCTGTTTTCTTAGTGTTATCATCCTCTTGAACCATTCTATCCAAGTTTGTCGGAGCTGCTGCCATTTACCCAGGGTAGTTGTTACGTTGTAGGGTACTGTTTATGCTAACCATTTCTTGATCATATGTGTCTGTGTCGGTACATGACTTTTGATCGAGGTTGTAAGCAGCGGACGATCGCTTTCTTTACACGGTGTGGGTGGTGAGAGTTGAAGTTGAGGTACTGTCTGGTGAACGTTGGCTTGCTGTCTTGAACGCATGCTCTGTTCAGGAATGCGAGTTTGTTAGTTATCGTTTTCTCTCTCCATTGTGAACTGTGACGATGATCTTAGTGAGTTCACATGGCCCACCAGTATCTGGACCTCTTCCTGGTGTGGATAGAGTATGAAAGTATCATTTATGTATCTCAGTCATAGGGTTGGCTTTCGTGATGTGGATTCTAATGTTATTTTTTCGAAGTATTCCATGTATGTGTTTTTATTGCTGGTGATAACGGCGAGCCCATTGTTAGGCCTTCATTCTCTTGATATATGTCTGATCCCATTCCGAAGTGTGTTGTTTGTATGCAGAAAGTCAGCATCTCCGTTAAGTCATCTATTGGTTTACTGGTCCGTTCTCCTAGATATAAGTCCGAGGTCAATCTGTCCCTTACTAATGAGAATGCCTCCAACGTGGGTACCTTGATGAACAAATTCACCACGTTCAGGTTCAACATCTGGTTGGATTGGATGGGAGCATGTTGATTATTTCCACGGAGTGGGCGGAATTTCGAACATATGGAAAATGAAGACAACAGTTCGAACAATGTTAATAATTACAATATCTCATCTCAGAAATATAGACATACTGTACATATGTATCTAACTTTGTTCATATCTATCTATCTATCTATCTATCTATCTATCTATCTATCTATCTATCTATCTATTTATCTGAGTCAGATCTATCTATATTGATCTGTTCATATGTTGTTTCTATCTATCTATCTATCTATCTATCTATCTATCTATCTATCTATCTATCTATCTATCTATCTTAGTCTGTTCATATCTATCTATCTATGCTTATATCCATCTATCTAATTCACTCTTTTCATGTATTTCACACTGTCCATATTTATCGATATTATTGCATAATTATCGATCTGCATCGTCAATCAATTTTCTATATATAATTTAAGGTCTGCGTTGCTCCGTGTGCAGCATAATTGAAATATTCAGTTTTATAAATTCATCATATTTTATTGATACAAAGAGATATAAAGGAACGAAAGATTTATGTGTTCCAGATAAGGTCGCTGGCATCGGATTCCAACAGCTTTAAATTAGAAATTAAATTGATATATAATAGCTGTGAAAGATAAATCACAATGTTTTGTTTGATGAGCAACAAAGACTGTAATTTTATTGGACATATATTATAAATTTAACAGTTATGCTTCATAATCAGTTGCATTATTACTTTTCGGTATCCCTACTTGCAAACAACAGTACACACATATACGTACATACACACATACGAATATATACACATACATTCAAATATTCAAATACATACATATCTACACAAGCACATACATATACTAACAAAATATATATACACACATACATGCAAACACATACATAAACACATACAAGCACATACATATCTTCTTCTTCTTCTTCTTCTTCTTCTTCTTCTTCTTCTTCTTCTTCTTCTTCTTCTTCTTCTTCTTCTTCTTCTTCTACATAGGTTACGCACCACTCTCCTCTACCGCTCTTGTCTTCAGGATGTCCTGCGGGTGTTAAATTCTCAAATTCCTTTCTTTCTCATTATGTGTCTTAGAAATACCAACTGTTTCTTTCTGATTCGAAGTATAAGTAATTTTGTTTAATTTTCCTTACAATTTCCTCGTGAAAAAAACGTAGGGCTACCAGATTTCGTCAACAGCTTATCAAATGTAAAACTTTCCATAACAGAACTAAAAGCCTTCAGCTTCGAACTGAAATTTACGACCAGAATAAAAAAAAATGACGACGTCATAGACACCAAAATAAATTAAAAAGAATTTGACTTCACTAAATGATTTACAGAAGGGAATATCTACACCATTAAAAACACAGACACAACACATGCCTAGACGCTTTTGAACTCTATCGTGTTCAAAAGCGTCTACGCGGCCTTGTGGATGATTAATTATTTTCCATCTTAAGAGTCTTAAAGTCACTTAGCACTTTCGGCCAGACGAAACATCGCGAGCTTCTCGCTACTCAATCGTTATATCCATGGCAGAGTTACACTTATTTGGTTCCACCAGCTGTAACCTTTACTGCTGAGACCTACGATGCCACATACACAAGCATGAATCATTTTCATTCATTCCGTATTCCATTAGTAAGGAGGAAATTTCAATCGGGCAGCTTCTCAAGAACTAATGCCTTGGGTAACAGAATCCCGAGAGGATGTTTTCCTAACCACTACAAACTTGACGTCTTCGAGTGTAGGGTTACTCATTATTTTTCCTGCATAACCCCATGAACTTCTCATTTACACCTTAAAACCTTCGGCCGATGTCATCAACACATTGACCGTCCTGGATATGATGATAAATCCGACAGCAAGGCCACTGATCCGGAGATTCTGGAGGCTTTGAAAAGCATGGAACCACCTCTTAATTGTTGTTTTTCCCAAATCCACCCTGACCCAGGGGGGGGGGTAGGAGCTGTTAGACTTCCTGTTATGGGAAAATTGTGAATCCCCAAACAAAAATCAAGGGAACATTTTTATAGTAAAATTATCAACAATACATTTTATGATCTACAAACTCTATATCTAAAAACATAAGTTAACCTGAAAGTATAAAATAATGTACAAAATATCTATAGCCATAATTTGTGTACACAATATTGAGATGTCGGCATTAAATAAGCCATTGGCGCTAAACAAAATCAGGCAACCAATCAATCAACATATTGAAGAATATAAATAATAATAAATATAAAGTCATAACGAACTTAGATATTAAATCATTATATACAAATATGCCATTTATTAAAGGTTGAAACTTTCTAAAGAACTATTTGACAAAATAAAAAATAAGCCTTTCACTTCGACCAAGAAAATCATAAAAATTTGTCCAAATCAAAATGTTTTTCACATTCAATAATAATTTTTACAATCAAAATCCGACCAAAAGTTATATGTTCTATCAACATCATTTTAGCTTGTCTCTTTTTAGAATTCTTATAAAATCTTTGCCCATTTTAAAATATCTTACCCCAAAATGCTGACTACCTTCGCTGTGCAGATGACAACTTACTAATATATCAGCACAAAAGTAAATTATTAGAGTTCACAAATAAACTAAGCAAAATCGAAGTTACAATTAAATTCACATATGAAAAATTAACAAATAACATCTGATCTTATCTTGATATTCTATAAATTGGAATTAATACTGGTTTAAAATTAAATATCTATCGTTAAGAAAACAAAAATAAACGGCCTCATAAATTTGTCCTCACGTTACAACAATAAATGCAAAATGACTTTTGTCTTTCACGACACGCCATTTTTTTGTTCGGTAAATCTTTCGAACTGGAGTCGTGACAAAAGTAAGAAGAAAAACGGAAAAAGTGTGAATAAGATAAAAAATATTTCAGGATTAACTGATTTAATGTCTACTTTTAAAAAAAATTCTGTTTCGCACCATGCAAGGCAGAAAAGCCACTAAGACACGAGGGGGTACTAAGTGTGGAAGAATTAGGAACAGAAACATTAATAATGAGCGGGAAGAGGAATGAGTAATCAGGGAGAGAGCAGATTGTGATTGACATTGCATTTAAACATTTTGTCGATTAAAGTTGGCTACACTTGAGGAAAGCCAGAGAACACTCAGGCTGTAAAGTAGTAAAATCATCAATACCAAAAAATGAGGACACGCTTCTTATTAATGAATACAATAATGTTAATACTTCATCTCTGAAAACAATAATAAGAAGGCCAGAGAATGTATCAACCGAGACACGACGATCAAAATAAACGAGAAGGAGATATTCGCCCAAATAAATTGTGAAATAATAATAACACTTCGTCTCAGGAAAGTCGGAAAACGTTGTGGCCATCATCATCAGTCGTTAAGCATTTGAGCACCTAACCTATCCCACTACATATATGAGTTGAAAGCCAAGGAGTTATTGATTTATGCATGTCGTGTTTTGAGCAAGTAGACTTCTTCCAATTTAAACCCCAGCTAATGAACTCCAAATTGAAGGATTGATTTGGTCAAGGACACATGGCCATTGGTTCTATCAGTGGGACTCTTCCTGCTCTGGTCGTTGATTATAGTCTAGGGAGTCCTCACCCCGTCGAGGCCGTTATACTACAGCACTGGCTGCATACATCAGTATGGAGCCCAATTTACACAAGTGTGCTAGTTGGCTTTTGACCCTACAAGTCGGTTAATCCGTCCTTTGTGTCTAGAAAAGAATACTGAACTGTTGTGTTATATTCAGTCGTCTTATATGAATGCTGGGCAATCTCCTCACAGATGAAGAAGAAACTTGAAGCAACATAAATGTGGTTCCACAAAAGGAAAATACCATGGACCTAGCATGTGAGTAAAGACGAAGTTTTAGAGAAAATGGAAACTTATACTTAAAATCAGGAAGAAGCAGTTGAAATTTCTTGGACACATAATAAAGAAAGATGATTTGGAAAATTTAATACTAATAGGACAGATTGAAGGCAAGATAAAAATAAGCAAAGAACTGATAACCTACTTAACGAGTTTGAACAAATGGATTACGGAGCAAAGGTTTAGGAGAGATGACAAAAAGAGAATAATTATTAAGAGCTATAAAGGACAGAAAACTTTGGAGAGCCATAATCGCCTACGCCCTGAAGGGTCTCAGCACAAAGAAGAATGGTGTTTAGCTATCATCCTACCCCTAAAACGTGGTGGAAGAACCGGTTTACTCGCCGATGACCGCAGAATCCGGCAGGTAGTACTGGGTTACATGGTGCCTGGAGCATTAAAAAAGGCACTATTTAATCTCTCTTCCGACAACACTTGTAAGCTTTTCTATTTTGTCTTATCTCTACAATCAATAGGAAAACTTGAGCAGGTTTACGATAACAAAATAACTCGACTAATTTCCGCTAATTGTATCAAACAATGACATGCACAGAACGTGTTTTTATGTTAGATTTTTTCCCCTGATTGTGTTGCCAGATACGATTGATTTTGAGAAGAAAATAAGCGCACACATATATTAGTGTTTACAAACGTGTAGGAAGTTTTAATGGCGGCTAATTTTGAGAGGTAATTTGTGTCCTCATGATATTAGCGAAAGCAATGTAATCAATAGAAAAGCTTTGTGAATCAAATCCAATTTGAAAATGTCAACCAGTGGAAAAATAGCATGGTACAAAAAAAAACCCAAAAAACATGGCGAGTTTATTGTTCTTATTTTTCATGAGTTTAATCTCACTGTTAAAACACGATAACAATATTTAATTTAAGAATTAGATTCTATTTAAAAAACAACAAAAACTTCATGTCACTCCATATTTTCTTGCTTATCTTCAATTCTTCCTAATAGGAGTAGACAGGTTCGCCTATCGCCCGGTTCACACCCCTTTCACGTCTTTTGTTTCTTGTTTACAATTGAATTTGCGGTTCTTTCTCCAAGGGTTTTCTCATTCTCTTTCACTCTCAATAAACCCTAGCGTTTTAGTGGCATTAATGCCTTGCTTAGAATAAATATTAAACTAAACAACATTTTATTCACCGCTGAATCATTTTGAGGTTTTATCAAATTTAACATAAATTATATTTTTCTTTTTCTTTTATGTCAAAGAAGAGTATACTGTCTAGAGATGGGCAAATAGGTTAAAAAAGAGACCTACAGATAGAGATTAGTAATTCGCCCATTTTGTGTAACAGATTTTTCTGGTGACTTAAATCACTATGGATACATCAAAGTTGTATACATGCGGATTATACAGAGTGCCTTCGTATTTTTAAAGAAACAGTTACAGAAATTAAATGCCGTGATTACTGTCAGTTTTCGATATTGTAAGTTTAAAAATATTCTTTATTTCATAGAAAAATACATGATTGATATTTACTAAATTTTTAGTTGAATGTAAAGAGGATAATACGAACAGAAAGTGTGCATTGTAGTAATCTTCCTAGGCTTACGGTGTAGGGATACAAACGGCGATCGTTTCCCTTTCGTTTAGATAGTTACGAGGGTCACGTGACGGTGGGTGAATGAGGTCAGGGGATTAGAGTGACGAAGGATACTTGTGATGTAGGACCTGAAGAAGAAGGACGTCCCTAACCCACAGCCGTACGCCTTACAGGAAAAACCACATGTTCTCTTCTTGTTGCTTTTTCCTGTCTCTCTTTCCTTCTATCCATTCTGTGAGTATCAGGTTTTCCAAGCCTCCCTTCCTCATTATGTGAAACGGAAATTTCAACTGCCTCCCGCTGATGTTAAGTATAAGTTTACTTTTTGTTTCCATTCAACTTCCAAACTTCATCGTTGCTCCCAATGTTCAGCCCGTGGTATCGTTAGCATCCTTCTATAGGACCACATTTCTGTTGTTGAGAGTCTTTTCTTCATTGTTTAAGAAGTTGTCCAGCATTTGGTGCCACACAGGAGAACAGATATCTTTGTTTTCTTTATTTCCAACGAAATTTTCCTGTCTCTGAATAAACTACTTAGCTTTTAGAATATGTTTTTTGGCCATCCCAGTGCGTCTTCGAATCTCAGTGTCGCCCTTTCCGCCCTCTACCAAGTTGATATTACGTAAGGTTCCCCTTTTTTACACAGAGTTTGTTGTTGCATATATGTTATAATTTCACTGCGTGCGACATTTTGTGTACGACGTAGCATTATTAAACTCTCTCTGAGAACGAATCATGTTCGTCATTCTTTTTTCCATTCAGCTATTCGTTCCGTCCGTGTCTTGAGGTGTTATTATATCACGGATATAATAATCCCCATAATGGGAGAATAAACCTTTTTACCATGGCTCTCTTCTCTTACAACAGCATATCGAGTCTTTCCAGATTGTCTAAGGTTGAATTGTCATTTTGATAAATGAAAGTGAAAACGAGAGTCATTTTGATAATGGAAAGGAAAACATAGGTTTGGTTTGTATGAGAGTCAAGCGGGCAGAGAAAGGTTCAAGAGGCAAAAAGGTAGAAATAGGAATGGTTTGCAGAAAAGTCAAACCTGTAGACATAGGGTAGGTTTATACGGTAGGTAAAAAGGTATACATAGGTTTTCTTTATATGAAAATCAAAAATGTAGAAAAAAGTTTGGTTTGTACGAAAGTTAAAAAAGTAAGCATAAGCTTGGTCTGTATTAGAATAAAAATGGTAGACAAAAGTTTTGTTTCTATGAGAAGTTTGGTTTTGCTGGAGAATCAACAATGCTAAACGCAATTGTAATAATCAGGTGCACAGTTTGTGGATAACGCCTCCGCACTATATTCTTGACCCCAACCGACAGGGTTATTATTTTCTTTGTAAGAAGGTAGTGATTGTCTTTTAGCTCAGCATGCGAATTTCTGGATGTTTCCTGGAATGATGACACCTGGAGAAAATAAGTAATTAACATGGCAGAAAATATCCAACTAATTAGGTGGGAAATAAGCAACTAAATAGGTGGGAAATAAGCAATTAAACGAGGCCGGAAATAAGCAATTAAACGAAGCCGGAAATAAGCAATTAAGTAGGCGGGAAATCAGCAACTAATTAGGTGGGAAATGAGCAATTAAAAGAGCCCGGAAATAAGCAATTAATTAGGCGGGAAATAAGCAATTAATTAGGCGGGAAATAAGCAATTAAACGAAGCAGGAAATAAGCAATTAAGTAGGCGGGAAATAGGCAACTAATTAGGTGGGAAATAAGCAATTAAGTGAGGCCGGAAATAAGCAATTAACAAGGCAGGAAATAAGCTACTAATTAGGTGGGAAATAAGCAATTAAACGAGGCCGGAAATAAGCAATTAACTAGGCGGGAAATAAGCAATTAACGAGGTAGAAAATATCCAATTAAACGAGGCCGGGAATAAGCAATAAACAACACGGGAAGTAAGCAACTAATTAGGTGGGAAATAAGCAATTAAACGAGGCCGAAAATAAGCAATTAACTAGGCGGGAAATAAGCAATTAACGAGGTAGAAAATATGCAATTAAGAAGGCGTAAATTAAGCAACAAATTAGGCGGGAAATGAGCAACTAATTAGATGGGAAATAAGCAATTAACGAGGCGGGTAATAAGCAATTAATAATCTGGCTTAGTTTAGCACATTCTAAAATGGTGAGGCATTTACTAAAAACTGAACTCACTAAAGTAGTGTCGGTCCTTATATCTGTTTACTAAACGCAATATTGTCTGGTATAAGGGCATTGTATTTGGCAATCAATTAAGGCTCTAATCTAGCTATACCTACCAATTGGTGTGCGATTCTTGCAATGTGCCGCGCTTCCTTAGAACATGGATGGTCATATTTCTCCACAGCATCCTGTCTTTCCTCATTCCGAGTAACTTTTTACTGTTTATTATCCATCTTTGTCGTCGCTCTGCCATCTGTTTTCTTTCAATTCTTCCAATCAATATGACCTGTGAGTGCTTGATTCACTAGGCTCTCTTTCCTCAGAAAATTTTAACTGTCTTCTTTTGATTGTAAATACAAGTATCCTTTTACTTTCCATTTTCCTTTCAAACTTTTCGTTGTTCACATTTTCAGTCTATAGTATTCTACGTATTCATTAGTAAAATCACATCTCTGTCGCTTTAAGTTACTTCTTCATCCGTGAAGAGATTGTCCAGCATCCAGGGATAATATAGAACAGGATTTTTCAAACTGTGGGTCTCGACTCTTTAGTGGGTCGCGAGATAAATCAAATGGGCGCTACAAAATAGAAAGAAAAAACATACGCAAGATGTTGCACAGCATTCGTAAATTATCGCTGGTTTTTCATCGAGGTAATCTCGTATTAAATTTTTTTGGTCATAATCCTTTCATATTCACGAATAATTTCCCGTAATTTACAATTAAATGAGGCAAGAAATGCACTGTAACAATAGAAATCACTTTTATTACCCAAGTACTTTCCATCTCTTGCTGAGATCATCATCAGGGGAGCAATTGGTAAAACAAAAACTATGTGTAGCTATCCATTACTGACTTTTTTCTTTTGCATTTAAATACTATGGCTGACAGTTATACTTTAGCGTTAATTAAAACGTGAATCGTTATCCATTAAGTAATTTTTCTTTTATGTTTGAGTGTTATGGTAGAATGTGCATTAAGACGTGTCTTCTTTTCTTCTGAAAGAGAATTTTCTGCCCCCCACACAGTCTGTTCTCATTGAGTTTATATAATTTGTTCGTCAAACTCGTTGAGGCCTGCGATAGAAGTTTCTAAGAAATTTCCCATCCCATAATACATTTGATATTTCTTCTTGTGTTCAGATTTCCGTGTCACATATTCCAGCGTCTGTTACTGCAAATATGTCTTTTTCACCTTCCAGATACATCAGCTCCATCTTGGGCTGATTTTGCTGACCACTATACAATTTGTCATATTCCAGTTAATAGTTTATTCTTTCATGTTATTTAAAAAAAATATCTTATCTAAAATCAAAAGAGCTTATAATGTTATTGGTCCTTAGCTGGCATCACGATTTCAGTCACGTTTCTAGCGCAGTGACGTGGCTTCCCTCTGTCTTTTCTATAAATATTTTCACGGCAGTTCTAATGAGCTCTCCTCCTTGGTACCAGGATCGCATGAAATTAAGAAAACCACTAGATTGGTAATTAGGTCTCTTCGTTTTACTCTTGAAATAACAGGATGTAAATTCTATTCTAATAGTTTCTTTTCCGCACTTCTTACCTGTGGAACTCACTTCCGGTTTCTTGGTTCCCCGCCACATACAATCTTCAAAAATTAAAATGCAACGCCAATCTTCAAATATATATATATATATATATATATATATATATATATATATATATATATATATATATATATATATATATACTAACTGAGGTATCCTGCGTTGGCCGGATATACATGGCTGCAATTGTATAACCGCACCCCCTGCATACCCCCCACTGTCTAGAAAAGTCTTCTTGCATCCCCACTTGCATGCATCATCCTTTGGTATACTAAACTACTCATATTTTTTACGGTATATCCTTCGAAAGCGTTTGATTGTTCTTAATAAAGGAATTCCATCGATTAAACTTCTTGTGCGGATGTTGCTCGGGGTTAAATTGTTTCAATGTTTTAGATATTCAGTAAATTTCTTATGTCCGTAATAACATTCAAATAGTATGGCATTGTACACAAATCTAGTAATCAAACAAAAACAGAGTTGAAGCATCAGAGCTTGATTCAACTGCAAGTGTAAACACAGGTTCTTTGGGAATTTTTCCCTCTTAACGCTTCAATAATCCTTCTCAAACAATCTTTGCATCAAAGATATATATATATATATATATATATATATATATATATATATATATATATATATATATATATATATATATAGGTAAAATGAGAACAAATGAAGTATGATTCCACTGTACGTAACATTTAATTTAAAAGAAGGCTCAGTTCATGGTAGTGTCAAATATTATTTATTTTAGGATATTAAAACATGTTATAAAAATTCCTACACAATTAAAATTTGTTTCAACACTATGAATGTGTCTCTTCAGGCGATGTTAAACTACTGGCAAGTGAAAGATTTATTTGATTTCAAAAAGCAGAATAGTCTTGTGCGCTTTGTCGTGATTAACCAATCGAATGTGACCTGCGCTAAATTCAAATTCACCGGAAATAAAAAAATTTTAAAAATAATTTAAATGCCTCTTTTTTAAATAAAACAAAATATTTTATTTGAAAGAAAATAACTTAAAGTTAATCCGTATGAAAAGAAAAATATATTTCCGTGTGTAAATAACATTTTAGATATTTTAAAAACATTCTTACGTTTCCTCATCAACCCATCGAATCTCCATATCGACAAATAAAGTAAACAACGAATTTTAAAATCTCTTAAAAATTTAGTATTTATTCTAGAGATGTATTTCAAAATAAATTAGTAAACTTAAGGATTAATTAACTGGATTTTGTAAAAGTAAGACTTACTTATTCCTTAAAACATAAGGAAAATAACATTTATTTACACGCCGTTGTTTTGTGAACTGTCATCAAGTTCATAGGACATGAAGAGTAATTTCTACTGCTGTCCCCGAAACGCACGAAAAATGAAATAAATATTGAACACAAGAAATTGGTGTTGTTTATTTTTAAAATTGGTATTGTTTATTTTTCAAAATAACTTATCTTTTCTGAAAATTAGTAGAATGAATTTTATTTTTTATTCAACATTAGAAATATAAAAATATTTAAAATTTGGTGAAATGACACTTCTAAGTTTAATTAATCGTTTTTATTTTTTGATTATTTTATGACCGGTTTGAGGTCATAAAATAATTGCACTCAATGACCTCATGATAATTATTCCGATTTAAAAACGTATTGAACTAAAGGAAACGTTAAAAATGTGTGTAGGTGGAACTAATAAAACTCAATACTAAGATATTACTTTCCCGAGACGGAGGTGATGCAGAACTTTCGGAAAAAATTCATTTAAAATATTTCTTATGCAAAAATGACACTAAATTTTCGATTTTTCGATTATTCAAACATATCTTAAATAAAAACACATTTCTTTTATCATCTGCAAAGTGGAAGAAGAATTTCAAAATCTCACTGAAAGATTACAAGAAAATTTTTCAAAAATAATTATTCATAATAGATTTTTGCCCGCTGTCAAATAAGAAAGAAAATGTTTTTTTTTATTAAATTATGTAAGCACAAACTCTCGACAAGAAATATTTTTTCAGTTTTATTGAATTATTTTTGTAAGGTTTCAGGACAAATTTTCAATATTTTTTGATTTGAGATTGCAAAATATTTTACTGAAATAATGTCTTCTTCAGGTATTATTCTTTATAAAAGTTTAAAAAAATATTTGCCATCACTCTCCCCCCACACCAATTTATTTCCGATGCATCTAATTGGATGAATGTAACTGATCCTCCCTGAATATTTCTACGTAGTATTCTAAATAGCACATTCGTTAATAAATAAGCGCTGAAAAAGTCATTTTGACCTGATAATTTCTTGATTTTTGTTGTTTTTTAAACTCGAGGTTACTTTTTTGGTTTTCAATCATCAAAAAACGCATCCACTTTGGCGCTACCTAATCAAGCATAAATAATAAAAAAGAGAAATGGTGCGATCGAAAATTTATGAGGAAGAACAATATTTAAACAGTAAATTAATGAGAAGAAATTTTGAAGAATTAAAATGCTTTTTTCCAGAAAATCTTTTCTAAAAATTGTAAGAATAGAATTTAATTTTCTTCATTTTTATAATTTTATAAATTTGACATATATATAAATAGACTATTTTATTAACAGCTTGAAAATATAAATTCTGATTGAATAAACATTCCTGAAGCAGAGGATTGTTCGCGCCCTTTCAGAGCAATTGATAAAAAGTATAGTAATGTCATATGATTGTATATTTATATTAAATATATTGACCTCCCCCTCGCAAAAGCAAAGGCCTAGTATTTATATATATATATATATATATATATATATATATATATGAAGAAATATAGTCTTAAGATGTCCTATATTTATGGGATAAAGTGCTCAATATCAGAGATAGAGCGTGTGTAAATATAAAAGTGTACGTAGACGTTAGCACTTAGAGGCGACAGTCTGTTTCATGCTAGATGCAATCGTCAGGCCTGACGATTGCATCTAGCATGAAACAGACTGTCGCCTCTAAGTGCTGACGCCTACTTTCACTTTTATATATACATATATATATATATATATATATATATATATATATATATATATATATATATATATATATATATATATATATATTCAAAACAAGTTTTATTAAATTCTACTTGTTTTTTACTTTTATATTCCCAATTTTCAAATAATTGTATAGGGTGTATCAAAAATTGATATCATTTGTGTTGTAAATATCTGAGTAACAACGTAATGTAGGGAAATGAAAGTAAACAATTTTATTGTTGAGCAAAATAAGATTTATTCATTAAAATTTAAATGAGAAATTCAAAGTTATGTTGATTTTATGAACGATTCCACAATTTCTTGTGCTTTTGTTTGACATCTGCTTTTAAGGTGTGATCACTTGCAGGGTGTCATTCGCAAGCATGTCCTTATGACACGCCAAACTGTCGTTGGAGGAATCTAGGTTTCCAGACTTTTCTTTTATAGACTTCATGGGGCTTCGGAAAAATGTTTGCCGAATCCGCTAGAACAACTCTTTCTATACTGGTGGTCCTTTTGCCTTCTACCGACAGCCTTCCTCTTTGAAGTTTTTGAACTGCATTTCAGTTTGTGCATTTTCAGCGAAGTCTCTCTCAAATTCATACTGCACTGTCTTCTTCGACTGTCTTTGAACATACTCCAATATGAAAAGTGCCTTTTCTTTTCCAGTGCATGACATTTCTATATATGAAAAAAAACAAAACAAAAACAAACAAAAAACAAAACAAAACAAAAAAAAACATTAGTCGTGAGTTATTTCTACACATGCTGTTAAAATTTTAGATCATTTGAACGAGAATTAATTTAGTTATTAGATTAAGTAATGATATCAATTTTTCTGAAGCACCCTGTATATCAGGATGGAAATTGTGAATAAACAGTTCGAAGTTCGTTTGTTTCATAAAACAAACATTTATCAACAATAATTTATCAACCATGTTATCGATCTACAAATAAAATTGGCAAAATCTAGGAAAAATGACGCAAGCAACCATCTTGATATAAACGGGATTAAAAACGCATTAAAAATATAATTCGCCGGTACCTATCACTTAATAAACACGGAAAACGGGTTAAATTTATCATCAATTATAAAAAGTTAAAAAAAACAGTTATTACTACTAAGTCCTAGTATGTCGACTGTCGTGTCATCCTAGGGGTTTGGGTTGGGCATATATTAGGAGACACAAGGCGCTACTTTGTGTGTTTCCGCAGTTTCTGTCTGGCTCGAAATAATTGTCCATTATGAAGGATCGTTTAGACACGAAGCAGTATCCTGAAGAGTATAAATATTTAATATGCTCCCCACAAAAAGAAGAAAACGCATAATAATTGAGGTATTCCTTGTCGTGTGGTCTCGCTCTCTTTACTCATTACACATGACGTCACTTTGAACGGATTCAAAACTTTCAGCGCTCTATAAAATACTAGGACGTAGCCAACAGAATCGTGTTTACAACAAATGGTTTTTGATAATGTCTGAGAGAATCAGAATTACTTGAAGAAAAAAAGCAGAACAATCAAGAACTTATGACGGTTTATCTACAGTTTCGATTCTGATTTACAACGCCTTATTCCAAACTGGAAAAATAAAATAAAATTAAAGAGACAGACCTTGTCGGTTTGAATTGAATTGCACCTGTTTGGATGAATACTCGCTGCTTTAATAGAACTCACACATACACACACTCAAAAACGCACACACGCATATATATAAAACCCATTTATATATATTCAACACCTTTGTTTCTAACGAAATGTTTATATAACTTAATGATTTGTTTAGCTTTTGGAAGCCATCTTTCACTATTCCAATGCCCCTTCGGATTACAGGATTCATATTTTGCGCCATCTCTTATAACACGATTAAGATAGAGACAATTTTCTGTGTGCTTAATTCAGATGTCTCTAGTTCATTGCTCATACCTCGGGCGACTCCCCTTGCTAACTACTATATATTCTGTCTTAAAAATGGCTAGGATATATTTTTGTCCTCTTAAAAATGTCTAGGATATATTCTGTCTTCTTGAAAGATGGCTACGATATATTCTGTCTTCTTATCACTCTCCGTAAAGTCTTCGGTGATGTGACTTCCATCTGTCTTTTCTACAAATATTTTCATGGCAACTGCTTAGACACGCCATTTTCTTTTGTGCCCCGACTGTATAAATTTAAGCGTACTACTTGGTGTGCATCTCGGTCCAACCTTTTACTGTTGAAACAGTTAAATGTAAGCGTCTCTTCTTCTCCAACAGCCTCTTCTCTCGTACTTCCCCACCGTGGAACTCCGTTCCACTTACTTTCTTCCCTGATGACTATAATCTTCAAAAATTTAAATGTAATGTTAATCGACATATTCTGATGGCTTGATCCTTGTTCTTCTTTTTATCTTTTCCTTTATTCTCTCTCTTCTATAACCTTTGCATACGAGTGACACTCCCACCTTGCTTGAGGTGAAATGCTTATAAAAATGGCTATGATATATTCTGTCTTCTTAAAAATGGTTACGATATATTCCGTCTTCTTACTCCTGATTTTTACTCCTTTCTCTTCTCTTTTTTAATTTGTCTGAGAGTTTCTGTTTTTCTCTTTCTGTTTCTGCCATCAACACAGAATCATTTGCCTATCTTATGTTGTTAAGACTATGTCCGCCAATAATAGATTCTGGTGAGTCTTATTAAGTTTAATAAAGATTAAATGGTTTCGACGTTTATATAGTGGCTCGAACATCGTGCTCTTATGGAAACTTAAAAACAGAAGAAGAAATTAAAAATGGCTCCACATATTCAGATGAGGAAACAGATTAAGAAAATAGCGGAAGAATAAGTCATAAGTTAAGTGAAATAAATGAAATCTTAAATTGTTTCTCAATTGTAAAGTTTCTCTTTGCGCTGGAAGCACATGTGCGTGTTCCGACCGCTTGGGTGAGTTTGCGGACAAAAATTGGCTGATTGCCAAAAGGCTAAGGAATACGAAAAAATAAGATAATGACGACATAAATGGATTAGTTTTTTTTTTATATAATAATGGCAGCCAATCAAAATTTTGATGATGATAAACAGCTGACAAAAAGAGTTTCGCATGGAAATAAATGAAGATTAATTCCCAGATTCATTTTCTGACTGAAAGTAGCTACACGAGTTTTATAATTCTATTATTTGACGAATTATCCAGAATTATGACTTCGATATAAACGCTGTGACGCCATAATCCTCAGGGAATTCTGCGTGTTGGAGTAAGTACCTTCCATAAAAAACGAAAATAAAGAGATGAGGTTAATGGAGAGCATAAATGAAGTGATATTAGGGGTTCTGTCTCAGAATTTCGTTTCGACAGCTTTGTGTTCTTCAGGTGGTGGTAGCGTCTAGTAAACCTTGAATATTTCAAAAGTTTGCATTTCTTCAAAAGAAAAAATAACTAGCTTTACAACAGAATCTTTTTAACACCAGCAGAAGCTGTGGCATTTTCATGGTTTTCCCTATTTGAATTTTCTGATGGATCTTAATTTAATGACTGGATTAACTTGCGATATCCACGACTACAAAATACTCATTGAAAGTTCCCTATTGAATAAATTACATATTTGAGCTTATTCACTTTAATAAAATACTACAACAAACACAAGGATCATTATTTAAATAAGTGGGTACACATCGGAGGCACGGTGGAATAATGTATAACGGCTCAGATTGAGGAATGGGAGAGCCGAGTTCAAATTTCAGTTGAGTTCATTTCACCTTGGGAAAGATATGAATCCACCTCTCCCCGACCAGAGTTATGGGTAAATATCAGGATAGACAGGGACTTATAGCATTGATTGGTTTCTAGACATTCCAATCCTTCTGAGTGAATTATTTTCTTATGTTATTACTGTAGCATTTTTTAAATTAAAACTGTGGTTGAATTTATTTCTACGTATAGTGTATTTGTCAAATTGTTATGAGGTCTCTTTTGTGCTCATAGATGCGTTTTTAAAAAATAAATTATGCCTGTTTCTCCAATTTACTGTGAGGAACAGTTTTGACAATTTATTTTATATATGCCAGCTTCGGAAATATTGTTATGGGTGCTTTTTAGATCTGATTTTATCCCTAATGCTTTTGGAAGTGGTTCTGATTATTTGGATGTTGTTTAGATGGGATAGGTTGTTCTGGAGAGTGAATGTTACGGAATTGGTCAATAGTATTATGAATCTGTTCTTGTATAATTTATTTTTATGAATGATGTTATTTTTGTTACGGTTGTATATTTTGTATGCCTTTCTTCCTTTTTTCTTGCCTGGAAAAAGTCCCAGTGGACAAAACGCGTCGGCTAAAACTACACACAGTTTTTCGATTGTCTTTTTGCCTTTATACATATTGTCTTTTTCTACAGATCAATTCTGAGAATTTTTACACACTCTGACACACACACTGACACACACACACACACACACACACACACACACACACACACACACACACACACACACACATATCCTATTTCATAATTTCTCTTTCTTGTCGTCTTCACTCTTACATCACTGTATCACTTCCGTTAGTATTTTTTATTCTTTCTTTATCTCCAACACTTTATTCAGCCACTCACTTGCTACTTTCTCTTATCCCCCCACACTGTTACCCAACTCTTATTTTCTTTTCTTTATTCTCCATCTCTCTTCACCCTCTCTAATACAGACATCGTTTCCACTCCTGCCCATTGTTTCAACTCATTCTCTTCTCCATTCTGTTATCTTACACTACTTATTTGTCTCTTTTTCCCTCTCTCTAAAACTCTTATCGTGTTACCCCCTCTCCATCCAGTCACCTCACTCTCACTCTTGTTCTATTCTTCCTCCATTATTCTTCCGTCTCTTTTTTTTCTTTCGGTTTCTGTTCTTCCTTTCCCATCTACTCGCATTTCCTGCATTATTCTTCCGAACTTCCTTGAGTCAGTGAACAATGGTACCCGGGCCAAACAAATGCCTGGATACTTCATGTGAACAGTCACCAGATGGTTGCGAAATGGAAAGAATCTCTTTTAAATCATAATCAACAAACAACCCACACCTGTGGTCATATTCACATCAGTTAAGACAAGCAAAGTCATCTGTAAACAAACTGATGTAAATAAACCAGCATATTCATACATACATACATATGATGAAAATGTGGAAAAGACAAAGCAAAATCCGAATATATGAGTTTACTGTTTTTATTATGTTTTTGTTTTTGTTATTCTGTCGACGTCAGACGTTTCGGTCAAATAGACCTTCTTCGGGACATGGTTAATGGAGACATAATTATATTAGATTTAAGTTTGATGGAGAGACGATATATACAGGACTGGTCAGAAACAGAAAAACTGAAATTCTAAAGTCAAGTATTCTTTCTTAGAGTCGGATATGCTGGCGTCGCGTGGGCGGCAACTACGAAGACCTGCGCACAGGGAAGAAGATTGTGTCCTAAGTGGAAGGTGAGGGGGACTATTTAAAACTATAGCTTATCGGTACGTTTGTCACGCATTAATCTCGCCACAGAGGTCGCGATCTGAAAGAAACCAGGTCTATTATTTACTGTATGTGAGGTGGCTATCATGCCAGCCTCATAAATCTGTCTAAGGTTCTTATTGTGGATATATTTTAAGATCTTCACAGAGTCGAAATCAAAATTGTGATCAGATTTGGCTATGTGTATAACTAAAGCACTGCTTAGATTACCGAGGCGAATGTCACGTTTATGTTCGGAAATGCGAGATTTCAATGATCTACCTGTCTCGCCGACTACTACTACTACATCAAAGGTGGAGAGAGGCACACTCTCAGCTGCCCCTGATAATCCCATTGGCCGCATCTTTCTACCGAATAACCCTCTGACCGAACACATCTCCAACAATCTAAACGCGCTAAAAATTAAAACTACTACATTACCCACTAAATCTATACGTAACATATTGAGTAATACGAGCAGACAACATATTACATCCGATGCTTGCGTCTATCAGGTGCCCTGCAGAGACTGCAACCTGAGTTATGTAGGCGAGACAGGTAGATCATTGAAATCTCGCATTTCCGAACATAAACGTGACATTCGCCTCGGTAATCTAAGCAGTGCTTTAGTTATACACATAGCCAAATCTGATCACAATTTTGATTTCGACTCTGTGAAGATCTTAAAATATATCCACAATAAGAACCTTAGACAGATTTATGAGGCTGGCATGATAGCCACCTCACATACAGTAAATAATAGACCTGGTTTCTTTCAGATCGCGACCTCTGTGGCGAGATTAATGCGTGACAAACGTACCGATAAGCTATAGTTTTAAATAGTCCCCCTCACCTTCCACTTAGGACACAATCTTCTTCCCTGTGCGCAGGTCTTCGTAGTTGCCGCCCACGCGACGCCAGCATATCCGACTCTAAGAAAGAATACTTGACTTTAGAATTTCAGTTTTTCTGTTTCTGACCAGTCCTGTATATATCGTCTCTCCATCAAACTTAAATCTAATATAACCAATAAACTGCCAAACTGACCAAAGGAATTCAAAGCAGCATGAATCCATCCAGCTTTTATCTCAAATAACAACTTAAAAGAGACTGTTTGACCAACAAAGAAATGTTAAAAAACTCATGTTAAAAAGATAAAAAACTCATGTTAAAAAGATAAAAAACAAATGAAAACTACAGAGAAAAGTTCATTTTTATCCATCACTGCTACCAGCAAACAGAAATATGTTTTTCTCCTGATGATGGCCATGTTGGCCGAAACTAGTCGAGGAATCTAAATGAAATAATAATAATAAAAACGAAAGAATATTAATCTACAACCTAGTGTGTCTGAAGATTTCAATTTTTTAAAATAATTTTTATTGTTCAATATATATATATATATATATATCTGTATGCATGTATGTATGTATGTATGTATGTATGTACATAGGATGAAATGAGAACAGCAGTCTAGTTAATTCCTTCCTAGACTATGCCCTGCACATAAATAAGCACAGATGTGAAGAGATTGGCACAGATCATTTAAGCATTCCATACAACATCCGAAACAATTATACAAAAAAAACCCCCTGCTTTTCTGCTTTTGAAAAAGTTTGGAATGAAACCCACATTACTCTCTAGATTTCTTTATATATATATTATATATATATATATATATATATATATATATATATATGAGAAATATAGTCTTAAGATGTGCTATATTTATGGGATAAAGTGCTCAATATCAGAGATAGAGCGTGTGTAAATATAAAAGTGAACATAGAAGTCAATACTTAGAGGCGACAGTCTGTTTTATGCTAGATGCAATTGTCAGGCCACAATATTTATTACCGTGATATACAGTAAATACGGCACAAGGCCAAAAAGGGGGATTGGGGAAGAGGAAGGTCATCACTTGTCTTACTCTTAAACTTAGCTAGTCCCGAGCACGGACCGAAACATACAAGACAATATTCCTTCCACCAAAACGCCACATTCATACTTACCTTTCATGCTACATCCACCAAAATACCTCATGGTCTCTATGAAAGTCCTAAATAACCCCATATGTACAATAAAGTCTGTGGGGGGCGGGAGTAAATTGTCAGGCCACGACTGCTGTTATTTTTCTCGGCTATTTATATATACGGGTCAGTGGGTAGTCTATTTTGGCGGTTATTTACCGGAAGTCGTGTATTTATTTATTTGGGTTAAATTATTTTGCTTGCTTTTATTTATTTATATTTTGATTTTGATTTTTTATTCCTTATCTTATATATTTATTTATTTTTTTATTTTTATTTTGATCGGTGTTTTTATTTACGTAGTAAAAATTTGTTTATGTAGCTTATTTAATAGTTTTGTTTTTGTTTGGGAAGATAATTAAAGCTATTTGTTCAATTTTGGGGTTGATTGTTGTAGTTTGTTCTAACTATTATTTTGACGGGAACAGTTTTTAATTTGTTTATTACTTCATGTATTTATTTGGATTGATTATCTTTATTTGTTTTTTCTAACGGCTAGTTTATCGGTATCGGTTGGTTGTTAGTTTATTTATATATTTGGATGTATTTAGATCAATTTATTTTACTTGTTATTATTTATTTGTTACGCTGTATATTTTCTCTTTTTGGTTTTCGGTTTTTAAGTAACGTAGTATATTATTTTTTTCATTTTTATTCATTTTTTTATCGTTATATAACAGTTATAGCTATTTTTTTCGTCCGATTTTTGGTTTGTTTTTTATACTCTAACTTATATTTTGGTCATAATAGTTTGCTAATTTGTTTATTATTTACTTTATTGATTTTGTTTCTTATTTTTTATTCTATTTCGTCTATTCTAACAGGTGTGATTTGGTAATTTGTTTGGATTAATTTATTTTGCTTATTTTATTGTCATTTTGTTTATTTATTTTTTCCGTTTTCGATTTTTAAGTAACGTAGTAAAAATTTGTTTTCATGTCTGCATTTTGAGATGAGCTCGGATCTTTTATTTAATAATTTATTTTGGTCTGGATAGGTAATGATAGCTATTTTTTCCTCCAAGCAAAGTTTGCAAGTTTTTGATTGGTTGTTGTAGGCTGATGATATTTTCCTTATTTTCCAAGATATTTTTGGTGTGGTGTGCGTTTTGTTTTTAATTTCCCAGATATACTTAGAAAGCATTGTGCTGTTCGCATATTTACTATTTGTGAAAGATGTTTTGTGTACATAATTTCTTTGTTTCCAGGGTCCTTCAGCTGCTCCTATATATACCTTTTCTTCATTATCTGGTGATTTTATCGTGGCTTGGTATATTACGTTGTTTTGTAAGAAATATGTTTTTGTGGGTTCGAATCTCACTATGGTTGATTTGTCAGTAAGGCGACTTCCTGATGTTATCGGTATTGAGGGGGTGATCCCAGCGTGCGGCACTCTTGGAAAGTGCCTGAAAATCATACCATGGGTTGACCCAAGCCTTGTGAGTGAATTTGAGTCGACGGAACTCTTGTGGGCCATCGATAGCTGTGCAAGCACGAAGCCACAAGTCATCGTCATTTTCGTCAATGATCATATCACGTCTCTTTTCCTAAAAAACACATCAGATTTGAATTTAAATATGGACGTCTCTGTATATTAAATGTTTCGGTGTAGACTGTAGTCGGCGGTTCATCAATTCATTTCATTAATAAAAAACGTTATTCGTCTGAAGAAGTACCCCCTCGAAATGAAACATGTCACCATCACTTACTTCGTCTTACTCTGATATATGTATGTTTTTATATCTTTCACAAATACAAATATTAATGTGGAAACGTAAGTTTCCGATTAAAGTCAGAATTGACGAATATAACACGAAAAACAAGAAAATCTGATATGTGAGAACAGATTTAGAGAGAGAAGGGTACGCATTACCCTCTTTAGGTGATGAGTTCTTACTGCTGGTGAGGGAGAAAATTGAAAGAGGCGGCAATTATCAATTTTTCGCGAATTCATACAGGCTAGTATCGATTTTAGAACTTCAAAGAAAGTGTTGGAAAACTTGCCCGATAATAGGGTGAAATGCTTTGGGTACTACGTTTGTGCATCGAGTGCTTGGCATATTAATGACCACTTTTTACCATCGTTATTTAATTTCCGGAGATAAAAAAGTTATTTTTCTCTTAGATTATACACTTGATGATTGTGGAGTATGTTGTATTGATATCAAGTATTAAAAAAAAAGGGAGTTTGATTGTTCAAGCAAGATTTTTAATGTTAAAGATACATCTTAATGCTCTCGACGAGATGAGAAATATGTTGCTATATTTAATTTCGTAAGTAAAGAAAAAGGTCATATTTTCATTTGACGAACTGTCAAAAGTAAATATTCCCGATATGCCGTAAGGAAAAAAAAAATTATGAATAAGCACAAAATTTCGCATTAATTTTTTTAAATCGGAAAGAAGATTGGTATATATATTTTTTGTTTATTTTTTTCTTTTATGTGTATGTGTCTTCTTTTCTAGACTTAATGGATACAAAAATTTAACACTACATTTCTCCGACCAGAGCTCAATACGGACACATAGAAAATATGTGTCACCCAACAGCAATCGAACCTATATCATACACGGAAACGTCATATAGCCTGTGGACACATTTTCTATGAAATTTCTCGGACATTCAGGCCGGTGAATATTAATACTGTTTATTATAAACAGAGCATTTACTTAAATATTTCTATCCATAAAAATAACGTATAAATAATAAATATATTAAAATAATTGTCAGGCTTAGTCCATTTCATAATATTGATATATATATATATATATATATATATATATTTGTATAATTTATAATTTAGCTCTTGAAAATACATTTCAATTGAGCACTGTTGAGTGATAAGCTAATTCTATAAACAACAGCCACCTGCACTAATGCAAAGCTCTTCAGTAAAATGAATGGAGCACTTTGGCTGATTGGCATTTGTTTACATTTGTAAAAACAATACGATAGATTTAGTTATGTAACTCTACCGAGTGAAGATAGCTCTGGCTGACACCAAATTAGTTGTGTTTCAGTCCTGGCTTGAGGCATTCGGAGGTCTAGTCGCACTGAGTGAATATAAACTAAATAACGAGATATTAGCGAACATAGAGATTATTTATAAACAAAAATACAATTAACCTCTCCTTTTTAGTTATATTGCTAGTTCCTTACGCTTTATAATTTTTTTTAACTTAAATCCGTTTTTTTCTTTTTTTTTTCCAACTTCAAATCAGGCCAACTCGGCGAGCAAATTAAAATATTCCGGGCTGGATCTGTATCCGCAATCCTGAAATTTGGGATTCCCAATTTTCCGGATTCCGACATCTTGGATTCTACTTATAAAGACAATTAAAGGGATGCAATTCTCTAACTTTCAATAGCTCATGTTCAAATGAAAAAAAGTAGTGATTCCAGTTGTGCTTGGAGCCTTGTGTTTGAGTGAGAAAGATATTGATAGACTCACTGAAGGGCTCGCTGGTAGCCTTATGTCTTACGAAAAATTTAAATAATTGTTCTTACAAGGACAGTTCATACCTTAAGAAAGGATTTATCGATATAAATAAAATGTGTGTAATCTTAAATTGTTTTATTTTATTACAAAAATATTCATTGGAAAATATAATGACATTTCTGACCTTAGGTTTCTGGTTAGGACCCGATAGGAAAAGAGTATACAACAGAAATCAAAGAAAATAATAATAATAATAATAATAATAATAATAATAATAATAATAATAATAATGAAGAATCCCCCAATTCTGCACCGGGTATGGCTCTCGAGCCTTCTGATCTTAATTGATTAGAGAAGATAACATATTTTGTCTTAGTGAATTAAGAGGGGAACAGTAAATATTCTGTTCAATACTAAAAAAAATTATTGGTTTTGCAAAGAAATCTGAGAAGACATAGCACAATATAACGCATATAGATGTTGATAGGTTTGGTTGTCTTAATTCTATTCTATCAAGAGACCTTTACTTAATGCAGTTTGTACTTTGTAGATTTTATAAAGATATTGTGCATCTTTGCTAATAAGCTGAACAGGTGGGGTGGGGGGTCATCACGGACGGATTTCAAAAGTTTTTTTTAAATTAGAAGTCTTAGGCAACCGAGACTGCTACTTAATGCATCGGATGCCATCTGAGTGGACTGGGTTACCAGACCTGAAGGTATTTTTAACTGGGCCCAACTTGCATGATTTATGAGACTGGGTATTATATTGGGTATATTTAACTTCGTATAATTGTAATCTAGCATCGCTTTGTTGGCGTTCTACACCATTAATCAGTCAATAAATCAATAATAATAATTGTAATAATAAAGTTAATTTGTAACTGACGTACATGTAAGATGTTTAATTCCTTACTTTATTTGACTACTGTGCGAGTTTTATTAGTTCCAGTACAATGGCATATTTGTACGATCTTAGAATACCAAGCTAAGACTGAACTCAACAATGATTGGTACGACTGACTGTCATGACAACTACTGCAATTTGTAGTTGAATTTCACACCCACTTTTAAAATCAATATCTGAAATCCCTGAAGAAAATAAGAGAAAATCTAAATAAAAAAATAATTGCCAACAATGTGTCCATGTAAAAGTGAGCATGCGTAAAGTAACATCTTGGCGTTCGTGAAAGCTCTTCAGATGGTGATCTTTCGATAAGGCTCGCTTTTTTCCCGACTATCGCTTTTACTCGACTCTCTCTTCTTTTCTTTTATTGTCTTTTCTTTTCTTTCTTTGTTTCTTTGTTTCTTTCTTTGTTTCTTTGTTTCCTTGTTTCTTTCTTTCTTTCTTTCTTTCTTCATGTAGTCGCCTACAGGATGTTCCTCCTCCTCCTCCTCCTTCTCCTTCTTCTTCTTCTTCTTCTTCTTCTTCTTCTTCTTCTTCTTCTTCTTCTTCTTCTTCTTCTTCTTCTTCTTCCCCCGTCTTATGCCGACAGTTATCAGTTTTTATTCTTCCTGTTCTATTTTTATCATCTCCGTTGATAGCTGTCCATTCCTTCATCTAATGACTGACAGTCAACATCGATTCTTTTCTCGCAAATGAAAATGCTATTAAATGAAGTTATACTCCGAGCCAAGTCACGTTAGACACTAACCCTAACCACTTCGATAATTTGTGCCTTTCTCCTTTCCTCAACCATTGAGTCAAAGCCTATGTTGTCAGCTGAAGAGAGACTTCGACGAAAACCGTGTAACATAAGCTACTACAGCTGAGCGGTCCAATGCGCATGCGTGTTAACCCACATTGGGACGCATGCGTGACATTCCAATGACTTTGCTGCGTTAATTTACAGGAATAACAAATAATAAGAGTATTAAAATACCTTCATTTTTCTGTACGATTGTGTCTCTCTATATCTGTCTATTTGTATACAAGACGTCGGTGTGAACTTTGCATTGGCGTTAATAGCAGATTTCGAATACTGATTTTGAAGGTAGTTATACATATTTAATTGATGTCATTCAATTTCAGTTTGTTAATTTCCTTTATTGGACGCAGGCATTCTTCAGATCTCACCATATTTGCCGTTCCTGTACTAGTCCTGTCTATCGTGATAGGAGATTAGGTTTTAAATCCGCTGACCGCAAAAAACGGCTGGTGTTAGATCATAGTGTCGAACAATGGGGAGGAACAGACCATTAGCCTATAGCGTTGGCCATATGGGCGTTAGTAGGGGTGGCTGTGACAATCTGTCCTGTTATTTAATCCATATGTGTGAGGGGTAGAGAAGAGATGGATTCATAGCTTTCCCAAAAGTGTTTACGCATAAGTGAATGTAACCAACCTAAGCCACCCACATGTCCAAACTTACAGTATCTGGTATTCCTAAGGAGATTGTCGGAAGGAAGACTTTGAATGTTTAGTTCATGGACTGCGAACAGGATACACTGGGAGACATACGCCGTTCTTGATGACCTTTTTGTAGGCGAAATTAACGAGAGCCTCTGGAAAATTAAGATGGCATTGACAAAGAAAACAAAAAGCTATTTATTTAGGCATTGACACATTTGTTGATTTTGTTGTCAAATCAGTCGATCAGTGAGTAAGACACAGGGCCAACAGACAGAGGAGAAAAAGTAAGGAGGAGAAGAGAGGAGACACTAAGTATTAACGCGATAACTACCCGAGACCCCATTTTTGTCATCCGCGTATTTTCGTATATTTCGTTACACTCATTGCGTGATTTACACCCCCTAAAAACAACAACAACTTAAAAACAACAACAAGCAAACAAAAAGCAAATACCAAATAACATATTTCTATGCGCGCATAATGCAATGGTTAGCAGTGTGGAAAGTGAAATTGCCAATCCAGGTTTAAATTCCGGTCGATTCAGTTTCGTTCCCGTCCTGCCAATGTCATTGAAAACCGCATAAATACACATTTATCCAGCTATAGGTTCAAATGGTAAGGCTCATGAGGTTCTTGCTAGACGCCAGGCAGTACAACCAGTCTAGGAGAATGAAAACCAGGATTTCAAAATTTGAAGAGGAATCACTCTATTTTACTCTAGACGAACCCATTACTGCTACGATTGCAATATATGGGGTGCCACTACAGCCCCAAAATGGGTTAGGGGATCATGATCTAGACAATACGTTTGCTTTGTGTTGCTGCTATGCTGCCACAGCTTGTTTTTGTTTGGTGATTCGTCATTATTATCTGCGTTTAAATCCAGCAGAAGCCGCCTTCTGAAGACACAAGACAGGTGCTAGAAGCGGTGCCAAATTACATCGCCTCAGATGTTTGCGATGGTAAGCACCAGAAATAAGGTCGAAGAAAGATGGTAATAAAATAATAACAGAGGAACTCTTCATGTAACAATTCTACCATAAGCAAAACACATTCTCCTGGTTTTGTTTTCATTTCTGACTATACGTGTAGAAAGAAATAGATTAAGAAGTGTTGAGGGTACAAAAATAACAAATGCAAGCACTTGGAAATTTCAGCAGTCACACTGGAATACAAATCTGGAGACAAGCAGTGATGAAACAATGGGTCGATAAGACGGGGAGGGCGTCGAAAGCGACAGATAAATGAGAAGAACATTCCTCTGAATTATATAAAGGATTCTATTCAATATTCCTTGAAAATGGCACCGAGAGGGCGAGTTTTTATCAAATGTTCATTTGATACAAGAGCCACTCAAGATAGACGGTTAGTAAATGAAGTTGTTGTATGCGTGTAGGAAGAGGAATAGCGAAGTGTGTGTTGCAGCTCAGACCAAACACCGGGTTCGTTCTCAGGGTACAACGTCTTCTAGTCAAACACTTGTGGTTTAAAAATAACCCTTTGGCCATATCATTACACATGAAATAAAACTGAAATTGCAGAAATAGGCAAATTTTATTCTGGTTGTAACCTTCTGTAGATGAGCCAAGTAGAGGTGAGACGTGTTGAAGGGCGTGTCTTCCATTTCGTGTCGCGGCAAGCGGTTTCTTGCCCCTGCTTTTCTCTGGCTTTTGCTGTTAAGAATCACTGTCTTATAGTGTACAAGGTTCTTTGAACTCGTCAACTCAGTTTAAAAAAGTAATTCATCAAGAACTAGGGCCTGGCTTCACTCAGTGACCTTTTTTGTCAGGATCGGTGGACCTGGTTCTTGGGTGGTCCACTTTATTAAGCTGAATTTCTTGGCCAAGACAATAACTGTCGAAACAATCTCTGTAACATCTGTGAGATTTTTTCCTTTAAAAGTATATCTGCTGACACTGATGTCATTACAGAAGTAACTTCAGTTTATAAGGATTCGTGCGATTGGTAACCGTTGACTCTAAACTTGAATAGGTTAAGATTGTAGTGTTTGTGGAAGCATCGTCTCGGGAGTTTTAATCGAACTTCCTTCTTATCAATGGAAGACGGCGGCAATGGGGATGATTCATGCCTGAATCTAGAGCATGTCAGATAATAGTTGTAAATGTTTGAACTGGTGGAAATAAGGGAATTTATTTCGTCAGGACATTTTTCATGAAAATAGCGAGAGTAGCGATAGGCTTGCGATGTTGCGCCTTTTGTCAAAAGAGTTGTAGGGTTGAAAATAATTCATCACTCGTAAGGCCGTGAAAACATTTTTGAACTTTGTTGATGTTAGAAAGAGATGGTTATGTAACTCCAGCTCAGATATGGCAGCAATACTCCAATTTTGGTTTTATCTAACCTTTGTAAAATTAGAGTATGGCAGGTGGAGCGAACGAAAGAGCCAAACATTTTCCTAGCGTCTTTAGCGATAGATCGGGTATAGATCGAGCTGTATTTGATGTCTGGGGTTATCTTGAGTCCCAAAAACACGTCGAAAGTAAGTAGCCTCACTGGAAGTGCAACCTGATGAATATTCAGAATCGTCTCTGTGATGATGAAAAGTTACCAGATTGGTTTTTAATGTATTCAAAGTTACAAGCCAGTTTTTCGCCATTGGACTGTCAGAGCTCGTTCACATGACAGTTCAGTAACCAGGCTGAAGGAATTGGAACAACATTCCCGAGTGAATACCATAAAGTGTTTCAGTCGATATTCCTTGAATAGAACACCGAACACTTCAGGTTAAAAATTGCGAAAAATAATCCTTCAGTGAAGGACATAAATTGTCCCGTTCGACATCCCCCATCAAACACAGCGAATGCAATAGATATAATGGACGAATAAAAAAATTCCTTGGTGAATGACATCAAGATTTTCGTACAAAATTATCTAGGAAAGACAACGCAACAGCTAAAGGTATGAATACAACATACTATAAAGGTTTCTGCCTGATAAACCTGGTAAGAAAGCGATAGCGATAGTCGTAGGAATGTGGACAACAGATCCAATTAAATATAAGGAAAGTTCCAAACTAAGGAATATACATTCTTTAATTGATTCCATTATTTTTTAATCAGCGTGTCGATCCGAGTTTTGATTAAAAAGCTCATCTCGAAAACCATAGATAGTAAAAAAGCTTACTGGGTGTCCCATAACTAGTTAGTCTCATTTTTTAAATATATAGAAGGTCTTAGGGGTATCAGATTCAATTAAGGCAATAAAAAGACAATTAAAAGGGAGAAAAAAGGGGGGAAAAAACAAAACAAAAACATCGAAGCCGGCGGATATCGCAGTGTATGATTCCTCAATGGCTTCTATACGAGTTAGTTCCTTTGGATCACATGACACTGCTCATAAAGTGCAGCGGTACTACATTCGTTACATATGCTGTACCCGAAATTTGGGTAGCATTTCGTACATGGAAATATAGACAGCTCTATAGTTACAGATAAGGAAAATCATGGGCATGTTTCTATGGGGATAAGGAATTCAAATCTCGGTGAGACATCCCAGGATCAAACATGTAACTTCGCGGCTTCCATAGAAGCCATCGGGGTATAGCTGTGTATGATTCCTTCCGTTTCTTATCATCATACAAATAAGCTTAGCTGCTGTTAAAGTTTCATCTACTTCAAAATAAGTCGTCATCTTTGAACATTTTGAGTGCTTCTCGCAACGAATACTAGAATCTTTTTTATTTTTTCTTTCTTTCTCACAGAAACTTTTCTTCTTTTTTCTCTCGCTTCTAAAATTCGATGTTTTTCTGACCTTCTTGACTGACAGAACGGGAAGAACGCACAATTTGGCAAAAAAAAAGGTAAAAAACGTTTATGTGTGTGTGCCGGGAGCAGCTCGGAAGTAAAACATTCTGAAGTGTCATTGGCTCAGAGAAAGGACCTACTTGAAATTCTCCTGGGTGTGTCAATGGATGACAATGAATGCTGTGATAAAGTAACTGGCGTCCAGATCGAAGACCCCCAAAACTGTTCGCTCCTACACTCCCCAGCTGATAAGGGATATCTATCTATCTATCTATCTATCTATCTATCTATCTATCTATCTATGACGCTATGGTAAGCATGCGTATAGACGTGGATTTGTAAGTACTTAGCTCTCAGCGCGCTGCTATAAATTTAGTCTTCAAAAACATCATTTCTGTTCTGGACAAAGTCTATTTTTTCACTTTCATCATAGCTATCTTTCTTTTTGGACTACAGCTCTTTTTGACTTTTACGTTTTTCTTCCCTTCTCTTTCTGATATATTTTTCATTTTTCAGTTCTTTCTTTCTTTCTTTCTTTCTTTCTTTCTTAACGTTTTATCATCGTAATCTTTTTCAATAGATCCTTTTTAATACCATAAATCTTTAATGTAAAATACTTCTCGGTAGCTTTTTGTTACCTTACTCTTCGATTTCTTTTCTTCCCTCGTAATTCTTTCTTTCTTAGCAAGTTTTGATTGATTGTTTTGTGTTTTACGACTTATCAACCCATTTCTGATTATTTAAAGCCAGTTAATATTTTTAGATTGTAAGAATTGTTTTGGTGATAATAATAATTTACTGATATAAGTCATACTAATTAACCCATTACTGGAGGAAAAAGAAGTGGATTCATCGCTTTGCCAAGGATATTTCTGCGCAAATGAAGATAACGAACTCGACTGAAATTGAAACTCGGCTTTCTTTTCTCCAATTCTTAGCAGTTATCCATTACACCACCCGCACATCCAATTTTATAACATTTGGTATTCCCATTGTTTAGCAATACTTTACCTAATATTTTGTTCAAATCCTTTTATTTTTTGCGAAATTCTTTATAAACAGCCTCTTTCTCACGTTACTAGTCTGGCGCTATACTATCGCTATTTCTACGGTAAATATTCATATGAGTTTTATTCTTTAGTTGTAGCAGTTCAGAGATTTATAGCTAGGACAGTTCGGTCAGTCTAGTCTACTTCCAGATATCACCTCAATTTCTTGTATGTTCTAACTGTAAGGAGAGGTTAAATTCTAACAGCTTTTTCTCAAGAATTACTATTTCGTGGAACAGATTTCCAAGTCGTTTCTCCACTGAACGACAAAACCAATAAATTTGATTCGTATTTATTTTCATTTTAAATGGTAATTTCTTTCGATCACGGTGGGTACTTCATTGCCAGGTATTATCAATAATTTTAACCCTGTTTCTATTAGAGAAATCCTTGCGAGACATTATCAATAATTTTGATCCGTATTTATTTTCATTTAAACTTGTAAATGCTTTTATCTCTATTTTTATATGATAAAACAATGTCAAATTATATTCTGTTTTTTTTTATCTCTATTTGTTCACTTAAATAAGTGGTCAGTTTTATTAATAATTTTAATGACTATTTATTTCCATTTTAACTTGTAATTCGTTTGTAACACTGTTTTTATTAGATAAAACATTCTAAAACATTATTAAAATTGATTCGTCTTTATTTTCAATTTAACGTGTAAATTCTTTCTATACTATTTTTGTTAGATAAAACATTCTCATACATTAGTAATTCTTTTGATTCGTATTTATTTTTTTAAAAGTTGTCATTGCTTTTTATACTATTTGAAGTTGATAAAACATTGGCAAACATGATTAATAATTTTGATTTAAGCTGAAATTTTCATCACTATTTGTATTTACATAAATCATTGTCGGATATTATTAATAATTTTGATTTGTATTTATTTCCTTTTTAAGTCGTATTTGATTTTTCTCACCTTTGTAACCGAATGAAACTATTGCGACTTCTCTATTCTAGCGCTTATCATTATTGGAGCGCTTGGAAGAGTCACGAAGAATATTTGCAAGAAGTACAGTTAAAATTTGAGGACATATTGAATCTATTTAAACAACTGCATTCAGGATGTTGAGGAGGTTTATTGTCACTTGATCTACAGCGTAAAATACCAACGACAACCATTTCATTTGAAACAAATGCAGCATACGGACAGGAAACCATTTTTTTTTGTTACACGACTTGGATTCATTATGTTTTTCTTGCTACGGAAATCAGAGAACGGTAACTTTTTTAATGTATGGATAACTATACTTGGAAATATTTTGGCTTTCGAGAAATATATTTGGTTTCTATGTTATCATCTACAGTTCTTGTCTTGTGTCCTTGAAATTGTTTGTCGTACAAACGAGAAAATATTCAAAGAAATTTTCATCAGTGTAACAGATTTGGCTAATGCAGCCTTCTTAATGTAATTGTCAAATGTGTGTAATGTAGCGTTAATGTTAATATTTATTTCCATATTATTAGAATAAGACTTTTACGGCAAGATTTATATCTATCTAACCAGTTGACTAACTTTTGACATTAATATTATTGAAATTTTGAAACTTATGTATGGCATTCATATACAGGTTGCTAACAAAATCACCAATTCTGGCAAAATGACAAAATATCAGTTTTTTCCGTCTTTGTTTATGAGTTTTGTTCTAAATAAATAAAAGGCTCTAACACTTTCGCCCAGCCCCTCAATCTCCGGCGTCTTACTCTCTGGGTTGAGGTGTCTACTCGGTCCTAACCGAACTTAAGGGAGTGTCCATAGGTCCCCTGAGCATCCGTAGACTATTCGACCGGTCCACTAGTTTAATCCTGCTTCCTGCTCACGTTGTGATTTGTTTGATCCAGAAAGCAGAAGTGATGTTCATCCGTTCACGGTCGACTGAAGATGTAGACACGGCTGGAGAGTCTGCGCTAAGAAATTTAGAATGCAGCAAAAAAAAAAAAATAATAATTAATGTCTGCAGAAAGCCGGACAAACAACTATTTAATGGTTGAATTGGTAATGTCTTTTATATAGCAGAAAAGAATAGTATAGAAAAGAAACGGGTTACAGAAAAGAAAAGTATTTGACGTAAAAACTCATACACTAGATTCAAGAAAGAGAGAGAGAGAGAGAGAGAGAGAGAGAGGACAAACAAGTACCACAAAGACAAAGAGGCAATAAATCAACAGGTATTACTGAGAGCAACAGAGGAAGTTGTGGAGAGATCTTTCCCGTCCTGAAAGTTCATTGTATTCTATATTAGTTCTGCCGCAGCCTATGAGCATATACACATATCTATGCACTTACTCGTATATATACACATACACGCACATCTATACGAACCCACCTTTATATATAGCCGATAGGTTGAACCTGTTGGCTACCTATGTAGTACAAAGTAATAACTTTGTTGCGCTACCGGTTATCGACCGAGATAGTGAAATCGATGAGCTGAGTTCAAACTCCAGTCGACTTTGATTCGTTGACTTCGCGCTAATGTTTGCTGGATGTCCTCCTGATGTAATGAGTAACGGTTCAGAATGAGAAATTGGAGAGCCGAGTTTGAATTCCAATCGGATTCGTTATATTCACATATGGTAAAAAACTCTTGTGAAAGGTATAAATCCATATCATCCCCAAACTATGGGTTAAATAGCAAGTCTTGATTTTGGAAAAATTATTGTTATTCTCAAATAATTGTTTATGTGCTATTCACTCGCAAAAAATATTCTCACAATCCAAAATATGTTTCGGTTTTAAATAACCCACAAAGGGTTGATAAACTGTTAAAAATCAATCAAACAATCACTCTAATGCCACTTGAAAAGGCAACGATCTATCTTC
Organism: Acanthosepion esculentum; assembly: GCA_964036315.1. NCBI lineage: Eukaryota > Metazoa > Mollusca > Cephalopoda > Sepiida > Sepiidae > Acanthosepion > Acanthosepion esculentum. The sequence goes on from OZ038496.1 coordinate 106,356,727, forward strand.
CTACAGCTATGGATTAAATGCCTTCTACGCAATATTTGAGGACTATAATCAAATCATTTGTGTAACGGTAACGTTCTAAACCGAACTGTTGGACACACAAATGATGAAACCGATGGCTAAGTCCACTATGTCTAGTCTAAAGCTTAGTCTTTTGTGTCTCTAAAATTTCATCTCCATTATTGATTCGTTGTCTTACTGGAAATCATTAGATTATTGAGTACTTGGCATTTTATAAAGTTGAGCCACTTCCTTTATTGTTCTTATTTATGTCTTTTTTATTTATCTCTGTTGGATTAGGCCAGATTTGTTTTTTTCTTTTCTTATTTTCAAGCTTTCACTAATGTTAGCTTTATTCCAACCTGAAGACTCCTATCACACGGGGATGAAACGTATACACACAGACAGACAGACAGAAAGACAACAGGAAAACACGTATATATATATATATATATATATATATATATATATATATATATATATATATATATATATATATATATATATATCATTTAAAAAGCAGGACCCTTGAGGAGTGGTCATTATCAGGAAACTTCGAAGTCAGGAAAAACCAAAACAAAAAACTGATATTTAAAAGCTAAGTAATCTTTTTGTATAATATTATAAATACTCTATTTCTAATATTATTTTAATATTTTTAATATTGGACAATATATTGAAAAATATTTGCTGATTCTTAAATCTTGGTGGCTGTAGGAAATTGATTAAGAAAAATTCAAAGATTTTCTTTCAAATAATTTTTATTTTCCCCTGTACTTTCAATCTCTTCTGAGACCATCTGCAGGGGCTGCATATTTATGGGTATGTTATGCATTAACACTGTAAATTCAAAATCTATCTATGCATGTATGTACGTATATATAAATTATGTATGTATGTATATAATTTAATAACAAAAATGAAGAAACCCTATGACGCGTTTCGTCTTTTAAAACGAAATAGTATTTTAGCTATTTCGTCATTCAGTTATTCACCGAGTGAGATATAGTTTATATATCATGTTCTCCATTATATATATATATATATATATATATATATATATATATATATATATATATATATATATATATATATATATATATATATACAAACATAGTATGTCAAAGGAATGTTTTTTGTCTGTAAGACCTGTTACCTTTTGTTGTACTAGAATACTCTATCTTGCATTGGTGATTTATTGATATATTTAAAGACTAACATTAATAGTCAGGACATAACAATATATAGTCATTTTTAGCGATATGGATAAACTAATAATAGAGGGATCATTAAATAATGCTCCCGACATCCTTCAACAATGTGTTGTAGGGTAAATCATGAGATCTTATCATCGTCAGGCTTGTGAGTTTCTAATCCAATTTTAGATAAGTTATTTATCCAGTGTTTATCTCTCTTACGCGAGCCACTGATGAAATTTGAGAAAGGATTGACTTTTAGTTCGTCTCAATCCCAGTAGCTGAACAAGCATGCTTCATTTTGCTCTTGTTTCTGCTTGACTGGAGGTAAAAAGGGAGAGACCGGCAGATGCAACCGTCTCTTTTCGTTATGCTCTCAGATCACTGAACAGAAAATATCTGCAGGCAATAAAAAAAAAAAAAGTTTACCAACAAATGCATTCAAATCAGTTCGCAGAGTGAGCAGAGACTTTAACACAGGCTTCTAATTAAATCAGACATTTTTTTTTACCTGCACACATGTTTCATTAGCACAAAACTTTCATAAATAACTATTTATTCGCCGATAAATCGAGCACTTTGCTCAAAGTTTGGTTATGAGGTAATAAATTATTCATCTATGATATATTTTGTGTGTTGCTCAATCTTATCTAGAAGTCGAGCCTTGATTTTTTTGATTCATTTCGCCATTCATACAAATTTTTCAAATTAATCAAAGAAATTAAACTAAAGTATCGTACCAGAAAATTTCTCTCGTCAGAAACCATCTTGCATATTTACAAATCTACCATTCGTCCGTACATTGAATAATATAACCATATCTGGTTTGGTGCTCCTGCTATATATATCTGTAGATTCTTGACAAAATCCAAAGAAGGACCAGCAATGTAATCGATCCTAACCTCGCATTTCGACTTCAGCTACTTTCTCACCGACGTGACGTGGATACCCTCTGTCTTTTCTACAATTTTTTTCAGAGCAACTGCTCTGACAAACTATTTTTTCCTGGTACCCCGACTGCAGGAATTTAAGCGGACTGCTAGATAGGCAACTATGTCGCACCGTTTTACTATTGAACTACCTCGCTGCAACAGCCTTTTCTACTCTAACAATTCTCTCGCACTTTCCACCTCTAGAACAACCGTCCTTTTAAATACTTCCCAGCTAATCTTAAAAATTTAAAATATACAATTCTGACAGCCTCCTCTTATATCTATTAAACCTCATTCATTGATCCTCTACTTTGAGTGACTCTTGGGCCTTTTATTGGGTGAATAATAGCGTAAAATAATGAAGCTTAAATCTATTCGTATAGATATTTAATAAGGTTAGTGTAGATCTATTTGAATTAAGTAGCTATATGAAAAATGTGTTATGCTAAACTTTCAAATAAAGAGAACGCTACTAAAATTGAAATCTAGCACTGGAAATATTAGTTTTTACCTGCTCTCCAAAACTGATCTCAAAGAAACTTTCTTAACCAGTTGAGAGACAGATCACAATGTAAATATTGAGGTTATTTATGTATTTTCGCTTGACAAAAGGCCACGGTGCAGCCTTTGTAGACTAACACTCATTACACTAGTAATTGTTTACTAATTCCCGCTTCACGCTGAGGTGCCTTTCATATATACATTTACTAAGCTTAGCTTAGTCTGGCTCAAGGCTACAAATATGAAGCGCCTAGTGAGTATCAAATTCATACAACGAGATATGCTTCGGGACTAGTTTCAGAATTATTTCTTAATTGCCAGGTTTCTTTTGGGTATCCTTAACCATTTTCTAAACTCAGTCTGGCTCAAGGCCACAATTTTGGGTCACTTAATGAAGATCTCACACCAGTAGTAGAGAAATTAGTTTTGTTAGCCATTGCGCCGTAGGGTGACGCCTTCTGTTGATGGATGGACGTGGAATGTATTTTAAAGCGCAATTTCCGTTTTCACAAAATAAAATCAGATAAAACGGAGAAAAAAGCGATTGTGAATTTGAAGAAGAGCTTAAAAATCCAGGTTTAAATCTAAATAAAATGGTGGCAGAAGAGAATGTCGTAAATAAGGAGGAGACCGATGTCGAAGTCGAGGACATGGAAGGGAGAATGATAAATGAAAAGAATAAGGAGGGAAGGGATAGACGTCAATGTGGGACGAATTATCTGTGAGAAAATGAAAAAAAAAAAAAATGAAAAGATAATCTGCTAGGAAGTAGTTTGAGAAGTCAACGAAGAGAAGAAATTATTTATTTTATATTTGCAACTATCAATAATTCTCCGTATTGCCCGGACCAAGTGACTTCCTTTGTTCCGCTGCGTTAGACAATTGCTGTTCTTTTGTTTCAAAGATTTGCATATGCCGTAAAATAATATTAACGGGATTGTCGTAATTGAAATCATTTTCTGAGTCGTTTATTTCATATATACGTGTTGTAGTTTTGTTGAAGTTATATTATGGAATACAATTAGATTTCATTAAGAAATTGTAGGATATTATATGGATTAATGCCATAAAAGAGTTATTTCATGTTGGCTGTTTGGCTGATTGATTTTGATTCGTGGCATATCAACTATGGCTTATTTAATACTTAAAGCTAAATATTTGTACGCAATTTTCTGCTTGTAGCGTAATGTTTTTAGATGTATATTTTGTGATCATATAATGTTTTGTTGATAATTTTACTATAAAAATGTACTGTTGATTTTTATTTGGAGGTTCACTATTTGCCCATAGCTGGGACTGGTGCTAATATGGGGGATAGCACCTGTCAAGAAACAACAGCAATTAAGAAGTCGTCTAATCTCCCGATCAGAAGCCTTGCTGCCGGATGTAGTTTATCGTCATACACAGGACGAACAAGAGATAGAGCTTATTGATAACGGTAAAGGTAATATTAGCCATTTCCCTATAAGGAAACATTTGATCAGCACTGTTTTTAGCTGAAATGTATAAAATGTTTCTTTTAATTTTTTTCAGGGAAACAGGTTTTAAAAGAACAGTAGTTGTTATCGCTCTTTCCAATATTGATGGGGGTTTCTTTCCTAACCTTTTATTTGAAGTAGAGTGGAAGGTCAACCTCTTGATCATGTCATTTTCTCTTAGCGTTACATGTGCTATCAATCTTAGTTGTTGCTGCTGTTGGCAGTCCTCAAGTGATGTGGTTTCTGTTATTTGGTACAGTTCTTTGTTTGTGATTCTGTAGCTCCAGTCCACAAGGTTCAAAGAAGGATGGTCTTTTCAAGACAATTTGGCTTCACTTGCTCAAAGCAATTTTTAATTTTTGATATTAGAAAGTTGTATGCAGTTGACAGTTTAGATATTTCTGAATAGGTTTGGTACCATGAATGATATTCATATGAAAATCTCGATTTAATGAGGTTATTTAAAAACATGACTCCAGTTTTCAAGTTGCTGTTTTGTAGTAATTTGAAATGTTAGGCGAAACTATCTTTGGCGCAGTCTATTCTGTGTTCAATTTCTTTTTCTCCTATATTAAATTTGTTATAACTGATCCATACGCAAAGAATTTGAAGTGTTTAATATTTACTAATGGTTTCGCGGTATATGCCATTACTGGAATGGAGAGAATAATGGAAAGAAGAAAGAAAAATAATAGTTCTTTGATAGACAGAATGGTAAAATCAGATATTACTTTATTTCATACGCGCCCGTTCTTTGATTAAAAAAGAATGGTAAAATAAAGGAACAAAAAAAAAGATTGCTTTACCTTGGGCTGGAAGCAGGGATTTGGGATCAAATTATCCCCCCCCCCACAAACCACCCCAAATAGGCTAATTCAGAATTTTCCCGTTTTATTAAAGCACATTTTGTCCCCTGGCTCTTATTGTTTCTTTTTTTAATTTCTCATTGAACAACTGTAATATGCTATTGTATGCAAATGGCCAACCAATATTCAAAGTAATTTTCTAATAAAACAACCATAAAAGAAAAGAGTTTATTTTTTTTGGTTGTATGTTTTTTTATTTGAAAAGTGGTCTGAATGTGACAAATAAGGAAACAGATGAAAGAGTGCTGAACTTTTATGTAATATCATTGTCTGTCGGAAAATCTCCTCGCAAATGTGGTTTTACAGAAGGATGATGAGAATTACATGGACAGAGCGAGTAATCAACGAAAGACACTTATACTCATAAAGAGACAGTTGAAATTTCTTAGACACTTAATGAGGAAGGAGAGGGGGAGAGCTTGTAAACTTTGACCCTCACATGACATATCGAAGGCAAAAGGGACAGAGGAAGGCAATGGGCTTCCTACCTGACAATCTTGTGTGAATGGATGGATGACTGGGGAGTGGTGGGCTTAGGAAGTTGTGGAGAGTCATGATTTTCCACGTTCTGAAGGGACACAACAGAAAAGAAGAGGAACAAATATGGAAGTTTAAGGCGAATACGAACGACGAAAAAACTATTTTCAGAAACAACTAAAATTTTGCCGATCCAGAATCAGGAAAGACTAATTCTAGATTAAACATCTTATGGGTGCAGTGTACCTTCAAGAAATGGAGGTTCATAGCTCTTCGCACCTACCCTTTTTTTGCTCTAAATATCTGTTGAACTTTTACTCTTTTGTTTAGATATCCATTCATATTATTTGTGTCGTGTACCATAAGGAGGTGGGCGATTGGTCTCTCCACAACTTCATTTTTGTTGCACTAAAAAACTGTTGGCCCTTTACCATGGTTCTTTGTCCTTGTTTCGCCATCTATTTACTACTTTCATGTGCTGTGTACCATCAGAAGGCGGGCAGTAATGGCTCTCCACAACTTCCTTTTTTGCACTAAATAACTATTGAATCTTTACCATGGCTCTTTGTCCTTGATTCGCTATCCATTTACTACTTTTATGTGCCTTGTATTTTCAAGTCGTGGGTTGTCATGGGTCTCCACAACTTCCTTTTTGTTACCCTAAATAACTGTTGACGTTTTAACATGACACTTTGTTCGCTTTCGTCATCCATTTATTTCTTTTATGTGCCGTGTACCTTCAAGTCATGGGTGGTCATGGCTCTCCACAACTTCCTTTTTGTTACCCTAAATAACTGTTGACCTTTTAACGTGGCCATTTGCCCGTTTCCTGCCATCTAATCTCTCAGATTGTTTTCCGTGATTTCTCTTGCTTTTAATATGTCCTGTGAGGGTTTCATTTTGGTAAAAGGAAAATGTCATTAAGATCATTTTGAGGGGTCAACATGATGCTAAGCACAAGACTGACCTCAATGGACATGGGCTGAACTGATTCCTTGTGAAAGACCCAGCTTTGTCCGTCACAGTAAGATTATATGGCGCTGATATTCCGACTAAGATGCGCCTATCTAATTTTAAAAAAAGAAGAAGATATATTTGAACGCCGAACTTTTATCTAGATTCGAGCGTCGATCACCGGTGGCAGTTTGATCGAAGAAATTACATTAACCACGTGTAATATTGATGTTAGAAAAGAATTTGCACTCAATCCACGAAATAAAAAGAGAAGCCAGGCGTAGGGTTCACGTGAGGATACTCCTAGCCGCCGAATGCAGAAACAGGCGCCCTCATAGCTGCATTGTGAGCGTGGAAACGAGCTTTATGAAAGAGCAGTTATATGAATAATCACTCTATACATGAGTTGGGCAGTCTCTCAGACATCGACTTAAGGGCATTTAAGGTCCACATATTGGGATCCGTGGGTGTCACTACACACTGGCCGAGATTAATTGATGAAGTAGTGGATTGAAATAAAATGTAAAGTTAAAAACAAATGATTCAAGCCTTGTGTTATAGATTAGTCTGCCCGTCGGCACGACTACTTCGTTACACACATACTATTTAATAATGGTTGTTTGATAGATTTAGGTTTTATACGGCATATCACTCATTTCCAGGCTATTTAAAGCCAGAAAATATTTTAGATCGTAAGAAATTTTTGGAGATAATAATTATTAACTGATATAAGTCTTATTAATTAACCCATAACTGGGGGAGAAGGAGTGAATGAATATAACAAACCCGACTGGAATTTGAAATCAGAGAACCGATTTCCAAATCGGATCCGTTATCCATTACACCACCCGCACACCCAAGTTTACAGCATCTGATAATCCCAAGTGGTCACCGATCTAGGTGATGACCATGTTCGATGTTGCTTAACTTATTAGGAGAACCGGTGTTTCAACGTGATATGGCCGTAAGCCACTATTTAGGAAGGTTAGATTCGTATGTCATGAGGTCAAATAGGAGGAAACGTTGATAAGAAGATAAATATATGCGTCAGACTTTCGAATGATACCAGCATTTCCACCAAAAAAAAAATCAGGATTTGAACCTTGGCTTTTAACTGGATTTGAACGCTGATGATTGGCGTCGATGCTAAATTGCCTCTACCTGAACAAGGCTTCCAAAAGTAACACACAATTATTCACTAAACTCAACTCAGTCCATTACGAAGTCGAATGACGGATGAAGAGAAATAGAGCGCAGATGACTGAGTTGAGTCAATATTTAAATTCTGAATTTTACGCAGGTTAAGGCGCCGTTTAATGCTGCTGGGAAAAAAAGTAGCTTAATGAAGCAAAAAACGAATTCTGGAAAAGAAAATCGTTCAAGATCGATCTTTTCTTTTAAATTGAATGCCATATCTGAAGAATTTCCCCGTGTTTTGTAAAGATAAGAATTGAACCTTCTTTTGGATGAAAAATGGTTTTGGATATTTCAAGCAAGGAAGACAGAATTAACCAATTAAAATGGCCAGGCGCCTATAGTAGAGCAACAGAGAGTAATCTAGTAACCCACTCTAATTAATTCTTGGAGTAAGTTCGATTCGCCTTGTGTCTGATTAATTTTAGTAAAACAAGCTTACATAGTTGTATAGTTCCGACCGGAAACAGAGATTGGTGCATTTTTAATAATCGAATTTACTCCAAGCAAGGCAGTAAAGTCACTTGTATGACTAAATAATTGTTATCTCCACGCCCCCTCCAATTTTTATAATCTAAAAATATTTTCTGTCTTTAAGTAACTTGCAATAAACCGTAGAAAACGAATCAATCAATCTAAATTTTTCCATTTCTTATTACTTGTTTTTAGTTTTTGAAAGCATCATCTGCTATTCCAATATGCCTTCTGATTTCGGTGTCATCTTTTCTTTGTGGTGTCAAAGCACTTTCCATATTTCTCGTTCTTTACTGGAGGTCAGGAATGAAAATGAGACCCAGTAGACATTCGGAGAGGAACGGTAGAGTAATGGATAGAGGCGCGGATTGATGTATCGGAGAGCTGAGTTCGAATTCCAGTCGAATCCATTACATTCACTTACATGTTAATATCCTTGGGAAAGGTATGAATTCTCTTCTCCCCCCACCAGCTATGGGCTAATAGCAGGATGGATCGGGTTTTATAGCTTTGGATGGCAACTGGTCTACAGCAGAAAGTAATGGCAAAAATTCTGCCTCGTCAGTCATGCATTGAAAGATGCATGATCGCTTACGCGTGTATTACGCATGCCACATAATTGACTGAGACATTCAAAGCCTGGTGTCTCATTCAGAGGACTGGATAAAACTCTAGGTCTGATCGATGATGATGAAATAATATTAGCTTAGTTTTATTTTGGAAGATATGTTCTACATAATCTTCGCAACTCCATATGCGACCACAATGCAACCTTTTGGCAACAACATCAACAAAAATAGTATTATTAACCCTAGAACACTAACCATCAATTAAAGTTACACCACTACTAACCATGGGCATATCATACCCGATTTTGAAAATATCAAAAAAATATTAAATGTAAATCTTTTATTGAAATTTTTAACTTTGTACTTTGAGTTAACATTAATAGAAACTGAAAAACATTATTTAGGTAAAAAAATCAGATACTGAAAATTGTAATTAAGAATAGGAAAAATTGCGCTGGGTACTATATACCCATGGTTAGTGTTCAAGGGTTAAAGAAGAAGTGTGACAAAGTTCGTGTAAAAATTTTGTAACTTAATAGATCTACTGAGAAGAAATGTGAGCAAAATAGTTGCCAGCGCCATTAAAAAAAAAAAACTACAGCCTGAATAGACATATAAAAAATAAAAAGGTTTTAGGCTGGAAACTTTTACACAGACCTATTATTCAGACCATCTGACATGCGGATTTAAACCGCTGTTCATAGACCCCTGGTCTCAACTGTTGCCCAATGATCAAAGTTGGACTTGCGGGTCAAGAAACATTGAAAGTATGGATATATATATATATATATATATATATATATATATATATATATATATATATATATATATATAAGATAACACTACTTTTTAAACATTTATTCTAAACAATATAACATTTTTTAATATAAGCTCTAAATCCATTGTTTAAGCAATAATGCTAAAAATGAGAATAAGTCGAAAATTTATTTCCTTTCATCAAAATTGACTTTAAATATTCATAGGTTAGAACCAATATTTACCTTCGATAACACTCAATATAGCTGTGGAATGAATTTTGCCAAGACTATGTTTATATACGCGGTGTTTTATTGGATGATTTCTGTTATCCGGCATCTCTGTGGTCTAGTAATGACATAGTATTAAGGGTGCCAGATAAAAGAGTTCGGACTAGAATATATTTCATATTATCAGAAGGAATACAACAAGTGGCTGAATATAACGCCTGATTCTTTATCAATTGCAAAATATGTCGCATATGTTGAATTGTCAGATTGTGAAGCAGCACATCCTTTAATATGTTGCATACAAAGCTCCAAAATGGTATAAATTGTATCAGACTTTCTGAAAAAGATTAAACATAACTTTATTCACTTCAAATGTTATATTTAAAAGATACGCATGCGCCAGTAGGCATTTAGTCTTTTAACAATGTAAGTTTATGTCTACCGGCCTGTGCATACGGAAGTCCTAATAAAGAAAATGTCTTCGGACAGGGTTCGAATATGCGTCGGAAAAGAGATGCACATTTGTTAAATAAGTAAATGATATAAACTTAGTTATCTCTAGTAGTGCAGGCCGTCTACCCAAACACGTGCATCTACTCAATATAATCTTAGTAGTAAGAAGCAATATATACAATCCATAAACTCTAATATGCCTTATCTTTGAAAATGTCTTCTTGCGTAAATATCTTGTGCCAAACGCTGATATTACTTTTCAGGTAAAGGCGTTTAAATAAGAATATACTTGTTTTGGGAGGCAGTAAAAGTCACTTAAATCTAGGAGGGAAGCATCAGTAAAAGTCAGTAAACTTTACGAGGGAGGAATCTGTAAAAGTCAGTTCACTTTACGAGGGAGGCATCTGTAAAAGTCAGTTCACTTTACGAGGTAGGCATCAGTAAAAGTCAATTAACTTTACGAGGGAGGCATCAGTAAACGTCCGTTCACTTTACGAGGAAGGCATCTGTAAAAGTCAGTTAATTTTACGAGGGAGGCATCAGTAAATCTCAGTTAACTTTCCTTCTTTGTATTTCTCTTTCTGTTATTAAATTACAGTTCGATTCCTTCTGGATATAAATCTTGTGGAACGCAGCCGCAATTATGCATAAACAAAAGACTTTTTTTTAATGATATGCCTAATACTAAAAGAAAAATAATATAAAACTTCTCTTTTTTTCCTTCTATTAGCATGGCTGATGCTAACCGTCAGTTCTGTGACTCGTTGCTCTTTCTTGTGTCAACATTTGTTGCTGACATGAAGTGCAAAGATTATATTGAATTAATTGTTAGGTTTATTGCTAAGAAAACTAGTTCACTGTGTCGTGCTAGACAATTTTTCTTGCCAGAATCTATCTTACATATTTATAAGTCTGCCATACATCTGTGCTTTGAAGAATGCAGCCACATATCGTCTGGTGTTTCTGCTATATATTTAGGGATTCTTGATAAAATACAAAAAAAGAATCCGAAATATCTGTTGTCCTGGCATCTCGGTTTCAGTCACCTTCCCACAGTTCTAATGCAGCTACCCTGTGCCTTTTCTATAAATACTTCCATGGTAACTGTTCTGAAGAACTTTCCGCTATGTTCCATAGACTTTATGAATTCAAGCGAAGTGCTAGATTGCCAACTAGGTCTTATCAATTTACAGTTGAATTTGCTAGATTCAACTGTAAGTTCCATACTAACGGTTTCTTCTTATGCATTCTCACTTGCAGAACTTCCCTCCGGCTCCATGTTTTCCGACCAACTTTAATCTTCACAAATTTAAATGCAACTGCAATCGTTAACTCCTGACTTCTTGATTCCTATTCTTTTATTGTCCTCGCTCCTTAATGAAGTTTTTCTTTATTTTTATTCTTTCACACTCAGTGGCTTTACTACCTTGCTTGGGGTGAAATGATTAAATCAATTCCTATTCAATAACTGCATCATATTCTATATAGTCGTATTTAGCTAATGGACTGTAGTTTGCTATCGTCAGTCAGCAATCGAAAGTGAGCTTGATCGTGCTGCTTCTGTGTTCGTGTGGGTTTAGCCCAATATGCAGTTGAAAGCAAAAATAGAAACGGCATTAAAAACGTATGTGTTACGACAGCATCTACGTTTCTATGATTGGCGTTAAGCAAACGCAAAAAATGATTTGAAGAATCTTTCTGCAGACTTTTATTACTGAATAAGAAAAAACCTTTTCCAGAAACAAACATAAATTTGGCATCAAATGTAAGTTTCATGTTATTTCTTTTTTCAAATAAATAAACATATTTGCTTCGTTCTTGTTCGGAGATATCCCCGGAGAAAAGAAACTGTTTGCTTCGCGCCAAGAATTTCATCAGGCAACGGAGTGTGTATTTACAGAAAAATGTTTCGTAGGCACATTCACTGGTTCTAATTGCGGTGGCTCATCTGGTAAAGATGCAAGCGATTCAAGTATGTTCAGCAGAAACGGAAGTAAAGATAATTGCTAAAGAATCGAATCATCATCATCATCATCATCATCATTATAAGTCCAGGTGGGGGTCTTAGGGACGCTAAATAACAGAACACCTGACTAGTTCCTTCCACACATTTCCGTTGAAAGCCGGAAATAAATATTCATGCATAGCGTGTCCTCGGCAACTAGATTTTTTTGAGTCCTACCCTCTCCACGTCAAACAATGGCCGACAATGTCTTCCAACTTGCAGGCTAGCCTCTCTTGCGGACACTTGACCGCTGATTCCGTCGAGGTAACCCACCGCCCTGGCCGTTAACTTCAGTCTAGGGAGCTCTCCATGCGGCAGGTGGTACAGAGCTACGTGGTGGCAATATAACTTGAAGAGTTCCTTGGCATATAAAGTTTCTTTTAAATCTCAGATTTCAATGCTTCATTCTGTCAGAGGCATGAAAATTACAGTGTTTTTAGTCTGGTGCGTTGTCATATAGGTGGGAATCAAACTCAGGGATACCCGGGATTAGAACCTGTGACCTTTACCCGGTATGTACGGCTGTATTTGCTCTTTGGGAGTTCAATAATTATTGCGCGAAAAGGATTTTCAAAATACATGTCTTTAATATCTGTCTGAATTTCTGAGATGAGGAGTTATCATTATTTACATTTGGTCTAATGTCCTTATCTTTGTTGTTACTATCATAACGTTTTGGACGAAGGGTAACCTTCAAGGGATTTCGAACTAAAACCTTTATTCAATCTACTGGATAGATTGTTATCGTTCTGCTTGTTCATGTCTAGGGATATCTCACGTTGTTCATGTCGCTTTTCTTTCTTACTCTTGATATTGCTTTTCTGGTGAGGACTATCAATAACTGAACAGTACTAATATTCTTTAAATATAACTATATATTTTGCGGGGGGGGGTATCCTAACTATTTCAAATGACAGTATATAATGGCTTGACTTATGAACAAAGATTTGGGAGGGGTTTACACGCCTGTCTCAGGCTTTAAAGTGGCTAGATTAGCGGATTATACCGGTGGCACATGTTTTCCATATTGGCTACCGGAGAAGATTTGGTAAATTATGGAAGTTCCGTCCTTGTAGAGTTATCCCTTGTGTTCTTTTTTGGCAACTTGCTTTGGCCAGCTAATTTTTATTTCAATGAATCCAAGTCGGTCGGGTCTATTTCCTCCCTACAAAAATATAGTTTTAAGGTATGGTATATTTATGGATAAAAGTGCTCAATATCAGGGAAAGAGAGAAACCATTATATACAATCATGAATCAAATTCCGTCAATTCGGGTAACACACAAAGAAATTTTAAGTCCGTTATTTTCAACCTATTATTTAATCCTCACAGATTTGGTCTTGTTTCACTGTTCATGCCTCAGAATACGACTGAATATTGACTTCGATTCTCAATCAGTGCCCCAACCTTCCAGTTTTGTACCCACTTCTAAAAACCACCAACCTCAAGATATTTTCAACTTCTAATTTATTGCAAATTCTCTTTCCACTGAGTTTGCACGAGGCCTCAAAAATTCAGGAAACAACTGAAACCGGAACTTGAAGAATTAAACTTAATGTTTTAATGATTAAATCTGCTGCCGAGACTGCTGTCAAATGTGGTCCCCTCCCTTTTCTTTTAATCATTTCACTCCAGTCAGCCAGTTGTGTGCCATGCGTGATACACGCTCAGGCGATCATGTATCTTTCGATGGATGACTGACGAGGTGGCCATTTATTCTTCGGTAAACCAGTTGCCATCCTGCTATTTACCAATAAAGAGAAGAGGATTCATACCTTTCCCAAGGGGATTAGCACGTATGAGAATGTAATGGATCTGATTGGAATTCGAACTCTGCCCTTCGATTACTCAATCCGAGTCGCTAATCCATTACTCCACCGTGCCTTCTTTCAACCCAGGCAAGGCGATAATGCCACAAAAAGTAAGGGTGTTACTGGGTGTGAAAGAGAACGAGAAAATTTTAGTCAGCAGAATGGATAATAAAAGTATACAGAAAGACAGATGATTATAACTGACGTTGCATTTAAATTTGTCAAAAACGTATTCGGCACGGAAGCAAGCAATCGGAAGAGAATTCCACATGCGAGAAATACGGAAAAGAAAAGAAACTATAAGAAAAGAACTAATGGTTTCATTTAGTTATTTCAACAGTAAAACCATGTGACATAGTTGCCAGTTATTATTGTAATTTAAAAATACATGAAGTCGAAGTACAAAGCAGAAGGAGAGCCCATCAGAACAATTGCCATGAATATATTTATAGACAAAATGGAGGGGAGCAAAGATGGGAAAGCGACTGAAGTTGAGATGCCAGGTCAGGACCAATAATATAACAGACTCTTATTCGGATTTTGTCGAGAATTTCGAGATATATAGCAGGATCACCCGACCATATATAGCAGCAATATTCAATGGACAGATGAAGAATTGTATTATAAATGCGAAGATGGATTCTGGTAAGAAATTAATCTTGTATGAAATACCAGACACAGAAGAACATTTGGAAATCAGATATTTGAAGCAATCAGGGTATATCCTCGGGTATGATGAACTCATTAATAGGCCTATCATAGATGTTAATATTGAGTGCAAGCCATTAATAAAGTATTGTAAAATTTTCGATGCTCATAGGAATATTACTTATCTCACTTCATAATGTGATATATATTGAATGCAGTTAATTTTGGCATACAGTCATGACATTCCAAGAATCGTTAGCGTGGAGTGAAATCTTTTTCAGAATTTCTGACGCCAGTACACTTACTGCTCTCATGTTATCCATGGTAACCAGAAATTAAAAACATTTTTTTGTCCGGCACAGATTAAGAGAAGTCGGAAGCCTCGTGAGGATCGAGCTGTCTATATTGGTTGATTGATTTACTATTGGTATTCTATATAAAAAATATTTACTAAGATAAGTTTAGTCTGGCACAAGGTCGTAGTGAGAGGGTCAAGATATTTATCTTGGATCTAGATTTTTCTAAACTTAACTCCTTTAGTATTGCTAATAGTATGTTTTTAAACTTCATCGGCGAAAAGTAGTTTTTTACTATTTTTCACTCAGTATAAGGCCGAAGAGCCACCCAATGTAGAGGATTACTGAATGAGGTTGTTGTAGTGATGTACAGTAGAAGGAAGCAAAAGATATATATCATGAAGACATGTAGCATAGATAATAGTTAGCCCGAGATTTGAAGATTGCATTGATCTTGGAAGCATTCCCTCAGGTGTTCTTTCTACAATTATATATTTCTGGGGAAGAAAGTCTTAGTGGAATTTCATCTTGAAAACAGAGATGGAGTTGCGAGAGATTAATAACGTTTCCTTTGAAGGAAGAGCTTTAGGATTGAAAACAATGTTTCAGCCAGAAAACCGCGCGAACAGTTGTGAGCTCCGAGAAGGCTGAACAGAGCATTTTGAGTTAGAAATTGATCATTTTTCCAGCACCTTTAGCGATGGGTCGTATGTACTTGCTCTAATTGTTTGTTTAGTAAACGTAGCTTACTCCTAGATTGGCATATTGAATGAGAACTGAACACAGTATAATTCTCATTGAATAAGAATAAGCCTGCTGCATATTGCTCTACGGTAGGTACTTTTTCTTTCTACTTGCTATATTAGTAACAATTGACTTAATGAGACAAAGCTAACGTATGGTTAATGAGTTCGATCTTCACAATGACAATGCTGTGCCTGACCATGCAGATACTAACTATTGTTATACTAATAGTTTTACCGAATTGAATTGCATGAATGTCTTCAAGGAATATAAAGCTCTATTAAAATATTCCCTATCCATGGGCGACAGATTGTAAAAGAATAAAAATGGGGAAAAGAGAAAACATTCACATCGCACGCTGATTTGAACTTGCGGCTTCCTCTCTAATACTCTACGCTTTGAGTTCCCGTTAGAATTTAAGAAAACAAAACAACCTTCTTTAATGTAATTATTCGGTCTTCATTCATTTTTTTAAAATTTTTCTTTGTCTATTCTTAATTATTATCTTTTTCACTTTCGGTCGGAGTCAAAGCGAGTTTTTCACGCCCCAAAAAATCTTTTAATGCGTCACGCCTTCTCAATAGGTTCATTATTTCTTTGTCATTGAAATGTTCAGTTGTATTACTTTGGAAAAAATAAGCAGATCACTGAAAAAAAAACCCAAAAACAAACAAAAAAAAAAGAAAAAAAAAAGAAAAAACATTCAAAGGGAGTGTATTTCACACTTTGCGTGGGATTTCCCTAAACAAATTCTCGACATGGACACCCGATGGTTAGCTAATTTAAAAAACAATCATTTACTGGGTCAGAGCAAAAATTCGCAGCATTTTTTAAGTGAATTTCGAAGATATTTCTATATAGTTATTCAACTGCATATGTGCTATTTTGTTCCATTAGCATTCGCTATCTTTGTGGCAGCTTCATGATTCCATCCTGCTAGAATTTGGCATCTTTCTGGGTGACGAACAGGTATAAGCCGTTTTTACAGGCTTCTTGAAAACTGAAGTTCTTTCTATTGAGAAAATTTAGTAGGGATCAAAATAAGTGATAAGTGGAAGTTTCAAGGTCAGGTTAGTACGGTGGATGTGCTCAAACATAAAAATGAAACTTTACCAATTTCTACCGGATATGCAAAGTCTGGAGTTGTAGATAGAAGATGGGAGTCTTCAGAATAGCCATTTCCAGACGCTTTTCACCGATTGATGCACTTAATCAGTTCAATCGAGGACTTTACTTGTCTGAATTCAAGGTGTGATTTTGCGTAAGGAGATCGTAATACGAATGGCAACTTCCAGTTCCATCAGATACGCAGAATTAGCTCCTTCGGATGCAAAACACCTCATTTTATATTCCCCAGGATCTTTTATTTTCGCTCCACATTGTTGTAAACCATCCATTTTTCATTTAAAAAAATCTAAAATCCCCAGCACTGTTCGTTTGTGCGCATGTGTAGTCTTACCAACATAAGAAATTTAGTCTGAAGAAGTCCTGAAGGGCGAAACGAGTCACAAGTAAACTTTTTTCGACTTTGTCATATTATATATATATATATATATATATATATATATATATATATAAATTATTTTCTATTTCATCGCTGCACCGGAATTACCATGTTTCAATGCAGAAGTAAAATTTTAAATTTAATTATAAAATTAAATTTAAAATCCATAGCTCCGTTCCATTCTCAAGCGATTTTTGAAATAATCTATTAAGAAATTTCTAAATAGGTTATAATCTATTTAGTAAAGCCCTTGTCTACGAATTCACAAACACATTAGTCTGACCGTCATAAAGTAAGTCTCTTCCTATATTTGACACTATACTGGGAACACTTAATTACTTGATAAAACAATCTTCACGGCAAGGAAAATTGAACATTTTATTGCTATTGTATATTTCTAAAAAGTATATATAAATGTTATTTTCATTGATATTCTGCTTCTATTTGTCCTTTTTTATGTTTCATATAAAAGATGTGTTGTTGTTAAATGCTTGAAATGCCGACACTCAGATAGCAACGAAAACCGTCGTTGTAGTAGTGATACTCTGATGCTATTCTATTTGATCTTCATTAATGTTTCTCCGCATTTATTTATCTATTCCTTTTACTTTTAAATCCACTTTTCTCGGTTTAGTATTGTGTCCCTGGCTAGGAATCAAGTGACAACAAGTCTCTTCAGCAATCCACCATTCGTCCCTCTCTTCTCACTAATTTCTTACTTTTGTAAAATTTATTTAGAGAAAGAGAAAATGAGGTTGATTGCGTTGTACTAGTCTTTAAATAGTCAGAAAGTGTTTATCTGGAAAATTAGCTTTCGAAATATTTAATTTTACCGGATTTCGATAGAATTTCGTCAGCCAAATAGGATTCAAGAATAATAGATTTTTTATTATCTACAAAAAGATAAAAAAATGAAAGAAAAAGAAAAAAATGGAATGAATAAAAGAAAAAAGGGGAAGGCGAAATGAAAACCACTGAAAGTCGGAATAATAATTTACAGGAAGTAAAAAAGAAAGACGAAAAGATGAAAGAAAATGAATAAAAGAAGGAAATAAAGGAAGAAACGAAAACTGTTGGAAGTCGGAATAAAATAATTACAGGAAATAAAAGAGATGAAAAAGGGAAGAAAAATGTTGAAATCAATGGAAGAAAGAAACGAAACGAAACGAAAGCCGTTGAAAGTAGAAATAGAAAAATCCAAGAACTAAAAAAATGAAAGAAAAGGAAAATGGTTGAGTGAACAAAGAAAGGGAAGGAAAAATGGAAATAAATAAAAGCCGTTGGGTGGAAGAATAAAATAAATATTAAAATGGCCGTGAACAGGTCTGTGGAACTCGGACATTTAAACCTGAAAAAATATTTCTAAAACTAGGAGTAGCCTTATGCGACATTTATAAAAGAGCGGGAAATAATTGGACCAAACTTAAGACTTGCTGTACACCATTAAGTGTAACTCTATTTTATTTCTTTCAGTTATAGAAATATATTTGCAACGGCAAATAAGGAAAACATAATTTCACAACTAGCAACATTGTGGTGGTGGTGGTGACACTGGTGTGTCAATCTGTTTAGCGTACATTTGATAAACATAGCAGATTCTCGGTTTGGCATAAGAAAGTATTCAGCTAGCTTGACATGATATTCATTTTAAAAATGTTACCAAATAATATTTAAATGGATATCTTTTTGTTTCACAGTTTATACAAGTAATAGAATAATACAAGTAATTATTTTTTTTACGAAGATCGACATGGCATTGTTTTAAGAGAAAGAAGTGAGGAAATCATGAAGAAGAAGAGATGAAGCAATTTGAAGACTGAAAAGAATGAATAAATGACAAGAAAAGACTTGGAAGCAACATGAAAGAAAAAAAAGGAATGAAATGAAGTAAAAGAGTAAAAAAAAAAAACAGAATTGAAAAAAGTTTTAATAATAAGAAAAAAGAAAGGAGTGAAAAATGAAAAGAATGGAAGGAAATAAAATAAAAAAGAAGATAAAAAATGAAATAACGAATGAATTAAAAAAGGAAGTAAGAAAGAAAAAGAATAAGAAAGAATTAAAGATTGAAAAAGAAGAGATAAAGAAAAAATATCAATGACTGGAGGAAAGAAACGAAAGAATAAATGGGAAAGGAACGAAATGAAGGAATGAGAAAGACAATGAATGAAGTGGGAAACTGAATGAATTACTGGATAAAAAAAGATAGAATGAAAGTGTGATAAAATGTAGCGAGGAACTAAAAGGAAGCAATTAAGAGAAAAATATATCAAGAACTAATAAAAAAAATTAATAAAGGAATGACAGAAGGAAAGGCGAAAAAGAATGAAAGAGTGAATGAATGAAGCGAGAGAATGACAGTATGAAGAAAGGAAAGCAAGAATGAAAGAGTGAATGAATAAAGAGATAGATTGAAAGTATGGCGAAGTGGTGAGAAATTGAAAAGGAATAAGGATTAGGAAAATATCCAAACCGAATGAGTGACGCGAGTGGCTGATTTGGAAAGAAAACTTAAAAAGGAAAGAATGAAGAAAAAGAATGAGAATACCAGTTTTTATAGTATATTTCACCGAATTGCTAGCATGAGAGCCTCTCAATGGAGAGCTTACTGAATGAGGTGTGTAATATAAATGTAAGAAAAGGTGTTAGAAAAGGAAGATTATGGGAAAAGGTGGATGGATAACGATTCATCCTTGACTTGGTGTGTAACAGAGAGAGGTTGACGCACACACTCACCTGTATGCACACACGCAAATATAACGTTTATTGATTGAAAAAGGAAAACACGATCTTTCTGGAAGTTACAAACTGTGCCAGCGCTATTAATAGGAAAGAATCTAGAACAATGATATATGAAACTTAAGACGGCTGATGGATTTCAAATCGGGTTGGCGAAGACTTGTTTATAAACAAATGCAAAGGGCAGGAGGCGATGTTTAATTTGGGTCATTAAAAGAAAAATAGAAATAGTCGAAAATAATATTTTTTGATAAAAACATATTGAAGTAAATTGGACCGAGGAGATAAGATCACTGTATGTTTACCGCTAGCGAAATCTGATCTAAACATAAGTTGTATCCGCTGAATTTGGTGATCGAAAAGACAATTGAAATGAACATTGAACTAATTAATTTTATCCACTAAGATATATGAAATAGATCTGAATTTAAACTTTGCGAATACACGTGATGATGACAACACTCGTGTTAAGCGCGTGAACAACCTGGCTTATAACCTTCGGTTGCTATATTAACTCGAGATTTTGCTAATAAGGCAGTCGGTGAAGCAGAGACAGGAGAGACCGCTATCGGTCGGCACATCGTTGTCAGTGCGTGCCGTCACGTGCGTGCCGTCACGTGCGTGCCGTCACGTGCGTGCCGTCACGTGCGTGCCGTCACGTGCGTGCCGTCACGTGCGTGCCGTCACGTGCGTGGGCACCCGCAGCGACCATTACGGGTGGCTGTGCTACAGGCAGATGAGAAAGGTCGACGAGAAAGACAGACAGAAGAGGCCAGACGAAAGAGACAGTCGTCGAGAGAGTTGGGAGAGAAATCTCGAAGAGTCGGGAGAGAATTCTCGAATAGACGAAAGAGACTGTCGTCAAGAGAGTCGGTGAAGGAGACTTGGGCGTTGGACGTGAGAGACGTTGGAGTGTGACTTTGAGAGTGACGTTGGGAGAGAGACTGTCGTTGCAGTGAGTCGGTCCAGTGGCGAGTCAGAGATAAGGACTTCAAGAAACATCATCGTCGTTCTAGCAGTCGAATTGAAAAGTCGCTGAAACTTAACGTTTGTCACTTACAACAACCAACTGAAAGGCTACACTTCCACGTAAGGCTGGAATTACGAGTCACATATCCTCCCAAGTTGATTCGGAACGAGTCAAACACACACACACACACCTCTCTGTGTTGAAAAATTGGTAGAGGAGTAGTCCTCTGTTCTTATGCTAATTGCTGTAAACTTTTTCTACTGTTTTTGCTTTCTTATATAATATTTTACCCATTGTTGTTCGGCTTCTGCAGATATTGTTTCCTTGTTTTGGCACATTCTAACTTTCCTGCCGCCCACCCTCACAGCCGTGCCTACATCCCCAATCGACCGTGAACGTATGGACAACACCCCACTTATTGGATCTAAAAACTAACACAACGTGGGCAGCAGGCGGAACTTGGCCAGTGACCGGTCGAACAATCTACGGGTACTAAGGGAGCGTGTGGCCAGCTACCCCTGAGTTCGGTTCAGACCGAGTGTGCGCCTCGACCCAAAGAGGAAGACGCCGGAAGTTGAGGGGCAAGAAGGGTCGAGTGGTAGAGGTGAGGTTAAGATTATAGTGTTTATGGAAGTATCGACGAGGAAGTGTCTTCCGCAAAGTAGCAGTTCTTGGGGGGAAAAAAAAACTTTTTTAGTGGAACTTCATCCTTATTTGAAATACGAAGGAAATGTGAGAATATCGATTCCGTGGAATAAGACGTGTCTAGGTAGTAAATGTCCGAAGTAGAGGAGCTACACAATGGAGGTCATCTGACTTGAAGGAATAAAAAGATTGAAGGAATGAAAAGTAAATTTGAATAGACGAAGAAATTGAGAAAAAAGAACGAAAGAAAGACGTGAAATAATGATCGTGAATGGATGAAGAGAAGGAAATTGAATAGAAGGAAAAAAAGGCATAACATAGATTTTATCGAATCAAAATGGAAGAAGCAGGCGATAATAAAAATAAAGTGATCATATTGTTTCAAGGTGTATATCAGATAACTTTTGGCCGAATTCCCAACGATTATTAAATCTGTTGACTGCAAGAAATTTGGGGAAACGCCGCTTAAAACTCTGACCTGACATGAACAACACTATTTTATGGTGTAACACTTGAATTGATTCGATTGCTATGAGCAGCATTAGATACGCTTGTTTTGCGCATGTCTTCTTGGTCCATTGGGAAATAATTTTTCGACTTCGTACTCTCTCTCTCTCTCTTTCTCTCTCTCTCTCACTGGTATGTGTTCTTTCTACATCGTTCTTTTCTTTGCTCTTTACATATCTCTTACCCTTTCAGGCAATATTCGAGCTTTCACGAGGTTCCTTAAATCTCTCTTTCCTGCTCTATTTTCGCACTCGCATATACAAAAACACTTTCTCTTTCACTCGCGTTTTAATCTCTTCGCTTTTAAGTTTCTATAATTTCTTTCTCTTTCTATTTCTCTTTCTTTCTCTCTTTTTCTACTTCTCTTTCTCTTTCTTTCTATTTGTCCCTTTCTCTTTCTCTCACTCTTTTTCTCTCTCTATTTTTCTCTCTCATCTATCCATCCATTCTATACCTTATTTTTTTTTTAACCAGTGTTGCTTTATTTCCTTCCCGTTATGAACCTTTACACTCTTTCCTCATTTATTTCTCTCCTCTTTTCCATTATGCAGGGATGTGCGGGTGGTGTAATGGATACCGTCACAGAATTCGAAATCGGAGAGAAATCGATTTTGTGATATTCAATTTTTGACTGATTTGATTTACAGTTTATCAACCCTTTGTGTGTTATTTAAAGCCGAAATATATTTTGCATTGTAGGAGGTCGCTTACAGTACACCGTGTTCCAAAATGGACTCCCACCTAAGTAACGACCGAGCTCGACATTGCTTAACTTCGATGATCGAACGAGCGCGATGTTACCGTAAGCCCTTGGCAGAAGGTATGAATCCATCACTACAGGTTAAATAGTACGAGTTATATTGGAAAAAATCATTGTTATTTTCAAAAAAATGTTCATGCAATATTCATTCGTTAAAATAAAAAAGAATTATTCTTACATTCCCAAAAATATCGGCTTATTTTTTTTGACAATCCTGTTCACTCCGTACAATACAACATGAAATAGATGGGTACAGAGTAAAAGGCATAGTTTCTGCGGATATATGGGGAAGATAGCGATTAACCCTATACTTGAACAGTTTAGGATTGTAGGGATTCGGAAAGCATCCTCTTGAGAGTCGGCTCCACAAAGCAGCGGCTCTTGTGAAGAAGCTGCTAGAGTGGAAGTTACATCTCACCAAAGGTATACTGTGGATGAAAATGGTTCGAATAGAATTGGCGTGGCATGGAGGGTCCTAGCCGGGAGCTGGAAGTAGGGAATGTAAATTTGAACACTTAACCATAGAAATACCGATAGACCAATGAGAGACTTGCGACATTCCATTTGTGAGAAAGCGGTTGCAGGGCGGAAAATAATTTGTCAGCCATAAAGACACGGAAACTCTTTGGGCGTTATCAAGACTGGAATGTGAAGACTGGGCAGCTCCTTCCCATATACGACAGCAGTACTCCATTTTGGACCTGATCTGTCATTTGTAAAGGTAGAGGATAGGATTGTGATTAATCCTAACAGGTGATGAAGGCACGGGGCCTTCCTGAGTGAGCATCCATTTATCGTGATTGGTGATAGTTCAGGGTCCGAAACCCACAAAGATTTGATAAGCCGCAAAATAAAGCAAATCCATTTAAATTCTTTCTTTCTTCTAACGCCTTTCTTTCTTTCTGTCGAAGTCCTGGGTATGACGATAAACTACATCCGGCAGCAAGGTCTTTGATCGTGAGACTTGAGGTTTTGTTCCTAGGTCAACCCTGAGCCGGGGTGGTAGCACCTGTTAAGGTCCCAGCTATAGACAAATAGTGAATCCCCAAACAAAACATTATTATGGTATAAAAGTACATATAGTATAAATACCAGCAATACATTTTTATGTAAAAAAATAGTAGCAATACCTATTCATATTAAAATTAGCAACAATACATTTTTAAAGCAACGTCACTAACAAGACATTTTTATCTCTAGTTGAAAGCATACAACTGCGTTCTGAATATTGTTGGCTATAAAATTGTTCAAATTATTTACATTTCAGTATTGGAATGATCCATATAGGTGTTGATATGTCACTAAACAAAATCAATCAACCAAACAACCAACACGAAAAACTCTTTCATGATATTAATCCATATCATATCCTACAATTTCTTCAAGAAATCAGACTGGATTTCTAAATATAAATTCAACAAAACTACACATATCACCGCCTCTAGTAATTACGTCCACACAAACATGCATATACATGTTTTCCTCCCCTGAATAAGTGTTTAGGACTACACGGAACTCACAACAGCCGAAGAACCAGACATGTTTTATCGAGCGATTTAATTTCTTGAACAATCCACTGGTGTCATTTTTGAGCTTTTAATCCTATGTTTGCATTCAGTTGGTGAAGTTTGTTCTAGTGTCTCTAATTTCTTAATCAGAGGCACATAGAGGCACGTATATCTATGCTAGGTCTACTGAGTAGGTTGTTAAAGACTAACAGGTTCGCTGGGGCTTATTCGGCTATTTTATACTTTCTTTCATTTTATACTATTTCCATCTTTCTTTCAGTTTTTCTCTCTTTCATTTATTCTTTCTTCCTTTTTTACTCTTTCATTCTTTCTTTTTCTTTCTTTCTTTCTTTCTTTTCACCCTTTCATTTTTCTTTTTCTTTCTTTCTTTCTTTTCACCCTTTCATTTTTCTTTTTCTTTCTTTCTTTCTTTCTTTCTTTTTTATCGCTCTTTCTTTTTTCCTTCTTTCTTTCTTTCTTTCTTTCTTTCTTTCTTTTCGCTCTTTAATTCTTTGTTTTTGTTTCTATCTTTCTTTCTTTTTTTTCACCCTTTCATTTTTCTTTCTTTCTTTCTTTATTTCTTTTCGCTCTTTAATTCTTTGTTTTTGTTTCTGTCTTTCTTTCTTTTTCGCTATTTCTTTCTTTCTTTATATATTTTTTCTTGTTAGTGTCTTTCTTTCTTTTTTTATGTTAACGTTCTTATTCGTTTGTTTTAGCTCCTTGTTTCTTTTCATCGTAACTTTATTTCTTCCTGTTGGCCTATTTTCTTTCTCTTTATCTTCTTTTTTCTCCTCTCTTCTTTTATATGAACATGTCATTCTAACGGTTATCGACAAGAAAAACGGATTTGGAAAAATGAGATCGAATTCCAGTTTAGAGCTTTTGTTCTTTAAACTAGGGAAAGTATAAATCCGCTTTTCCTTGTGCAATCTTATTGTCATATGGCTTAATAAAAAAAGGAATATGCGAGTAAGCCCTACAACGCAACTTTTCCCTTGACAGCATGATTTCCCTATGCAAAACCGTAGAAAAGCGTTATTTCGTTATATAGTCAATATATAGGAGCGGGTGCTGAAAAATTGTCGATTAAGAACAGATTCGAGTCCTAACTTCAGGGAGATTACGTATTGTTATTTACTTAAATTGTGGAAAGTAGCCAGAGACCAGAACCTTTAAGCAAAAATTGTGTTTCGCCCCATATATATATATATATATATATATATATATATATATATATATATATATATATATATATATATATATATATATATATATATATATATGTATATGAATAAAAAACAAGATGAAAAACTATTCTTAAATTGCATGTTCACATACTTATCCCTAAATTTATTTTATTTATTATTAGTATTATTAATGATCTATCTCTTGATTTCGAACACTATAATTACGAAGACTGCTTGCTTTAAAAATGTTCATTTCCCAGAGTAAGGATAAAGTAATTGAACATGTAATTTAATTTATTACTGTTGATATCGTGATATCAAGCATTATAATTAGAAATACTGCTTGTTTGAAAAAAATTCTCTTCCAGAAATTGTCTGGTCAACAGCTTTTTGGGGTGTAACACAATTATATATATATATTTATATATATATATATATATATATATATGTATATATATATATATATATATATGTATATATATATATATATGTATATATATATATATATGTATATATATATATATATATATATATATATATATATATATATATATATATATATATATTAATGAATAAAAAACAAGATGAAAAAGTATTCTTATCAGTTTGTTCTCTGAGGGACTTTATCAAGTCAAATGTATGATTTATTTTATTGCACACGTTTATATGTAAAATCGAGGATGTCATTGATTTATTAATGCTATTAAATTTGAGAACGTTTTTGAATATTGATCAGGTGATTGAGACGTCAGTCAAAACATGTGGAGGACACAAAGTGGCATAATTCAAAGTTTTGTAAGACAAAAGTAAGGGAGTAATATTCAAGATATATATATATATATATATATATATATATATATATATATATATATATATATATATATATATATATATAATGAATATTGTTTAAATAATATTTTTTGTCTCTTTACAAATATACTCTACCTGAAAATAATTAGCACATACACACACGCGCGGGAGGGAGGGAGAGTTAGAGAGAGAGAGAGAGAGACAGAGAGAGAGAAAGACAGACAGACAGACAGACAGACAGACAGAGTGAGCTTCATTTTGAACCTAACATTTTATTTTTACTCAAAATCTTATTTTTAGTGGATACCCGTGTTTGAGTAGACATCACTTTAAAAACAAACAAACAAACAAACAAACAAACTGTATTACATCTGCCAGCCTCTGTGTACTCGAGAGTCAGAGTAACGCTCTCTGTGACTGCCGAGTTGTTGGAGTAGACGATGGTCTCTCCTATAAAGGCAGATGTCTGAAAACAGATTTTCTTTATTAGGTTTTCTCAAGTTAGGCCGGTAGATGTAACGTAATACCATTGTTTAAAAATCAGAGAATCTACTCAAACACGGCTATCCACTAAAACGTTTTATGCAATATATATATATATATATATATATATATATATATATATATATATATATATATATATATATGTAAAAATTTTAGATGGAGTATATTTGTAAAAGAACAATATGAATCAACACAAAATGAAAACCTATCTTCCGTCCTCTGAAGCACATTTTCTTTGATAAAGTCCTCCAGAGGACGAAACTCGTCGGCTAAGATTTTCCTTTTGTCTTTGTTCATATATATATATATATATATATATATATATATATATATATATATATATATGTATGTATATAAAACCCACAAAACTGGTATTCTAATGTGCCCCATTACCTCAGGAATAGACAGCGCCCCCATAAACAGGTGAATGCCATCACAGAAATCCTAACCTTTCTCCTTGGAACAGTCAGTCCATCTTACATAAATAACTCGGGCAGCCTATTTGAAAAACTAAGGAAAATGAACATGACAGACAAATGCATGGCCACTTTAGATATAAAATCCCGCTACACCAACGCCTTCGTTGAAAAATGCCTAAATCTTCTAAAAAAGCATCTAACACAATCAAAGATAAATCTCCCTCTACCCACGGCTAAAATAATCAAAATCTGCCGTCTCATCACCAATCAATGCTACTTCAACTTTAATAATGATTATTACGAACAGAAATTTGGATTACCAATGGGATCGCATCTCAGTGGAATGATATGTATCTTAGAATTTCTCGAATCTGGTCCTTTTCAAAATATTTTACCCAAAACAATAAAAATACTTCCGTTGTATTGTTGATACTCTACTTATATATCCTTGTGATATTGATATACCTGACCTAGTAGATCAACTAAACAAAGTCGAACACAATGGAATTTACATTTTAATATAAATATTTTACTCCGTCACCTGTAATAATTGTCACAAAATATGCTTAGGAGAAACCTCAAGGAATATAACTAAAAGATTATATGAACTCGAAAAGGGACATTTTACAAAATAATGCGTCAAATATGTAGGTTGCCCACCGTAACGAGACTGAACATAATTTTTACATAAAAATTGCTGCTCTGATCAAAGGAGAAAATAATTCACTACGTTGTAAATGTCTAGAAAATGCCTTAGTCGCAAGGTCATCTACAGTAAATTGGCGCCTGGGCTCTTACAACATTTCATCATTCTCGGCAGTTCTAATAAAATACCTACTTACAAAAGTGATTGAAAGAAAAAGAAAATGAATTTGGCTAGATAAAAAAAAAAATCAATATTTCCCAGCACCCTTCTGTCGTGCGCATGTATTACTCCTACCAAGATAACGAATTTAGTCCGATGAAGTTCTGAAGGGCGAAACGGGTGACAAGCAAACTTTTTCCACTTTTTTTTATATCTTTTGTCAGACTAGCAACTTTCAGCCGAATCTCGTATATAAAAAAAATTTAATTTTGAAGGAAAAATTAAAAACTGGAAGAAAAATCTACAGCTGAAAAAATGAAAAACGTAAATTTCATGAACGTTCGCATGTAAAAAAACATTAAATTCATGAATACGTACGTGTACAAAACGGAGTAAAAAATGAATATTAAAAAAACGTGGAACAAATTGAAAAAATAATTGAAACACTCTTGAAATACTCCTTTTTATTGTACTAGCATTCATCAATAGAAACATATTCTTTACTGAAAAGGTTAATATTAACTATGAAACAAAGTTTCAAAAAAGATCAGCTATCAAAACAACTATACAGATAATATCTCTATTATGTATTGCTTTGTCATATATTTTTCCTCAATATTGTTCTTGATATATAAAAATATATATCGTTATTTCATAATTGTACACACACTTAGACCTCTTAAAAAGAAAAATTGTAAAAGCGGTAGAAAATCTGAATAAAAAGTTAAAAAACCTTTTCCATGAATGAAACATGCATAAAAGAAGATTGTTTCGAAATAGGCAAATATTTATATATCATCATGTACATAAATCCATGCATTTAGCGGTGATGCTGAGAGCGAATTCTTGGTGCAGTGTTCGCTATCACTCATTTATCCCTCTTATCTAGTGCAAGAATTATATCTATTCTCTGCAATTGGCACTTCCATCATCTACCTTAGCGCGGCGTGGGAATCTCTTGGATAGGCGGTGAGAACTGTGTAGCGAAAACGAATGTCCAATGGACCCGTCTCTTAATGTGAAATACAACCAATAAATTTGCAAGTTTAGCGATTAGCCACCCTCCATTTCCTTGTCACTGTCGGCCTCCGGTTTCGCGGTGTATCATAAGATCAGTTATCTCTCCCTCTGCATTTTGAACTACAGGAGTGCAAATCGCGTCCTTCATTCATTGTAGGATGTTATTTGTGCATGAAGGGGATACGCGGGGCTATATTTGCTATTAAGCTCTTCTGAATGTTGATACGCCTGCAGGCCCGCGCTAAGGCATGTCGGTACACATCATTTAGATATGATGTGGTGATGGGCAAAAATAAAATTGCTGGAGAAAATAGGTTTCTTCAAAAACAAGATGGTTGAAACATAGATTTTCCAAGTGGAGTATATTTAAAATATTACTTGTCCGGCGAGTCACGGGAAACACAGGGAAACTTAATTCATTTGTCTGTTTATTTAAAACAGACAAATTAATACGCCAAATTTCTGAACCAATTTTCAGCCACCGTTAGTTGGTTGTCTTTATTAGCTTTCTTATTCTTATTTTGGCCATTTTGTGCCATCATACATTCATTTTCTAAATTATTTTTAGAGCCTTTTTTGGGTAGGTCAGACTTCGAGGTCTCCCCAAATAGGTGTTTCTTTACAGACTGATCTTTGTCGGCTATCATGGATTGTTCTTGATTCCGCGGATGTATATGTTTTTTTTAAAAAATTCAGCCAAGCAAAAAAAAAAAAAAAAATTCTATAAAGAAAATAAGGAAAAAAATGACGAAAAGGAAAACAAACTTCAACCAAAAACTATATAACCAATAAAATAGAGAAACTTATAGTTTCCTTGAAAAGAAATTAGTTAAAAAAATAAAAATTCACCAAATACTAAAGTAAAAATTATGTAATTAAACAACACATAAAAGACAAAAGAGAAATAGAATGCTGGTTATACCAGTAAAAGAAATAATTTTGACCTTTTTCAAACAAGAATACGTAAAAATAAATAAATAAATAAAAAGAAAGTTTGGCGTGAAAAGTAAAAACCAGGTGCAACTGAAGAGTTACATCAATTAAATGAAAAAAAAAAACGACTTATGAACAGTCTTAAATTAAAACGAATACATAGTTCAAAATAAATAAGTTGAAAAATAAAAATATTAACGCCGATAGGAAAATAAAGAGAAAAGGAAAGTTCACAAAAAAGGTTTGCTCTAGAATAAAAACAAACAAACAAACTTATAACAAAAATAAAACAAAAACGCAAAATAAAAATAAAAAGAAAGATTTAAACAAAAAACAGTTGTCGGGAGTAACTAAATGTTGCACCAAAAGAAAAAGAAAAAAGAATCATCTGTAAAGTTGTGTGTGTTTGGGAGTGGGGTGGGTGAATAAAATAAAAAAAATTCCCAAAATCAGAAAAAATGTAATAGACTAAAACTTAAAAAGACAGATAAAAATAGTCAATAACTTAACACAAATTTCTTCAAGTCTTTCATATCTTATCAAAAAACTAAAAGAGTGTCCCAGTAGCGGACGAAACGTCGTCTGTTACTGGTCAATATAATTAGACACTCATCTCATTTTATCAAAGTAAATATAAGGATTTATTTTGTTGCATGCGTTTATATACAAGATCAAGGATGTTATTAGTTTATGAAGGCTTTTACATTTGAGAATGTTCATGAATATTTATCAGGTGGTTGGAAGGTCAATCAAAACATGTAGAGGACACGAAGTCAAAGTCTGGTGAGGTAAAAGTAAGCGAGTAATATTCACGAAATATATATATAAATCATTTTTAATAAATGAATATTGTTTAAACTGTGATCAGATTGTTACGATTTAAGATGGACGTATGTGTTGTACATCTTCAGAAACAAGTGGTAACAGATTTAACCGTTTTCTTTTGATTTTTCACAAGTTTTTGTGGTCGTTTATGTTGGCTTGCGAAAGTAGTAATTCTTTCAGGAAAGGTGAGATTACAAAGAAACCAGGATGTAGATTTATATTTTGATAATTCGATAGCGGCATTCTTGAGAATTTTCCTTCGGAGTAAATTACTTTCTCTTTTGTTAAGTGTGACATTTTTAGATCAAAATTGTGTTTGAATTTAGTTCTGTGTATGACTAATGCATTTGATAAATTGAGTAAGATCTCTTTCGTGTTCATAGATACTTTTTTTTTGTAAATTTCTGCATGTTTCCATAACGTATTGTGAGGAACAGTTTTGGAAATTTATTTTATATATATTTGCTTCTGATTTATTATTGATATGGGTGTTTTTAGTTCTGATTATATCTATAATGATTTTGGAAGTAGTTGTGACTATTTGGATATTGGTAAGTTGTTTTGGATAGTTGATATTATAGGGTTCGTAGGTATTGTTATGTATTTGTTTTTGTCTAGTTTATTGTTGTGGATAATGTTGTTATATTTGTTGCGGTCGTATATTTTGTGTGCCTTTCTATTTGCGCCGTGGATGAAGTGACAAGCATATTTGATGTTTTTGAATCTGCTCTATATGTGTTTTTCTTCGTTGGGTAGGTATTGGGCGCTGCACATTCTTAATGCTCTTAGCTAGAAACCTATTATTATACCAGGTTTAATCCTATTAGAGTGGTGGGAATAAAAGTTGACCAGATTATTCTTGTTGATAGATTTTCTGAAACGTCAAATTTGAGTTTGTTATTGTTTCTCTGTAGCATGATATCTAGGAAGAGGAGAGTGTAGTTGGCTTCAGGTTCAAAGGTGAAGTCTGTTGTAGGTTTAATGCTATTACGTTTGTTCACAAGATCTGGTAAAATAGTATTTTGTGGATATATTAGCAGGGAGTGGTCTATGTATCTGAAATAGAGTTTTATGGTAAAATGTTTTTTCCAGAAATTCAAAAAACAAACAACAAAACCGTTGAGAGCAGATCACATCGGTAAGCCAAATTTTCGTCTAAAAGAAGTTAGTGATTAGCTGGCATATTTTTATGATTTTATGTGTACGGATAGGTTATTTACTTTCTGTTTTAGTTAAGTGTGTTTTTAGTAAATTTAGGCATTTCTCTATAGGGATTTGTGCATAAAGATTTAATGTCTAAACTAGCCAGATATTTGTTTTTGATGTCTATGTTTTTTAATTTGTTTAAAAAGGTCACCTGAATCATATCATATCGTGGGCAGGCAGATATGATTTTTAAATACGGCCGCCAGAATGGTAATGGACGCAAGGCTGCACGACTGTATCCGATCCAGACTGAAGACAGCCAAGTCATCCAACCTTTGCTGCTGTTTATCGTCGCGTGACTGAGACAGGATTAGTGGCACCAAAAACTATGGATCGAGGAAGACCGAGATCCGCTCGTACGTCTGACCACGAAGAACACATTTTGCAGGTTGTCGGAGACGATATAGGTGTTAGCACACGTGAAGTGGCCATGGTTTTGGTGTGAGGACCACCCACAAATTAGTAAAAAGTTTTTTGGAATTTATGTTGGATTGCACATTTAACAGCGTTTACTGTAAACTTTAAACTTAATAACTCAAAAACGAAGAATTTGCGATCATATGATTATATGAACTTTTGTCCTTGTTTTGGAGTGAGAAATCCGCCCTCAAAGTTTGTAAAAGAATTTTTGATACATCCTGAATATAGACAGTTCTGTGCAAATATCAAAGGTCACCTTAAACTATAAGAAATTTGTAAAATTATCTACTCTTAAATGAATGTTTCTATTCCTATTTTCATAGATGATATGTTGACTACGTGCGTTATTTACATAGTTAAACGTCATAGTCTGTTGCTGAGGTTTAAAATTTGACGGAACAATATTCGCTAACCATGGACATCTACAATATCTTTGCCTCAATTTCCACTTAGAACTGAGTCTCTACTGTGTGATATGCCTATATTTACACTATTTACATTATTCGGACTATTGTCCTCATATTTGTCGCCATATGTATTACTACGTTTCGGCCGTTGTACGCTCCGGCCTTCTTCAGGTGTTTGGAATGTCGAACTGAACACTTTAACAGGAGATAACTGACATCCATTAGACATGGCACGTGGAACTAGAATAATCTACCCCAGTGAGCGAAATAAAGGGTTCAGTTCGACATTCCAACCACCTGAAGAAGGCCGGAGCGTACAACGGCCGAAACGTTGTAATAAATATGGCGACAAAGATGAGGACAATAGTCCGAATAATGTAAATAGTGTACATAATACCTCATCTCAGAAATATAGACATATGTCTATATTTCCCTCCATGGTTTCTGTTATCATCTCTAAACTTGATCCCAGCAAAACATGTGAACTTGATGATATCCCTGAAATTGTCGTAAAGAAATGTGCTCCTGATCTAACTCCTATTCTCGTCAAACTCTATAATAACTACCCTGCTTCTTTCCTGTTTGTTGAAAATTCTCTTCTATAGTTCCAGTTTTTAAGAACTCAGATGAACAGTCAGATCCTTCTAACTATCGGCCTTCTGCCTCTTTTTGGCAAAGTCCTAGATGCTCTAATCAACTCCGAATTCGTTAAGCATCACACCTCGTAGGGTCTTCTTTCAGACAAGCAATATGACATTTGTCCTTGTATTGGTGTAAGGAGCCCGTCACCAAAGATTGTAAAATCCTGTATATTGATATTGCAGATAGTCGGCACATTATTATTGCAAATATTTCTGTGAATCGTTTAATCCGTTTCTAAAACTGAAAGGGGAAAAAACAAAACAAAAGTAGCTAATAATGTGAAACTTAGTGTAGATGATTTCACTAACATTATTCTCTTTCGTTTAAATTCTCAAACGAGTGTGAATTCAAAAAAAGGGAACTCTTCTGCTTTATCTTTAAATAGCAGACAATTTAAAATAACAAAATTGAAAAAGTTCAAATTTTAGGTATCATTTTCCCTTTGAGGTTTATAAATTGAACGATATTCGATTAATTCGATTAATTAAATCGTCTCATTAAAACTGTTGCAAGAAATGTCATTTAAAATCAATCACTCTAAAAAAAATAGAAACACATTTCGGATGCTGCTGCCATCAAATCAATTGAAAAAGAAGAATGGGAAAAAGAAAAATGTCTGCCCGTTAGGCGAGCATTTTAATTGATTAAAAACTTGATGACAACCGAATCAAAATGAGGTTTTTATTAATTAAATTAATGCATTTTTTTCATTTCTGTCCGCAAGACCGCATATCCAGTTTAGTATGCAATTGTGATTATCGGAGACCCATAGTCTTTGTAGATTCGTTCCTATTCAGAACGAAAAAGATCTTCGTTTTTTTCAATTTGGAACTTGAATAGAAAAAAAACAAAAAGCGTTCAAATTGTTCACTATTTTTTCTTTCTACTTTTTTGTTAGGGAAGAAGAAGAAGAAAGATTCGCAAAGAGAAAAGATGAACAGGACAAGAAAAAGAATGGAGATGGGAAGGAAGAAACAGAAGTGGAATAATACAGAGAAGAATAAGAGAGAAGTGGAGAAGAAGGAGAAGTAAATGAAAAACCATACTAGAAAAAAATTAAAAGTATATTTTGTGAAGTACATCTCTCAGACGCTTTGTTTTCTACTACTACTACTACTACTACTACTACTACTACTACTACTACTACTACTACTATTGCTACTACTTGTACTATTACTACTAATTGCTTGAGTGTGGGACGTTCAAGTCACTAGAGTATCAGTTATCACTGGGGAGTTGGGATCTATAGCAATGAACCTAAAGAGATACATAATAAAGAGACACTTAAACCTAACCCTGCCGAAGAAAATCGGAATTAGCCTAGTATCGTATCACTTCATAAATCTGCGTTGCTTGGCACTGCAAATATTCTGCGGGAAGGACCCCTTTTTAAGGTCTATCGACTTAATGAAGAACACCCATAATGCAAGATCTTCGACTGAAAACGAAAAATGTGCTGAAGGAGAAAGATGATAATAATAATATTAATGATAATAATAAGATAAGAAAATAATATTATAGGAGAGTGCGATTGATACAAGAAAGCAAACTTAATGGGGCCAATAAAATGAAGGCTATCAACACCTTAGCTATACCCATAGTAACATACAGCTTCAACGTTATTAAATGCAAGTTGAATGGCATTAAAAATTGGACGCCAAGACCAGAAAAATGCTTACCCAAACGAGAATGCACCACTCAAAATCTGATGTTGATAGGCTGTACGTACCAAGAGCTTTAGGAGGTCGCGATCTAATCCAACTTGAACTATAAAAACTACAACAATCGGATTGGAAGCATACGTCAGAAAAACGAATGACCCTCCCTTAGAAATAGTAAAACAGCAAATCCACTACATTAAGAAAGGAGCTTCACTCTTCAAGAAACAACTTAATATACCTGAAATCCTACCAACAAAAACCTTGGCCAAATGAAATAAAAAAAACTAGGAGGGCAAGGCTTTGCATGGCAAATACCTAAAAAGAACGAAAGAAGCAAATGTGGACCAACAGAAAACACATCAGTGGCTGAGGAGCACCCGGCTGA
Organism: Acanthosepion esculentum; assembly: GCA_964036315.1. Classification (NCBI taxonomy): domain Eukaryota; kingdom Metazoa; phylum Mollusca; class Cephalopoda; order Sepiida; family Sepiidae; genus Acanthosepion; species Acanthosepion esculentum. Next base: position 106,392,163 of record OZ038496.1, read on the forward strand.
AAGCTGAGATAGAAGGCCCAATTATTGCAGCTCAGGACCAACGCCTCGCAATCAGATCCTATCACTGTCACATAATCAAGGATGGAACTAACCTGAAATGCAGGATCTCAGGAAAATGTGATGAAAGTGTTGACCATATTCTCTCAGGATGCACGGAACTAGCAAAAATGAATATATCCACAGGCATAACAAGGTAGCGACATATGTTCAGTGGAAGATATGAAAGAAGCACAAAATCGAAACCACTGAGAGATGGTATGAGCACCAACCAGACAGTTACCCACATTAACGATGTAACTATTCTTTGGGACATGCCAATTCAATCTGACAGGGAAATAAAAGCCAACAGACCTGATATTATCATAAAGACTAGAAATTCAAGAAGTGTATGTTTATTGACATAAGAGTACCATCTGAGAGAAACACCTCCGTAAAAATTATCGAGAAATTGTCTAAATATAAGGAACTGGAGATCAAGATTTACAGGATGTGGGAAATGTAGACTGAGACTGTACCAACAATAATCGTAACTCTGAACGTCGTGAGAACAGAACTGGACAATTTTATTAACAGTGTCCCAGGTAACATCAACATAAAAGTTGCCCAGAAGATCGCCCTAATAGGAATAACCCATATACTAAGAAAAATGCTATCAATTAAAGGACAATTTTCCTATAGGACCATAGTTTGGGCCCGGCTCTACCGGATACAAAGCAGGAAACATACACAAATGATAATAATAAAAAAGAAAACAAAGAAAAGAAAAGGAAGAGAGAAAAGTAGAAAAGTGAGAAGAGGAAGAGGAAGAGGAGGAGAAAGAGGAGGAGAAGGAGAGAAGATGTGAAGAAATAGAAGAAAATGAGAAAACGAAGAAGGAAGAGAATTGTTGGTATGTCATGCGAGATCTGTCTCTTTTTGCTGATAATTTTATATATTTATATTATTTGGTATAACTCTACCAGTTGATTATAGGAGTGCAATCTACCCCGCTATGTGTTGCTGCTATGTTTTTCGTAGAATGTAGTCTGTTACGGCTTACTAGGGAGTCTAATCTGCTATTGATGCGTATCCCGAGGGTGAGAGTAAAAAAGAAATAGACGTATCCATTTTTCTCAATGAGATTAGTAAGAAAGCAAACGCAATGACCTTGTCATGCCAATTCTAATTTCCGCTCGTACATTCATTCTATATTTGTTAATGCACCCGATACAACATTTACAGTGAGCCATTCTTCATTCTGTCATAAAATAAAAAAATGTTTTAGGTTTTGCTTACACGTGGATTGTTATGTTTATTCAGAATAATATTTTTTTTCACTTCACCCTTTTTTTTATTCAATCAATTCACGGGCCCATTTTTCGCAAGACAAACATCTTTACTACGGGCCAAACGAAGATACAGGAGCGTGTATGTTACTAGAGGTATTCCTTGAAAATACTGTGATCATAACTCTGGAAAGATATTTAATTTGCTATTAATAGTAATAAATAGTGAAATTTTCTCTCTCTCTCTCTTTCTTTCTGCCTTTGGTAGCATGCGCTCATAACCTTTACATGGTCTGTTGAATGAGACAAAAAAATTAAAAAAAGGACGAGTTTGATTCCCGTTGCCTGTGCTAATTGAAATGGATAGCTTAATCTATAGTTTGTCTGATATCGCCGCGTATTCCAACGACTTCACCCATGGAAACATTGTTTCGAAGATCCCCAAAAGTAAGTATTGACGCACTTTTCTTCGGCAATGTACTTAACGTTCAGTCTTCATTATGTGAATATTTACAGTGGATTTCTAATCCCGAATTCTTTTCGAATGCGTAGCACCGTCCATTAACAGCTTTGCGAAACAGTCCGCGAATTAGCTCAATCCGATCCCACGCACCGTCGCTGCTCTCCCTGGTAGCTATTAAGAAGTTAACCATTCCTAGGCGCAGAAGGAGAACGCTGAGCGCGTTTCAGAGTGTATACCTTCATTACAATAGAAAGCGTGACTCTTTTACGCAAATCCGAAGCCAACAACGAACATGAAGAGATTGGATGCTCGAGCCAAAATTGACTGACCGCTGTTATTATTGATATTTGACAGCTTGACTTTGTCTTGGACGCTCATTTATGGTAGTCAACTTAAGAAAGGGTTTACACTTTCACACAGGGTCGATTTACTGCTTAGATTTGTGGGTCAATGTGCCGTTTAAAATCTCTTGACGAGTGATGCTTTGAACGGTTTGGCTTTCAGTTTGCCATTTTGATTATTTTCTCTCGGTTTTGTATTTTCGGTTAGCTTTACTATCATTTCACCCCATACAAGGCGATAATGCCACTAAGACACAAGGGGTTACTGGGAGTAAAAGAGAACGAGAAGACTTTATAAAGAACAGAAAACCCAATCCTAAACAAGTAACAAAGGACATAGTTTTAACACATATCTTCAAAATCACACTTTTTTTTCCTCCTGAAAACAGTGTTCTGTTTATCTGCGGTTACACTTAACCGCTGTCAACATTTAAAATAAACGGTTCATATTTTTTATGCCAGGTCACTCTAAGAGTTCTACTGGTACTATGTAACCTAATACTATCTGCCAATTGTTGGGTCATCGGTGACTAAACCGGTTCTCTCATCAGGCTATTTTGGTGCGGAGAGTGACGAGGCACCTGGAAGAATTAAAAACTTGTCAAAGAATTGTTAAGAATTCTTTGGCGAGATAGAAGAAAGGTTTCCGGTTGCTTTCTACACTGGGACTCCGATAAAGAATTCATTTTAAAAGACACGGATACAAAGGAAGTATTCCTGTCATATCTATGCTAGGATTTTGCTCTATCCTCACTTTCCAGCCTTAATAGAGTTCAAAATGGTTTTCGTGATCTTCTTGAAGAAGATCTTTCTATTTTGTAGCACTTAAACGCAATGTCGCAAGTCCATCTGTACTCTATCGCTATTTCTCATGACAAATGTTCAGATGAGTTCAAACATTTCTCACACTATTATTAGAACTGGCAACCTTTTTTTTTAATTGAAAATTTCTCATAGCTTTTCCACACAACACTTGTATTTATTAAACATGTTCAGACCTTTATCGTTAGGACACGTGATGCTACCCCCAAGGAGCCGAATCACTCCCATTTCTTCCGTATCTCAAAGATAAGAAGACATTTCTACACAGATAACTTTTTTCCAAGAAGCGCCACTTTTTGGAACAGTCTCCCGCATGAGTGCTTCTTTGAAAACCACAGACTTCAAGTTAATGATCAATCGTTATCTTTCCTCCTTATCCTCATAATCTTCACTATCTACCACTTCCTCTTTCATTTATATTACACACGTCATTCATCATATTGATTTAACTGTGACCTGTTACCTTGAGTGACTTTCCTTGGGCGAAATCTCCTATTAAAGGATCTTCCGCTTAATGCAGAGCAGAAATAATACAGTCGTCTTTGCTACCAAAAACGACACAATTTGGATACAGTGACCCTCCTCGATGGTCCTGAGGGTTTCGAACTCGAAGCCATTGACGCGGGAGTTGCTGAGAAGCCGCGTCACAGCACCGTATAGTAGCACAGAGTGGATAATGACGTTGTAAATTCACTGTTTGGTGTGTTGGGAGATGTTGTCACACAGACATACTGGTCTCCAGAGTCCTATCATGACACCTGCAGCCATCTTACATCTTCTACTGAAGAGGTCGCTGGTCTTAGGAAACTTCTGAGTTCAGTTCTACGAAAACATCAAATATAATAATTTTATTTCTCCAAGAATTACCCGATTCCTTCATTACTTTTAAAAGAGTCAGAATAGACACAAAATGGATTATTGTTAACATAGAACATGTGTATTGAATTCAATAATATTTGGTGGCCCAATACTGTAATCTTGTGTCGGCTCAAGATAAAATGAGGAAATATAGTTAGAGATTTGCCGTCGAGATAGGATTAGTTAATTTGTCTTGCAAACAAATTCGCAATGCTTCAAATGTTAAAATTCAATTTTATAAACTTTAATCTGTCTTTCATGCATACAAATATATTGATTGATTGATTTGTTTCATCAACCTTTTGCAGGTGATTTAAATCCAAGAAATATCTTCAAATTGTAAGATATTTTTCGGAGATAATAATGATTTACTGATGCAAGTTCTACTATTTAAACCAAAGCTGGTGGAATAAAGATGGATTCATACTTTTCTCTACGTAAATATGCGCGAAAATTCCAACGGGAAATGGAACTCGGTTCTCCGATTTCCAAGCCCGAGATGTTATGCCTGACACCACAAGCACATCCAAGATTACAGTATGTGGCATTCCCAAGAAGTCACCCATGACTAGACTAGACACGACATTGTTTAATTTTCGAAAACTGGTATTGGAAAATTTGATTCTCACAGAACAGATCGAAGGCAAGAGAGGCAGCGGAAAACAAAGCATGACCTAACTGGCGAGCTTGGATGGCGGAGCAGAATTTGGGAAAGATGGCGAAATGACACAATTTATTGGGAGCTACATTTGATAGGAAGTTGTGCAGAGCCATATATTCTGAAGGGACACATCACATAGAAAAAGAAGGTGTAAGCAAAGACTTTGTACCCCCTCCCCACAAAAAAGGACTGGAAGGTAAAATTTAATCACTCTGTGCCATGCGGTCAATCTAAATACCATCTGACATTCACTTGTCATTGATCTCCCAGACAACGGATTGCTTAAATCTACTACAGCTCATTGTAAGTCTGGTCTTATAACTTCAACGCATCACTTCGCCTCGTAACTTCACTTTGGACCCCGATGAATGATGCACAATTTCCTTTATATTATTTTTAAAACATCTGTATTTTTAATAATAATAATAATAATAATAATAATAATAATAATAATAATAATAATAATAATAGTGAACGTCCTGATATTAAACCAGTCACGTGTCTCATGGCTTCAGGCTGAATGGAGGTCTTAATATGTACATTTTTTTCTGAATTAAAGCTACAGTCTATATCTCTTTCAGTGCAACAAATTTACGTGTTAATTCCCTGACCGTAATAAGTTGGGATTAACTCACGAAGGTTTGACGCACATTATTTCTCTGTACATGAGCGTGAATAGTAGAGAAAGGTCATGGCCGGGTGCTTTTTTTTAAAGTTTGGAGGATGAGGCATATATGGCGACTTGTGATTTACACCTAAGTACTTGGGAACACCTACAATTGAAGATGGTCTGAACGGACCGTATTTCTAAATGGGCTGCCACTTGAAATTTTATGAGCTGTTTTATCAAAACCTGTCGCTATATCGTGCATCTTGGCTGTAATGTATTGACATGAAACACTCTTATCAGACTGGCTGTCATAATGTATATATTGATCTTCGTATATTTGCACTTCAGCATCACTTTTATGGGTTACTGCTCTCGAATGCAATGGTAATAATGATAACAACAATAATAACAACAACAATAATAACAACAACAAAAATAACAATACTACTACTAATAATAATGATAATAATAAACACAACATCTACAACAATAATAAAACTCTGCATGATAGACCGGGCTAATATCTGAACTGGAAAATATGCAACTTTTACGGGAAAGACACTGCAAGAAACTGGTATCACCCAGATCCGGTTACAGAGATAGGACCTGTAACAATTTTATGAGACTTTACAATACACACAGACAGAACAATGAAAGCTAATCACCTAGACATTAAGTGCTTTCTTATTGACATGACAGTCCCTGCAGATTATAATATAGCTTAGAAGTTCTTCGAAAAACTAAAAAAATGAAAATTCATTGGAATGGGAATCTTAAAAAATTGATCAGAAAAGGTTCCGATGGACACAGTGAAGGGGCACCTAGTAGCCCATGCCTTAGAGAAACACAAAAAAAATTATAGTCACAAGTACAGCTCACACCTTACGAAAC
>OZ038496.1:106403073-106435573 GCA_964036315.1 Acanthosepion esculentum
AAAGTAAAAGTCATTATAGTGAATGTTGTATTTGGATGTAGGCGTCACCGGGGAGACATACTTAATATAAGTTCTTTGCTCACATTTGGTTTTGTGATGTACTCGAGTAAGTATTATATTGAGTCATAAATAATTTCTGTTTTTCTTTGTCAATGTTACTCTTCCAAAAATAAAATACAATTACATTTCATTCAATTATATATTCACCATTGTTTGCAATGGCTTGTCGCTTATCAAGCAGATCTTCGTTTCCTTTTGAACCAAATTTCCGTAGTGTTTGATGTGAAAAAGTTTTCGAAGAACGCTTGAATCTGGATTTCAGTAACATTTTGCCAAAGCATTTTGCAACAAACGAAAGAGGTAATAATTGGTTGGTTCAAAGTGATGGCTGAGTAGTTAGAACGTTCGCTTTCTGACCATGAGACCCGGATTCGAGTCGAATAGAACAAACTAACCGAGTTCCACATTTTTTCCTGTGTTATTCTTGCTCTATGCGCCTTTGCATTGTCTTGGTGAACGACATTTTCATTTAATCCGCTGTGTATGCTGCCACTTTTCGTGCAAAAAAAAACTCTGGCATTTTAATCTATTCCAGAGTTATTCATAACTGCCACATCTGCTCAGTAGTTAGGGTGATACATTCGTGGCTACACTTGGTTCACCTAAAACTGAAATTACTTATAACTTAACCTAATACATTCAATTTGGAAAATACGAGATTCAGAATTTATTTCAATTTTTCTTGTTTTGTATTCCTTCTTGACGTTACTTGACGGGAAGAAGAAGACTCTTTTTTGTTTTACTGATATTGTTACAAGATGAACCACTGAAATTTTGTTCGTCTATCCAATCTAATGGAAATCGAAGCCCGTGATTCTGTAGAGTTAGGAAGAAGTTTTAGTTAATATTATTGATTGATTTGTTTTCTACTGCTTATCAACCTTTTGCAGCGTTGCAGCTCAGACCAGACACCAGGTTCGTTGTCAGGGTGCAGCCTTTTCCAGTCAAACCTTTTTGGTTTAAAAATAACTTTGGCCAGATCGAAAATAAAACCATGTGCCGATTGTAGTAGTAAGCAAATTTTATTTAGTTGTAACCTTCTGCAGAGGTAGAGGTGAATCGGGGTAGAGGTCGAACAGTCTGACGTCTGTATCTTGCTTTTCGCATCACGGCGAGTGGTCTGTCGTTCCTTTTTGTTTTCTCTGTAGGCCTCTCGGTTTCCGACGCCAGTGACCACTGTCATATAGAGAACAGAGTTATTTGTCTTGTCAACTTTGACTAAAAAAGTAATTTATCAACAATCAAAGATCTGGCTTCACTCAGTGGCCTACTTTGTCATGATCGTGCAACATGGTTTTCGTGAGGTCAACTTCACTTAGCTGATAATCACCAAGACAATAACTGTCTGAAACAATTTCAGCAACATCTTTCTGATATTTCCATTTAACAAGATATCAGCTGACACTGATATCCCTACATTTTTGTAGGATATTTAAAACCAGAAAATATTTTTAGATTGTAAGTGTTTTATTTTTTTGGGATAATAATGATTTGTTTTATACATGTCGTACTAATTAATCCATAGCTGGGGGAGAAGAGGTGGATTTATACTTTTCCTAAGGGTATCTACGCGTAGATGAATATATTATCAATTGGAACATCCAAGTTTACAGCACCAGGTATTCACAAGGCGTCACCCATCAAAGCACTGACTAACCTCGCACTGCTTAACTTCGTTAGTCAATATTAATATCTTAATTTACATATTTTGAGAAATACAATATTTACATTATTCACATTCAGAGTAATGTCCTCATTTTTGTTGTTATTATTACAACGTTTCGACAGTTGTAATGTAACTTCTTCAGGTTTTTGTCGATCAGGGGTAGATTGATCGCGTACATTTTCCCATGTCTAGAGATATTTCGTTTCGTTTAGTAATACATAGTTATTGCCCGTCCTGCTTCCATGGAATCTAATTTTACACTACCCGACCCAGCGATTGAACTCACAATTACTATGTCACCAACTTCACAAGTCAAGGTTTTAATCAACTAGTCCATTTTCTGAATGTATTCCGTTTGGAATAATCATGCTGATGAGTATATTTCCACTTTTCTCGGAACAAAATAATTTTGCCACGGTGAAATAATTAGAGTAAATGATTGCGGCTCGGACTGTGGAATGAAAAAGCCGAGTTCGAATTCCAGTCGGGTTCATTACATTCCCATACGTGGAAAAGGTATGAATCCATGATTTCTCCCCCCAACTATAGGTAAACTAGCAGGACAGACTAGATCCTATAGCTTTAAGTGGCAACTATGAAGGTAACTATGACTTCAAACGACCTGATACCTTGTAGTTCCTGCCTCGTTAGGCAAAAGCTAGAAGAAAGGTAGCTTTAAAAAGAAATCCACCTCTCTGAGGAGGGACGGACTAGCCTGGGTGCAAAAGGAACCAGCAAGCCATTGCACTATTCTGCTTTGAATGTCACAATAAACCACACTTCTTAGATGGAGGATGTGGTGGCCACAGCGGTTCAAAATACGCTGGCTTAATAAAATGAATGATTTAAGGAATAAAGAAAACGGTTATAAAATATGTTGCCATTAGAAGGAAAAATAATTTAGATACTTTTTCAAAGGTTTTCCATCTTTGAATGAAACCATGTATACAGCATTTCTTGTATTATGCGCCCTTCCTCAATTACATGCACCTCAATCAATATTTAAACAAGCAATTCATCGGATAAGCGCTGTTTCCATAATAGAGAAAATTTGGTTTTAATTTCAAATAAATGACTAAATTCAAATGTGCATGCGATTTGCTCAACTAAATTTACATGGTCACGACAAATTAAAAATACACGGTTTTATATTGAGCTGCTATCTAAAGGAGACGGCTATAAAATATTTCGCTTGATAGAAAAAAATGCAAATATTTTCATTCCATTTTTGCCTTTTTTTATTGATGGGTTGAGAGAAGTAATTTCATTGCGTGAAACTTGTATTTGGTTGCCAAGAATACAAAATAAATGATTAAATAAAAATAAAAAAGAACATGTTTCATACTGTAGCAATACAATATCTTACAAATCCTTAGGAGATACATAGATAGATTATTTTTCCTTTCAAGTAAATTAATGAACAGAGTTTCTTAGGAAGCTTGTCTCCAGACCATTTTTGAGTCAATTCAATGACTAGTGTTTTCAGGAATCCTGTCTCCAGCCCGCCTTTGGTTTGGCAAACATAAAATTTTGTTAATGATTTTAGATAATGATAAAAGTAGAGTATTCATATAAGCAGTCAGTGAGGAAAGAACCAGCAGTGAGTAAGTCAGCAGTCACCGAGCAGGTAATAAGTGTAAGCTTTCTTTTTCCGTGGCCGGAAGTTAGTAAGCTAGCAGGAGTTCATCTTCTCGAAACCAAAGGAAGACATTGTCGATTAAGTGAGAAATCGTATTGTTTGCTCTTTTCCAGTCAGTGTTTTGAAAAACATTAGTCATTATTCTTTGGTGAATTTCATCACGGCTTGTGCAGTAACATGGGGAAACTCATCGTCTCAATATGAATTTATACTTATAAAATCTTTTAAAAACATTTATGGTCGACACGAAATAAATTGTTCCATTCATACATTTGATTTGCATTCAAGGGAACACAGCTTATTGAACAGCAATCGATATTCGCTGGAAGAGAACGAATACTAATTTCCAAGGTGAATAATTTTATTCGAATTTTGAAGACAGTCTACAACATAATTTTCGACATTTTGGAGACAACCAACTCATGTTAACGTGAAATCTGGAATTATCCATAAAATGGCGCTATTCGCTCCTGGCATCTGCATTAATTTTGGACTTTTGATTTTAGATATATTTCTGTAGTATAATATATAATATTATATAGACAAGGTAAGCAAAAAGTTCTTGCGTTTTATTTATTTATTAGAATATATTTGATATGTCTCAAAGTAATCTCAAAGTAATCTCAAAGTAATCTCCATCGGAACCCAGAACCTTTTGCCCACGTACCTCCAGTTGCGAAGGATTTTACACGAAGGTGGTTATCCAAGGAGTGGAAGAAGTGGTAATCTGTTAGCGTAAGTTTCGGGGAGTAGGTGGATGGCACAGTGAATTCCAGATAACTTGCTCTATAGTATCCTTGGCCGATCGATCCACATGAGGCTTGGCATTGAGGAACAGTCTACATCCTTGCGATTAACCAATGCTAGTTATTTCTGCTTCAGTGCCTGTTGCACACATTTCAGCTACCGTAAGTTCAGGTACGCAGTGATATTTTAACCCTTTGATAGCTGCTCATAGGACACCACTTGTCGACTAGTATACAAAATACTGAGCTTGATCTTGCATGGGTGTAGAGGTGGTCTTGTGGTGTGAGATATAATGTCCCGTAGTGAAAACCAATGTCTAGCACGCTTGGGAGTGTCATATGGGGACCCACTTTTCGTCACTGGCGAGAACTCGATCAAATATGGGTTGCCGAGACTGCAACGAAATCCAGGTTCGTTGTTTCTTGTTGGCAACCAACAATGTGTAGGTTCAAAATTGTATAAATTGTACGCTTTCCCTATGTTTCATTACATGATTGTTTTTGTCCTCCTCTGTGGCCGCCTTCATGGCCTCATCAATCAGGATTTGTAGCCGACCACTACGAATTTCACTACAGACGGACAGATGTCCAGACGTGAACTTCTGGAACCAATGCCTGGCTGTGCGTCAACTTACAGCATTTTCCCCAAAGTCTTGACGTATTCGGCGACTTGATGCGCCTGCGCACAAATCTACCTTAATGCCATAAAGCAGACAACTCCAAACGAGACGTTTCGACGCCGCAATGTTTCCACGCCGCTGCTCGAGCTGTAACTGACGCGTGTGCGCAATGCACCTGCATTGGTCATCAATTGTCATCACTCCTCCCTACTGCTTTCCCGGTACGTGACGCACCCATTTGGTGTATCTGCGATCACTTTTTCGACGCGACGTAAAAACGGTAAGGACATTTTTGGTTACCTTATATTATAATATAATATTCTCTCAATATATTAAAATATAGACTACATATACATAAAATAGTCATATATAATATAATTTTATTTACTTATGCTTAAAAATATATATATATATATATATATATATATATATATATATATATATATATATATATATATATATACTATAAAATACTGTTTTGTAGCTGTTTTTGAGACGAAGTTACTATGATCTTTATATCTGTTGTAATGTACACGGAAATAAATAGTAAGCATTACTTTCTGATGCTTGTATTCAATGATACTCTGACCAGGTTGAGTCAAATGTTTTTTCGGATTTTCACTGATGATTTTTGGCAACTTGAATCTCTTTATGTTATATCAATAATTTGATGAAACTTGTTATCCAATCCTTGCTGAATTGTTTATTCTTTATTTCCGTATATAAAATATAAACATTAATTGTTTATTCCTTATTTTACAGCTTTGAAAATGAATGTTCAAAAAATTGCAATTTGTTCCATGTTATGCTACCCGGGAAAAAAGGATTGGCTGCAAGTGCAGCGGCAAATACAATTATTAATGTAGAGGACTGCGGAACTGTCAACCAATGTGTGTGATAAAACTTGTTCAGACGTTCCAAGGAAGGTGACACGTGCCTTGAAGACAAACCAAAGCCAAGCAAATCTCCTGTTGTGTAATATGAGACCTTGCTTGAACTGGTTGCACAACAGTCAAACGAAAGTTCTCGTACATTCTCGGCGGAAATTGCTCGTTCACAAAGAACCACTAATCAACACTTCCATAAGATCGGCCTTGTGAACAGTTTGAACTGACCAATGGCCAGGCCCAATGACACGGACGTTTGCAAGCAACTGCTGTTAAATCCTCAAGATGTCCGTTTTTGGCGTCGAATGGTAACTGGGGATGAAAAATTAATCTATTTTCGTGATCAGTCGCTTCGTTCCGGCCAGCCTCCAGAACTTGTTTTCAAACAAGGGCAGTTTGAACGTCATGTGCGTTTGGTGGAATTTCGAGGAGGTGTTGTACTTTCAGCTTGTCTCAGACGATCATGCGGTGGACGCCGACCTTTATGTTCAGCAACTGCAGCGAGGACTTGAAGCTTTGGAAGTCTGTTAACTGGCTTTGTACAATTGAAGACGCGCACTTTTGAAGCATGACCAATGTGAAGAAGCACATTCTTGAGAAACTTCAGGAACTGGAAGTTCTTCCTCAACCTGCCGACAATTCAGACGTTGCAGCATCGGGCGGATTACCACCTTTTCCAAGCCATAGCCCATTTTTTGTTCGGACGGATAATGTGGATTGAAATCGTGTGCAGGGAGGTTTCTGCCTTTAATCCAGCCATTTTGTATAAGCGTGAAATTGAGCTCCGATCACAAAGATGGCAACAGACAATGATGGGAGAGATTTCGATGAATAAACGCTTTTCATATGTAATCTGTTTGAACTACGAGATTAATTAAAGCTGGAGGCACAAAAGAACTCAACCTAGCAAGTCAAATGGTGAAGATTTTACAAGTTTGTAATATGGGTTCAATAATCAGTATTAAGCCACGGACAATTTTTTAAAATGTATTTTCTATAGCCTGATAAGTAAAAATGAATGATAAAATAATAGTAAGAGATAAATCTAGTAATTGTTTTTTCCGAAAACATATTTCGCAAAATTAGGGAAAAATAAGGCTAATCTATGTCAGTTCACTTGTTACATTGTACCATGTAACTCAGTACAAACGGCTGCATGGTAGAGTCATCGGCAACTAAACTGTTTCATTGACCAAGTTTTTTTTTGGCGAGGAAGGTGGTTAGAAACTTGCCAGGATTAAAAACATAGTCAATGGGAGAATGAATCTTCTTGTAGTATCAAACGGCAAAATCTGGCACAATAGAATATACAGGCATGCACAGATATGAATGCACCCAATGCGGTGATGACACGGCTTAGAAGGATGGAGGGATTCCTAGAGTGAAGTCAACGGCTAGGGTGGGGGTTTTCCCTGATGACATCAACGGCCAGGTGTCTCTTGACCAAGGACAATTTGAAAGTTTGGGGCATCGGTTGTGGTTAGACCTGGAGATGGATGCCCAAGATACGTTACGTATGACTGACTACATCTCCGGTTTTCAACCCAGGTATGTGGATGGAAGTGGTGAGGTTCTCAGTTGCACAGCGACCCTACGACTGCAATTGATCATATGATTGATAATCATCATATAATAGTCATATTCTGTCAGTAATACATGAATTAAGTCATGGCTACTGGAAACCTATTTCTTAATTATTGAAGTGCATTCTGACAGTAAATTGACTAACAATGTATTCACATTTTACATATAATTGGACACTGGCATTGATTCTAGATCATTGCCAATAGATTTCCTTTGATTAATACTTACATGAACCGACAATTATTTTCCTCCTGATTTTCAATGCATTTCTATAGCATTAACAATTTACATTAAGTCTATAATAGACTAATTCTGTCAGTAATATAAATAAATGAAAAGTGTATTTACATCATTAGGAATGTATTTACATTACACACACACACAAACACACATGCATATGGCTTAAGGTCACATCACGTTGAAACACCTGTTCCCGAAAGATCACCGAAGTTAAGCAACATCGAGCCTGGTTAGTATCTAGATGGGTGACCGTTTGGTAATACCAGGTGCTGCAAACTTGGATGTGCGGGTAGTGTAATGGATAATGGCCCTGAATTGTCAATCGCAGAGCCGAGTTCCAATGCAGTTGGGTTTGTTATATTCAACTTCGCGTTCGGTGGTTTCAGACCTTTGGAAAGGTCTGAAACCACCTCTTCTCTCCCAGCTATGGGTTAATTAGTAAGACAAATACTTTCAATCTAAAGATATTTTATGGCTTTAAATAACCTGCAAAATTGTTGATAAGCCGTAGAAAACAAATCTCTCAAACACACACACATATATATATATATATACAGGGTGTGATGGGAAGGTTGTCGCCATTTTATATTTTTAATTTCGTGCATGCGTTTTGTTTGCTTTTGATTTTGTCGACTGCACAGTATAGGAGGGTCAGTTGGGCACCATCTTTGAGAAATAGGCCACCATGAGGCAATTCACTTTGCCAGAAATTTGGATACAGCATGCTGCATTAATTGACATTCACGGCGGAATCTCCAATAAGAACATTTCAGGGTGTTTGGGTGTTAATCTGAAGACAGTGCAGAGGATTCGCAAAGAGTTGGATTATATATCCAGTGAATATCATGGTGTTTGTGATCACTAGTGATAGCGACGTTATGCCTCCATTCTTCTCACAGGTCCTCACACTCAACACGGAGGTTTGCATCAAGTGACTTGAGGAGGTAGTGCTACCCTGGATCATGAGGGTGGTTGCTGGAAGATCCTGTGTCTGGCAACAGGACTCTTCACCATGTCACAATAGCAGGAGAAACTAGCTAATGGCTGTCAGAGAATTTCTGCAACCACATCACCACTTACATCTGACCACCTTTATTATTATGTTCAGGGCACAGTTGAATGGGAGACCAACAAAACTCATTGTAACACCAAAGATGAACTGAAGGCATACATTATGGAAACGTTCAACAACTCCAGTCTAAAAGAGTTACAGGAGATTCCGAAGTCTTGAGGCCGTGGTTGACGCCAATAGCGATTTTATTGAATAAATGTACTCGTTATTATTTCAAGATATTTTTTATGTAATGTTGATAAATATATTTGTTAAAATGAGATATCAGTATTATTTTCATTTTTGCTAATTTAGACGACAATTTATCCATCGCACCCTGCATGCATGCATGCATGCATACATACATTAAAAACGCGTCTGGTTAGCAAAGTCAGAATTTCTGTTTATAAACACACCTTCGACGAATTTTCTCGATCGATCATATCTGCTCACAAAATATATCTTAACGTAACAATGGCAACATATGAAATGTGGCTGAATAGTTAACAGTACATCAGATCAAGTGATGCTTCCCATTAAGGGTTACGGGTTCGATTCCTGTCGGAGAGGCACTTATTTTTTACGAAATTTCTTGAACATTCAGGCCGATAAATGTAATTAATACTGTTTACTTAAAAAAAGCATTAATTCTGTGTACAATTATGTCTTGGAAAAAAGTTGAACAAAATTTTTGTCTTAGAAAAAACATGACCCTGATGACGACATTGTACTAATGTCGAAAGTACTCGAAATAAAATGAATATGCATCAACATGGTACTTTTTTTCTTCTTTTAATTAAGATACTAAGAAAGTTGTCCGTAATTATGAGAAGATCCTATTGAAAATAAGTAGACAAAGCTTGTCTAAATTATTTAATGAGACATATAATCGTCGGTTGAAATAAGCCTATTCCCCATATGAGGTAAATTGATTTTTTCATTGCGTACTTATATACTGATATATATATATATATATATATATATATATATATATATTATATATATATATATATATATATATATATATATATATATATATAATACCGCTATTTTGTCAGTGACATGAATTCGTTGTCATTGAGAATTCTTTTCTTATTAACTTTCAATGTCTATTATGGACACTGAAAGTAGAAACTTTCCAGATAAAAAAAAAACAAAAAAAAAACAGGTGCATGCAAAATATTTTATTTCCGGTTAAAATATTTTTTTCGTGGATCAATAAAATAACCCTACCAAAAACAAAAAAAGCAAAAACAAAAAAAAAAAAAAAATAAAATAAAATAAAATAAACAAAAACAAAAATAGAAGCAACCCCTAACCCTAACCCTAACACTCACCGGAAATTTGCCTACATAACGGATTCAAATGCAGTTGGTACTAAAGTCCTTGCATAGAATGCTGGTCAATGTGTTCACAGATGAAGAAAAGACTTGAGCTCACTGTGATGTATTTCTACTGACGAAGATTGTGAATATCATGGAGAGAACACGTGAGCAACGAGAAAGTTTTAAGAAAATAATAGCCACAAAAAATATTACAATCAGAAAGAAAAATCTGAAATTTCTGGAACTCGTAATGAGGAAAGAGGGTCTAGTGAATTGAACACTCACAGCACAGATTACACTCACGAGAATCGGAAGAGATATCGATTAACCTACTTTACAGTAAATGGGTAGTAGAATTGGGGAAAAAGATAAGGTAATAGGTAAAAATGACTTAGACAAATAAAATACGGGAAACTGAGGAGAGCCATGATCGTTCACGACCTGAAACCACGTGGCACATAAAAGAAAAAGAAGACTCAAATCATTAGAATGACTGAAGAAATTGATGTATCTATATTTATAAAAATCAGCGTCCGTTGATTTTTAAAACACAAAACATTCGACGCTGTGTATTTCGTTTTCCTATCCAGATGTGATGAAAGCCCACTAAAATTTACATGAAATATAGATAGCCGAAAATGGCACAATCTGATATTACAATGGTAAAAATGTATTCTTGATATTAAAAGACATCGTCGTTTCTTTAATAAAGCCTACCTGTGATATCACAGATGACATAAATAATTGGCATTTAAATAATATATAGAAATATACGAGGATTTTTTGGAACACCGTTTTCTTCTAAGATGGAAAGGAATCATTTCTATGTTAGGATAAATACCAGAGTGATTTGGGGTGGGGAACAGAATAGTATCGACTGTCATTTATAATTTGGATATTTTGAACACAATCTGAAGAAAAAATGGAAAAGTCGATTTGAAAAAAATATTTTCTATAACAAAAAAAAAGAAGAAAATGAAAGAGGACATAAGGAGGGAGGGGGGCGTTACCACGTGACTTTCGACGTGACGTTCGATAGCGGGATAAAAATATAACCTAACGATAATTTCCCGCGGTGAGATAAGTCTATTCTTGATTGGAAGAGAAAGGGAAACTTCATTTTATGTACATACAACAAATTATATGAGTGTATATTGTTTTTTTACCTAAATTATTATGTCTATCTATGTATTTTCATAAGTGAAACGCAAACTAAAATATATCGATGTAAATGATAACGAAAAAAAGCTTCGACGAAACAGGCAATTTACTTAAATAATATTAATCCTTCTGCTGTTCATGTCTCGGGTTAAGTCGTCTTGTTTTTATTTAGTACGGCTCAGTTTTTGTTCACCTTGTGTTTCCACTGAATCTAAGTCTTTAATAATCGGTTCAGTTATTGATTTCCACCGGTACTATTATTCCAACCGGCACTATGTTTAGGACAATAGCCACTTGATTAAATCGTTGGCTTGTGAATTTAGTAGCATAGTAATTATGAGTTCAGTCCCTGGACTAGGTAGTACAAACTTAAACTCAATGGAAACAGAGAGAGCAATAACCTTGTTATAGAAACCGTTGAGAACAAGACGAGAATAATATTAAAGAAAAGACTCAGTTCGAAATTCGCTGAAGGCCATTCGGATCGACAAGAACATGGTGATAACTAGAGAGCACTAAAGTATTATGATAATAACATCAAAGATGAAGACAAGTCCGTGTGTAAATTGGAGAAATATACCAAGTAACAGTTTAAGTTGTCTCATTTGTGGTTAGTTTAATCGGGTCTATTTCCATGAGATTTTGTCTCCATGAGAAATCGGAGAGCCGATTTCGAATTTCAATCGAGTTCGTTACATCTACTTAGGTGAAGATATTCTTGAGAAAGGTATCAGTCCATTTCTTCTCCGCTTAGCTAGGGGTTAAATTGTGCGATTTATATCTGCAAAAAGCACTGTCATCTCCATAGAATTGTTAATGTAATATTCACTCGCAAAGAAAAAAAATCCTACATTCCAAAATACATTTCGACTTTGAATAAACCGGAAACCATTGATGACCTGTAAAAAAACAAAACAAATTTGTCATGAGTCTTTTTACGGGGCAAGATGACCTGGGGATACCTTCCATCACTGGAAGTGCCCAGGTTTTGTGAGGCAAGTGTGTCTCAAAGATGCGGTTGGAGCTGAGATATCATTATCATCACACGAACGTAACATCTAAGAGTTAGCGGGGATAACAATTCAAATAATAATAACAATAATAATAATAATAATAATAATAATAATAATAATAAGCGAATGGACGCCAAAACGAGAAAGCTCCTCACTTGCTACCGCATGCATCATCCCAAAGCTGATATTGATCGCCTGTATGTGCCCAGATCCGAAGTAGGCAGAGGACTAGTTCAACTAGAACTATCCTACAAAAGTACAACAATTGGCCTCCAAAGATACTTGGAAAAAACAGAAGACTGGATGATGGTATGTGTCAAGGAACATGAAAGTAGTAAGTGTCTCTACTCTGTAGTAAAGGAAGCCGAAAAATTCAAAAAAGAGCTTCAAATGGGCACAGAAATTCAAATACATCACTGTACACCGGCTGAAGCTGCAAAAAACTTTTTAAAAAATGCAAAGAGAAATGCGATCGACAGATAAAGAAACAATGGCAAAATAAACCGCTCCATGGCCAATACTCTGCCCGTACCAAACAAGCAGACGTAGTCAAAAACCGCACCCATCAGTGGCTACGTAGTGCAGGGTTGAAAGGTGAAACTGAGGGTTTTATAATTGCTGCACAAGACCAATGCTTGTTAACTAGGAATTATCAAGCACATATACTAAAATACTGTGTTAGCCCAAGATGCAGATTCTGTGACAAATATCCAGAAACCATGGATCATCTTATATCAGGTTGCACGATATTGGCATCCACTGAATATAAAACCCGGCATGACAGAGTGGGCCAATATCTGCACTGGAAAATTTGCAACTCCTATGGGAAGGAAACTGGAAGAAATTGGTACGAACACCACCCTGACCCGGTTACGGAGATAGGACCTGTTACAATTCTATGGGACTACACAATATACACTGACAGAACAATCAAAGCCAACCGCCCAGACATTGTTATTAAAGACCACAAACAAAATAAGTTCCTCCTTATTGATATGGCAGTCCCTGCAGACTGCAATGTGTCTTTGAAGATATTCGAAAAACTGTCAAAATACAAGGACCTTGAAATCGAAATCTCAAAAATGTGGCACATGGGAACATCAACAATTCCTGTTGTAGTTGGAGCCCTTGGACTGGTTGGAAAAGATTCCAGTAGGCTGATTGAAGGGATCCCTGGAAGTCCATGCCTCAAAGAGATACAAAAAAAAATTGTTCTGACAAGTACAGCCCACACTTTACGAAGGGCTTTATCTATGTAATTATTATTATTTTTTTTTTTTGCAGTGGAAAGTGTCATGATGCCATTTCTCACCTTAGGTCCCTGGGCGGGACCTGGAAAGAAATGTGTAAACGCCAGATATCAAAGGAAATAATAATAATAATAATAATAATAATAATAATAATAATAATAATAATAATAATGTGGAAATCGAAATATAAAAATGTGGAAATTGAAAACAAAAATAAATGTACTGTAATGGTTGGCAAGCTTGTCTCGTTACATCAGTTACGACTGAGTAGTGAGTTCGATCTTCACTGGGTGCTACTCACCTTCGGCCTTGTGCCCCATCTTAGAAAGTCCTTGGTTACTTTGACCTGGTGTAAGGGTTAGCAAGCTTATCTCGCTAGATCAATTACGACTGAGTAGTGAGTTCGATCTTCACTGGGTGTTGCTCACCTTCGGCCTTGTGATACACTTAGAAAATCTTTTTTGGGGCACTTAACGTGGCGCAATGATTAGCAAGCTTATCTCGCTAGATTAATTACCACTGAATAGTGAGTTCAATCCTCACTGAGCGCTCCATACTTCTGACCTTGTGACACATAAGCTACTCTTAGAAAATAAAGTTTCAATATAAAATTTCATTATATTTACTGGGATAAAAATAAGAATAATACTGATGGAAACTATCGCAACCTTCATGTTATTCTTTACCGCAAAACGGAATCATTGATCTTTAGAAAGGTATAATTGCTGGGAAGAGAAGCGTAGTTGTAGGGAGAGGAAGTTTGATTAATCTTATCGTATTTGTATTTGTGTGTGTGTGTGTGTATGAGAGAGAGAGAGAGAGAGAGAGAGAGAGAGAGAGAGACGCAGAATATCGCCATCAGAGCTTGTTTTCAACTTCACAATGTGTAGACTTTTAGTCTCTGTTTTTTCGGCACCATGTCGTCCAAAAATAATACATGATCACTTTACCATATAGTTCTAATCCGTCCGGTGCCTTCTCGCAGACCACACACACGGCCTGACACCACGAGATTTTCAATTTCGAACTTTTATCTGGTAATATCAGCAGTAAAATAATTATAGTAAAAAAAGCTTTATTTAGGAGATTCAAAAATATCTACAAATTCACTTTTAATTTCATTAAGACTCTTGTATTATCGGCAAAATTTCTATTTTAAAGGAAAAAATTCGAAGGCTTCTTTTCTTTCGATTGTATAAATGAATACTTTTATTATTATTATTATTATTATTATTTGCATGGTCAGCATGAAACAGATGCAAACCTATTTTTTCGGAGACAAATTATAAGAAAAACATGATCTTGTTCATCATAATCTTTCACCTTGGACAAACAAAACCGAATGAATGACAGGGTCAGCTATCTGGTTGGTTGGGACGGCGCTGAGTGGAAAACCCACAAATTTCGTCGTATTTTAGGCGTCATTCATATCGCAAAAGACACCGGTCAAAGCTAAATGATTAAGTTCACGAATCGATATTCGATCATTAATGATACGTCAAACATATAATCAAATCAAAGTATAAAGTAAACTTCTATTTTGGTTTTCAAGATTGGTCAGACGAAAAAACAAAATCTCCCCGAAAGAATGCTAGTCTCCAGAGTTGTTGCGCAGTTTTCTCATTAAGGTTTTAAAACTTATTTTTCGAAATGGCTTCACTTATTCGAAGTTATTTAAAAATTTAAGGCTGGTATGTGTTATTCTGGTGTCTGTATAAATATGCATGCATATGTAAATGAGAGAGAGAGAGAGAGAGAGAGTGAGAGAAGTTGAGGAATAAAGAAAGGAAAACAGGACGATTTAGAAAAAAAAGATTGTCAACCAGAGAGTGAGAGATAGATAGATAGAGAGAGAGAGAGAGAGAGAGAGAGAGAAAGAGAAAGGGAGAGAGAGAGGTACATAAAGAGAGAAAAGGGTTTAGAAAAGGAGATAGCAAAAAAGAGAAAAATTTAGAAAAAAGAAAGTGAATCAGAGATAGAGTGGGATAGAGGATAGAGTGGGATGGAGATAGAGAGAAAGAGAGGGAGAGAGAGAGCGAGATAGGACAAAAGAGAAAGAGTAATAACAAGAAAGCAAAAATAAAATAAAAAGAAAGTGAAATAAAGAGTATGAGAGAAAGATATACATATATAGAGAGAGAGAGAAAAAGAAAGAAAGTCAAATAGTGGGAGAGAAGGTGTGAACAGGGAAAAGGAAAGTGAGCCAAACACAGAGAGAGAGAGAGAGAGAGAGAGAGAGAGAGAGGGAGAGAGGAGAGAGGGAGAGAGGAGAGAGGGAGAGAGGAGAGAGGGAGAGAGAGAGGGAGAGAGAGATAGGAAAAAGAGAAAATAGAGTAAAATATAAACTAAACAGAAATATATCACGTATTTTCCACCCTATCCTGACGAAAATATTGGTATCTTGTTTTGTGTGGTTCTATTATGTTGACATATACTTTTATTTATAAATATTGGAAATATATGTTTATGTTCCCTTGATTTAAGTGATATAGGAAACGGAAATATATATATTTCTTTAAAAACATATCTGATATGTTTGAATAATTTATTATTTGATTAGTTTTACATATTGTTGCGGGTTCGTTGATATTCTATAACGTTGAGCAGTCTTTCGATCTTTCATTTTTTAAATTTGTCTACTGTTTTGCCTTCAACACCATTTCTAGCAGTTTTTATTAATCTTAGTGAAGAATATGACTAAAAAGTTTAATAATTTTACTTGCTTAAAATAATGTTTTGTTGGCTATTAATTCGTGCTTGTTGAGTATTTCAAGGAAGACGCCAATCTCGAGACAAGCAGTCAGGTTCAGCCAATGTAGCTCTCTTTTCATCACTAAATTATAAATTATTATTGAGAAATCAATTTTCATATACTTCTTCGTCCAATATATACATTTCTCTGTGTAAATGTAGGAGTTTAGTTACTTTTTATTTTTATGTTTTTGCCAATTTTAATATTCTGAATATCTTCCCAACGTTTCACATCACCATCTTCTTTAAATATTTTCTTGCTTGCTAATATATATTTTTCTGAACACCTTTTTGATTTTTGACAAATCACTTGAAACCAGTTTTTTTTCCTTTTCCTATTATGCTATTTTTTTCAATTTTAGTTTTGATCGATATATCTATATCTATAAATGGCATTCTGTTAGTGTGTCTGTGTGTTTGTCAGCTTGTTATCTCATCCTGAGCAAACCGTTCGTTCGATTGGCATAAAAATTCACACACAGATCGATGATTTATGGAATTCGTACTTGACGTCTTCGGATTTTTCGATTGTTTCTCCAATTTTGGAAAAAATCGATAAAACCGATAGGGGGTCGAATATTGATTTGAAAAAAATCATCAGTTTTTCAGTGATAGTTTTCGCAAATTACAAGTGATATCCACCAAACTCACGTTGAGCAATATTCTTACTTATAGTTTTGAGGTGCTGCTGTTTGTTTTTAAAAATTGATATCAGTTATCGGAAAAAATCGATAAAATCGATCACTTTGGGACATCCGATTCAAATCCAATGTAGCTGATTTTTGGCTCTGTTTTTCGCAAACTGGCAGGAATTTTCACGAAAATCATGTTGAGCATTAGTTTTATCAACAGTTATTAGTTGCTGACCTTTTTCTTCAATATCGGTATCAATTATCGGAAAAAATCAATAACATCATGTCACTTTTGACTTCCAATTCAAATCCAGTCAAGCTGATTTTTGGCTATATTTTTCGCAAATGGCGAAGAATTTCCATCAAAATTACGTGGAGCATTGTTTTTATCAAAGGTTATGAGGTGCTGACATTCATTTTCAATATCGATATCAAATACTGGAAAAAATCGATAACTTTGGGACATCCGATTCAAGTCTAGTCTAGCTGATTTTGGGCTATATTTTTCGCAAATGGCGAAGAATTTTCAGCAAAATTCCCGTTGAGCATAGTATTTACCGACAGTATTGAGGTGCTGACTTTCGTTTTCAATATCGGTTTCAATTATCGGATAAAAATCGATTAAATCATACCCCTTTTGACTTCCCATTAAAATCGAGTTTACCTGAATTTGGTGATGTTTTTCGTACCTTGCTTGGGATTTTGATTAACTTTATCGGCTTTAGCCGTGACGATTAAAAACTTTTGCCCTGTGAGCTCCTTTGTGACCAACTAATACCTGAAGGAAGTCGATACAATCATGTCTTCATCGGAATTTGCGAATACACCAATCAAACGTACGTTCAACTGAGACGTCTACACTACAAACTCTACAAACTTCACATAGCGGTATCTCATTGGCTGAGTGCAGTGTGCGGTCGCTGATTGGTGTTCGAGACCCTAGGACGCTCGCTGATTGGCATAACCGATTGGCCAGTAATACTTCGCATTTGAACCTGCTCTTGTTCTGCTCTTGTTATCGTCATACGGTTGATACGATAGGCTCCTTCAACTGATCATTTCTCCTAGCGCAAGTTGTTTCTTACGTTTTTGTCTTCCGTTTGTCTGTTTAACTACATTTTTTCAACTACCATAAACAATTTATTCAGCTGTTTTACTTAAATACCTGCCTTCCCGATTCTGGCTCACACTTTGCGATACTGAGTTAGACTTTGTACAACTGCAGTTGAGCAACCTTAATCAACCACTACTAGCATCACTTTTCCCCATGCCTCCAAAAAGGAGGGTACGTCTTAGTCTTCGGTCTGCAAGAGCGTCCGCTATGAGGGCATGAAGGGCCCTAAAGTCCCAGGAGCAGACTACAATGCGACTATCACAGGTCGCTCAACGCAGCGCCCTCAGCAGGCCTCACAGTCACAAGAAGAGCGTGCCACCTGCTTGGCTGGGAAAGCTGCCTACAGAGATTCGTTGCGATCAAGGCTCAAGAATGCACAACGGTCGAGAATGAACGCACAGGCGGCAGCAACCACCTCTACATCTCGGGCTTCCGAGAGTCATCATCAAAGACTTCTTTGTAACGTAAGAAACGCTGCTGTCACTGCGAAATCAAGGACAATAGAGACACTTGACCGCAGGCGCGCCTGTCAATCCAGGGACGCTGTTGAAACAGCGAGCACTAGGGCTACTGAGACACCGCTCCGTAGGTCTGTGCGAAATGCTACGAATGCTGCCACCACTACCAGGTCGAGGGAAGCTGAAACATTTGACCGCAGGCGCGCCCGTCAATCCAATCCTGCAACAGCTAGGTCGAGGGAGTCCGAGACAGAGCGGCAGCGGGCAACCCGCAATGTCCGCAACACTACAGCGACTTCAGCTGCCAGATACACCGAGGGCCCACAGAGAAGGGTAAACAGACTTTCAAAGGCTGCTACAAACATGGCCGCTGTGCGCTTATCTCAAACTCCTCAAGCTCTCCGCATACGCCTCGACGGCGACATTCAGCGCCTTGCGGCCGCCCGTGACATTACCTGTCTCAGTAGCTCTTTTTGGTCTTTCTTAGCTTTAAATTACGACCACGGCATTAACTTAACTACGCGTGACGACATCAATGTAGGGTCCATGACATGCGTTTGCCAATTCTGGAACCCCCGCAAATGGGCCGGGGAGCCTGCCTGTCTGTGCTGCTCCCCCAGCAAAGTTCGACTGCCACCTCTGCATGAACCACCTACCTCGTTGAGGGGACTAATAGCCGGCTCCCATCCCGACTCCAACCACTTCCTTAAAACAATTAGACAATACAACTCCTCCTTTCAAATAACCTCATTTGGGGCTCAGGTTGTTCGAGAAGAGGGTTGGATGCCCACTTTCAAAGTACAGGGGCAGGTATACCACCGCATTGGGTCTCTGCTGCATGAGGAGACCTCTACGCCTAAATTCCTTCAACTGTACTTTATTGCAGACTACAACCTACAGGCCGAAACCCGGATTGGTATTTTGCCGCCGTCGGGAAGAGTTCCTCGCAGGGAACTACTAATTACTACTAATTCAGACCATGCTTCACGAGGTTAACAGCTACATTCGCAGTTTCAAATATGCTTTGGAAAATGCTCCCTTTCCTTCCTTCAGCATCCTGACCTCATGATGAACATGAACACCGCTACAATGCTCCTGTGTGCAACGAAGTGGCTTCTATAATACATGGGGAGCAAGACCGCACTCGCGATATTGTCCTCAAATCAAGAGGCGGCGCTCTTCGTAGGATTTCAGAGACCCAAGCATCATATGACGCATTGTAGTACCCTTTACTTTTCCCTTATGGTGACGATAGCTACCACTTCGACATTCCCCCTCATACTTCGGGTGGCCAACCTACAACGTCTTCCAAAGTCTTATCGTGCAAGGCCTTCTATTCATACTGTTTCATGGTTAGGGATGGGGACTTCAACCTGCTTCATAGATGCAGGGAGCTTTTCCACCAGTTTGCGGTTGACATGGCCGCTAAGATGGAATCGGAGAGGCTTCGTTTTATACGGAATCATCAGAAACAACTGCGCCCAGACTCTGACGTACACTTACGCAAGAGCCTTCGAAATGAAGTCAATCCCCGCGACATAGGGAAGCTGTGCTTTCTGCCCTCTACCTACACTGGGGGGCCGCGTTACAAGCATGAACGCACACAGGACGCTATGACATACGTTAGGCAATATGGGCGGACAGACTTATATATAACGTTTACCTGCATCCCCAAATGGGTTGAGATAACGCGTGAACTCCTACCCGGACAGGATTACACTCACACACATGACATTACCCCCGTGTATTCCGCTTAAAACTGGGAAAGCTGGGGTCTTAATAGTGAAGGGGCGAGTCCTACAGTGAAAACGCAACCACTATTTTACATTGCCAGAATTAAAAATCTAGACTGATTATGAACTGGTGGCAGTCTTCGGGTAAGCACGGAGCAGCAACAGAGCAGCCACCTATTGCAACCGGTTGCCCTTGATCTCATTGATTTTGATACCAGTGAGATTCTCGGCCTATCAGTGACCTCAACAACTGCGAATACCTGCGTATGTTCAATAATTCAAACCCCAAAGCAATTTAACTACATAAAACCCCGAGCAACACCGGGCTTTACTGCTAGTGATGTGTTAAAAACTTTTGGTAATTTTTGAAATAGTGCTTCTATCACTGAATACCACATAATATTTTCATCCCACTACACAGGCATTGCCTATTAAAATAAAGCAATCTTCTACTCGGCAAGTGCTATCCACCTTATCATTTAGATCACAGCTTGGAAGGAAGTCGAAGTAAGCAATGAATAAAAATGCAGTCTTTTAATTTTTGTCAAATGACATCTCTTTAATAATATATTAAAAAACACCTACACACAAACACACACGCAGATGCATAGATTTATCCATGGATTTAATACACGTGACATATGTCTGACCAACGAGAATTAAGCAAAACCTAATTGAAAATAACAGTTTCTGTCTTTTCGTCTGTTTTTTCTCAATCTCACAATCTCTGACGAAGCTTTAATAAAAGTGAAACATGTTTTATATCTATCTATCTATCTATCTATCTATCTATCTATCTATCTATCTATCTATCTATCTATCTATACATGCATACATACACACACGCACACACACGCACACACACACATATATATATTTTAGCAAATAAACGTAACTAATCATTTATTTAATCTTTAATCCGAGTTTTGTGAAATGCAATGTTTGACATACATATGTATGTCACACACACACACACACACACACACACACACACACACACACACACACACACATATATATATATATATATATATATATATATATATATATATACTGTATTCTTTTTTGCACGGATTTGAAATAACACGCTCCGACAAAAAGAACCGATTATTTTTTCGCACTATTTTGTTATACTTTAACCCAGTTTAGACATCTGTCCTTGTGTGACCACCGAATTTATTGTAAGTGTCAAGTAAACGATGAAGTAACATCAATCAATTATAATTTACAAAATACTGAAAGTCGACGTAACATGATTAAGTAACAATTTAGCAGAGTAAAATAGAACCCAGTCTATATTTTCTGTAGAGTCCCCCCCTCTCCGGCGTGGACGGGACCTATGTACTGTACATGCATAGTATTTCAGAGAATATACATGATTCCACGTTAGTTTATGGTAGTGATGATGAAGAAGTGGTTTCACTATCTGCAAGTACAATTCTAGAAGGCCTCCAAATAGCCAATAAACTTGAAAACCATTTTCTTACAAATCATAACAATGTTGAACGAGCTGTGGAATAATAACAGATATTGCATCTAATGTTTTTATAAATTTTAGGTTACAGGAAAGCACAAAGCTGGAAGAGAGTTCCACGGGCGAAAAGTGTGAGAGAAGAAACTCTTAGAATAGAACTGACGGTTACATCTCGTAAAGTCAACAGTGAAATTATAAGACCAAGTAGCAAATCTAGTACTATGATTAAATTAATTAAATCGTGGTATCAAAAGAAGATATTTATTCTGTAAAATAAACAGAAATGTGGCACAAGTCCGAAGTGAGGGGATTGGGGAAAGGACGGTCTTCTTCTGTCTTAACTATAACTTAGCTAGCCGCAAACACTGACCCAATCGTACGAACAATATTCCTTACACCAAAACAACACATTCATACGTACCGTTCTTACTAAAACCACCATAATACCTCACTGTCTCTATGAAAATACTAACTAGTCCCCATATTTACAATTCAGTGTCTGTGGAGGGAGGGGAATAAACAACAATTCTAAAAACTAACCCCAATGAGTATTTACAATATGAAAACAAAACAAAAACAAAAGAGGAAAGCACATCAAAACAACTACCATGAAAATATTTATAGAAAAGGCACCGGCAAGCTCCATTACGGAAGTGGGATAGTGATTGAAGCCGAGATGCCTTGTCAGGACGGATAACATTGCAAATTCTACTTTGAATTTTGACAAGAATTTTCAGATATATAGCAGGAGCACCAGCGAAGATATGGCAGCAATATTCAATGCACGGACGAATGGTAGACATGTGCCAGACATATTGGACAGAAAAATATCCAACTTTCTTATCAGAAAACTTGATTCGATATAATCGTTCCAATTCATATCAGTGTAAAACGTTAAACAGAGAAGGCGCAATAAGTCACTCTCTTGGAGGTTAGCATCAGCTACACTGATGTAAAAAAAAAAAGATCAGTTTAATTTGGCAGGTGTTAAAATTAAGAAGCCAGTTTTTGCTCCAGTTAACAACAGACAGGTGGTCATTTCCGAGATCAGCTGCCAATTTAACTTCCTCAAACCTATCAGATTCCACCTTTAAGACGATGTCAATATAGTTGTTATCGACATAGACATCGTGTCGCTAGGCATTCTATAAACTATTCCAATATTATCCAACCATATTTCGACTGCCCATCTTTCACATCTTATGAACCTAGAACTTATCAGTTACACTCCCATATTGTTTTGAATCACTGCTATTGAAGTCGAGAACGTTTCATGCTATGGGTAAGATTAGCAAGATTATAAAAAGGCAGCTGATGGTGATTCGGAAAGAGGATTTTGCAAGTTGCCGTAAAAGTGAAATGGAAGTAGGATACTTTCATTATATTTTTTTGTTGACATTAAGTGATGAGATCATTTGTACCTGACATATCTCTCAATCTCTCGCTCTCTCTTTCTCGCACAAACACTCAGCTGCATATAATGTATATTTGAGGAACAAGAATGAATTTAAACAAGTTTTATTAAATATTACCAACAAGATGTTTCTATTTAATTTTTTATTGTATTTTACCAATTTTCAATAAGATACAGCGGAATAAAAATTGGGAATAAACTGTACAAAGATCATATTTTTGTTCTGTTTTTGTTCAAGTACTTTCGACCCTCTGAGTCATTATCAAGAAATGTGTGTTGTCAGTATGGTAGACCAGGTTTTATTGGTTGCATCTTAGCATTTTCTTTGGAACGCTAGAACAAAATTCAAATATAAGCATATCGTATAAGTGATTTTATACGTAAAACGATTCCGTAGAGCTCGTCTACACCGGAAATGTATACGAGGTCTGTCTGAAAAGTAACGGGACTGGATGGGCTGTGTGAGCTATGGGCGAGAGAGGCATATGGAGATTGAGTTATCTCTAACATGATATATTGGAAGTATATAACTGTAATCTTAGCTTTCTGCAACCATTTCATTTTTCTTTCATATGCTTTTGTGACAGAAAAAAACTGTGCCTGCTTCACAACGACAATACACCTGCTCACAACGCCCTGAGCATCCGACAGTTCCTGGAACATCGCCATACTGGAACAAGCTCCCTATTCAACTTCGTGTCACTTCTTTCTTTTCCCAAAGGTCAAGGCGACATCAAGGGGACCCGTTTTGAAGGTGTGGAGGCCATCAAAAGGGCCGTAACGATGGTGCTGAGTGGCATCCAAAAAGAATTCTTCCAACAGTGCATGGAAGAGTAGCAGAGAAAGATGGAAAAGTTCATTAGACTCAAGGGGAGATTACTTTGAAGGAGAAACCATGTAGTTTCTTGTTTGAAATAAATTGTTTCTGACACCAATCATATTACTCTTCAGATGGGCATTGTATATAAAATATTTATACATATTATTTTCTTGGATTTATCTTGTATATACATTTCTTTCCGGGTCCCAACCAGACACTGAAAGTCAGAAACGGCTTCATGAAATTTTCCACTGACCATTTTTGTAAAAAAAATAAACACCCTAAGATCACACATATTTTACGTAGATCTTCATAATGTGGGAACTGTGCCTGTGATTATTATTATTATTATTTTTATTTCCTTTGATATCTGGCGTTTACACATTTCTTTCCGGGTCCCGCCCAGGGACCTAAGGTTAGAAATGGCATCATGACACTTTCCACTGCAAAATAATAAAAAATAATTACATAGATAAAGCCCTTCGTAAAGTGTGGGCTGTACTTGTCAGAACAATTTTTTGTATCTCTTTGAGGCATGGACTTCCAGGGATCCCTTCAAACAGCCTACTGGAATCTTTTCCAACCAGTTATTATTATTATTATTATTATTATTATTATTATTATTATTATACGCATATTAAATATATTATGCATACTTTAAAATACAATTATTCGTGGCGGAATATGCTTTATTTAATGTGAGTTGTTTCTTTTGTATAATAATGGTTTCGAGTGTTTTGTGCCTTTCCTTACAGTGAGTGCAATGTAATATTTTGGTATGATCTACTAATATTTCTCTCATGTTAATAACAGTCTATTGGTTGCTTGTGATGCTTGGAATAATATGTTCACGAAATGCACAAATTTTACCGCAAGTGACACTTTAACCTACGAGGGAGTGTAGTGCTAGTGTGGCCAATTTATGAATTTAATATTGCTTATTGCTTATTGATATTGCAGATGCAACCTCCTAAAGAACACGAGAATTTATGAACAACATTGTTTTTAACGAAAGAAGATTTTTGAGGTTCTGCGTTATTGGTAATAATGAAGACATGTTTTAATCCTTTCATAGTAAATGAGAAATTTAGTCCATTTACTGGAATCATTAAGTTATGTACTGGCGAAGTATATTTTTCATGTTTTTTTTCATCTTGTTGGCTGTATCTGGTTATGATAGAATAAGTTCATGGTGAGTTTATTTTTTTTATTTATATAAGGATGATTACTTATGTTATTTTCTAAATTTCTCTTTTATTTATAAATTTAAACATTTTTTTATATGCACACATATGGATTTTTCCAGACTTTTTAAGCGAAGCCTTCTTAAGGGCATAACAGTAAGTGGAGAATAATTTTATTTGTAATTGTCGCTCATAATAAAAACTCTTCACCTATAAATATATCACTTACTTGCATCTCCCTGGAATGTCACCTGTTTGCAAAGAACTCTTCCACCATATTGAACTTATTGCAACACGTGTCACTGTCTAAATCTCAGGCACATACAGCGAAATGTTATAACGGTTATTTCCTCACAAGATGGCTAAAGACTTTGAGAATTGTTATCAGAATATCTTCTAGCCATTAGCATGCAGATACTGTATCTAGAAAAAAAATCAACATTGCATATGCGTTTTTGCAATTCTTACGTGTATATAGAAGCTGAATTCCAATATTTTTGAGGTTAAGACAATTTATTCTTAAGGAAATGTCAGGGAAAGTATACGTTTGCTTATTTTATTTTAAGACAAATACATTTACTTTTTGAAAAAGAAATGTTTCCACAGACTCTTCTTACAGCGATTTGTACTGAAGGGATCTTCTATTTTACTTCTATGACACACATGACTCCAATCTTTGACCCTTGCTTACAAAGGGCAGTGCGCATGTGAAACATTTTGCATTTTGTTCATAGAATTCCAGGCGCACAATCTATTCTAAACTAAAAAAATTCAATAACATCACGATGTTTATTTTCGTCTGTCACCATTAATTTTTAATTACACATCGGAAGCAATCAAAATAATGCAATATTGTGTAAACAATCTCCTTTATAAGTAATTATAACAAGGCAATGAAATAAAATATTTATTCGAAATCACTGCAAAAAGGGCTCCAATTCACACCCAACACATTTCAAGCAGTCTTCGTAGATAATCAAATAACTATTTGTAATTCAATCACCCACCTGACGTGCAGTATCCAGAATTTCCATCATAATCAGATCCCCGTCAATATTTCTGCTGTTTGTGTAGACTTTTTCTGCGAATGAAAGAAAAACAAAATTCTTATCATGAAAGACAGTTTTTCATTCTGCCGAGTGATACCTGCTTCTTTTGAATGTAAATCATTTGAAATGCAATCTCAGTGAGGAAATAAATCGTAAAAGACTATTGGAACCAAAAGTTGAGCGTAGTTGCAACAAAAGTAACTTCTTTTAACTAAAGAATTTCGCAGTTCCAAAAATCAGACGAAAATAAAATGACGATAGACTAAAAAAAGGAGAAAAGAACTGAGATGGAATTGTTGAAACTTGGAGAAACGAAAACGGATATTTAGAGAAAAGTAGTTGGAATCGGAATGAAAACGAAGGGGCTAAAATCAGGACAAAAAGAATGAAGTCGGAATCAGGATAAAACCATTTTATTTTCTTGTGATTTATGTTTCAAAAGCAATAACAAATTTGAAAGGAAAACCATAATCAGAAGTGTTGTTGAATTTTGAACACTTGAACAGCTTCCACCTCTGGAAATCTTTGATCACATGTTAAATATCTAGAATGAGGATTGCTCTTTGTATATAAGAGTCAAACATTGAATTTCTGAGTGACATTGGAGGGGAGATCCCTTGAAAACAAAATGGCTTTGGTGAAATGACCTTTGTTGCTTTTCCGAAAAAGAAATTAAAATGAAAGTATTCTTTTCGTGCCATGTCATTCATGGCTGTAAGAAGATAGAACGTATAATTGTCAACAAAAGGAACAATCCAAGATGCAAATAAGATTATTTATATATCTAGGAAGTTTTTCTTTTAACATAGGACGGAAATACGACACCAAAATTCGAAGGTGAATTGGAATAACGAAAGAACTTTCTAAAAGCTAAGCAAAGTATTAAGAAACAGGAAAAATACTGAACTGTTATGTAATATCGTTCCTCTTATATAACAGTAAATGATTGCCAATCTCTCACAGATTAAGAAGAGACTTGAGGCAACAGAAAGGTGGTTCTGTAGAAGGATGCTGAGAGTTCTGTAGACTGTACACATGAGTAATGAGTATATTTTAGAGAAAATAGAAACACAAAAGACACTTATGTTTAAAATCACAATAGAGACAATTGAAATTCCTAGGGCACTTAATAAGGAAAGAGGGCTTGGAGAATTTGACACGCGACTTCGTATCAATCGATGGTAAAAAAGGGGATGAAGAGTAATAGCAAAAAGTCAAACGGGGGTAAAGAGCTACAAAGGACAAGTTGTTGAAAGGCATGATTATCCAATTCCTTAAATGAGACAGTCCACAGAAGAAGAATACTGCTATTAGTTCAATTCAGTAATGC
Organism: Acanthosepion esculentum; assembly: GCA_964036315.1. Classification (NCBI taxonomy): domain Eukaryota; kingdom Metazoa; phylum Mollusca; class Cephalopoda; order Sepiida; family Sepiidae; genus Acanthosepion; species Acanthosepion esculentum. The sequence goes on from OZ038496.1 coordinate 106,430,275, forward strand.
TCTCTTTTATTCTATATTTTGATAATGAAATAATTAAAAGGCTGTATAATATAACATTTGTGTGTATCGATATAATTTCAACGAAGGACAATATAAGAAAAATATATTTGACTTTTATTGATGTCGTGTCTCATAACAGCAAGAGATACACAGATTACACCATCTTGATGACAGACATATACAAAAAGCGCAGTACTCTAGAGACAATGTAATAAAAGACAACGAAGAAAGGAGTAACTATCAGTTGTAAGTGGAATAGATAAAGATGCACTCTCTGAACTACATATGTCGAAATCAACCAAGTCGAGTATTTTAATCTGGCAACAGACGACAAAAAATTTGACACAGAAAAGCGAAGAGGTATTGAAATAGCGAAAGTTGCCTCCTTAAACTAAGCAAAATATTAAGAAACAGGAAAAAGTTAATAAAAACTAAGTAATGAGTTCTGAACTGCTGTGTCATATTAATCTTCGTATCAGGCAGTAATGACTGGACAATTTCTTCACAGATAAAGGAGAGAATTAAGCAAAGGAAATATGGCTGTACAGAAAGATGCTGAGAATACAAAGTACGGAACATGTGTGGAACGTGGAAGTTAAAAAAAATGGAAACAAAAAGGACACTTATAATTAAAATCGGAAAGAGGCAGTTGAAACTTCTGGGATACATAATGAAGAAAGAAGGCTAGGAAAATGTGTCACTCACAGGATATATTGAAGGCAAAAGTGGTTGAAGGAAACAGTGAGTAACCTATTTAACAAGCTTGTGAAACAGGGCTTAGAAGCGATATTAAAAGGAAAATCATTGATGAGAACTACAAAGGATAGGAATTTGTAGAGAGCCATGATCGCGCATGTTCCTACACGTCACAATAAAGAAGAATAGCTATTATTGTGTTACCTTTTTTGCTTCATATTATTTTCAGTAATGATGCTTCACACAATAATTTTGTGATTTATTGAAATTGTTTTATTTTACTTCTCATACCTTAAGACTCACTTAAGAGCATATTCTGACTTTAATTCAACTTCCTGAAGAGGTTCACCTCCGTTTTATGATAGAATAACCAGGATTTATATTTGCCATAAAATTCTCCCTTTGAATATTTTATCATCTGATAGAAAACCTAAATGAAATTCATTTGAAAAAGTTTCTACATCATTTTTATATATATATTAAAAATGTCATTGATCTTTTTTGTTTGTCGTTTGTTTCTGTAATCAATGATGAAGCGAATTTTCTAGAAAAAAGCGAATCCGGTCAGAGATTATTAAATGGTGACCCATAATGTATAAATAAAGCAAATAAGAAACATTGATTAAAAATAAAAGCGTTAAAAAAGAAACAAATAAAAAGGACAAAGAAAGAATGACAAAGATTTGGTGACAGAAAAGCAGGGAGAAATAAAAATGAAAAACAAATGAAAAGCAAATATTTAATAAACAAAAAACAACTTTTTCAGAAACATTTCCGCCGCCATTGATTTGAATTTCAAGCGGTGACATTATCACCAGAAAGCAGACGATTTTCGAACGACTTGTTAGCATGAAGAAATTGCGTGGAATAGGTTCGTCTAAGAAAGAATGCAAAACAATCAGATTCCAAGTGCTCCATATTGATTAGTATTAAAACAAATAAGAGGTCTTCAGTTTTAATCTGAGACTTTGATAAATAGGGACTTGAGTAGTAGAATTTTTAGTTCAGTTACGGATGAAGTATTATTTTTTCGACTTGTTTTTTACTGGCCAAATCTGTGAAAAAAAGAGGCTTAAAATATTATTTTCAAATTCCGAAGAGGAAAAAGGGAAAAATAATAGAGAAAGAAAGAGTTTGAAGAAAAAGTGTTTAAGTTTAGACGATTAATTGGAAGGAAGGGTTAGTTTGTGAAAAATATAAAATGGTGGGAACAAGAAGAGAATTAAATATGATCTGAAGTCGAAAAAAGTTAAGGGGAAGAATATGAATAAATACGGAAACATGGAAATATTTATATGAAGGAAGGCGAAGCTATTTCTAGACTTCATAAAATGGGGAGGAAAAACTGATAAGATAAAGATGGCACAAACACAGAGGAAGGAAAATGGTGAAACAAGTGATATGAGAAAAATACCGCAAGAAATAAAAGAAGAAACAATGAAATAAAATGGAAAGACAACAATACAAAAGAAATAAAAACAGAAAGAAATAAAGTAAAAAATAAAGTAAACAAAGAAAAATGTTGAAGTAAAAGAAAGAAGAAATTAAGCTAACGTAAGAAAATAGAAAGGAAAAACAAAACAAAAATGCGAAAAAGAAAAGACTGATAGAAAAAAATAAAAAGTTGAAAGAAAAAAGGGAAGGGAGAAAACATAGAAGTGAACAAATGAAATAAAGAAATAATGAAAGAAAAAATACAAAAAGGAAAAACTGATATAAAAGAAAAATAATAGAATGTATGAAAGAAAAGAAATTAGAAAGGAATGGAAAATTCAAAACAACAAAACGAAATAAAAAATACAACCAAGGGAGGGGGGAGCCCCCACCAAAAAAAATAAACGAAACAAACAAACAAAAATGAAAAGACGGAAATCAAGAAAAACAATTGAAAAATAAAAAATCTGTCTATATTTCTGAGATGAGGTATTATGTACACTATTTACATCGGACTATTGTCCTCATCTTTGTCGCCATATTTATTACACGTTTCGGCCTTTGTACGCTTCGACCTTCTTCAGATGGTTGGAATGTCAAACTGAACCCTTTATTTCGCTCACTGGGCTAGACTGTTCTAGTTCCACGTGACTTGTTTAATGGATGTCAGTTATCAGGTACCTCCTGTTAATTCCCCTCTCTAAGTTCTCCACTGCCTTAGCCGGGTATTGAACTCACACGCTTTGGGTTCTGTCACCGGATCTAACCAACGGCTTTATCCACTGTGCCATGTGTCCTCGAGGCGACAAAAATGAGGACAATAGTCCGAATAATGTAAATAGTGTAAATAAATAAATAAATAAATAAATAATAATAATAATAATAATAATAATAATAATAATAATAAACGCAGAAAGGATGAAAATAAAGACAGAAAGGAAAATTGATATAAACAGAAGAGATGAGATAAAAAAGAAAAGTTGGACAGAAAATAAGAAATATCAAAGAAAGATAAAGAAAGAAAAAGGAAGAAAAAGGAAAAATAAAGAAAAAAAGGAAAAGACAAAAAGGTAGAAAAGACAGAAAACAAGAGCAAAAGTCTTTATAATACTAAAATTCTTTGTGCGCATGTTTCTTTGCTATGTCCATCCGGCGCATAATGATTTCAGTGAATAAGATTTAAAAAATACAGTATTTTTATTTTAACTTTCTTCAAAGACAAATTTTTAATTAAACTATTTTAAAGTTAAAAACAGACACAAAGAGATCCATCTTTGCTGTTTCTCCCAGTTGTTTGTAGAGCGATTACTTATATTTCTGCTTCCTTTAAACAAACAATATTTTAAATATATAAAAAAATTTTTGAATATTTAAAAAATTAAAATTAAAAGATTATCTCGTAATTTCTATTCCTATTAAATGCTGTAAAAATGAGTAAAAGGTTAAAAAAGACGAATGATGACAGGAACGAATTGAAATATTTAACTAAATCATAATAAAATTAACTTTCATTTCAAGGGAATGTTGAAATCAACTTCAATGTTTTATAACCTGAACCAACGGGTCACGGGTAAATCTAGTACAATACTGAAATTCTAATCTTGTCTGTATGCATGTATATATGTTCTCGAGATACAGCTTAAACGATAGAAACATATTTTACCTTAAGGCCCTGCTGAGTGTGAAATCGTAATAAAATTAGAGAAGGAGCTCTTGAGCTAACGTCCTTCTGTTTTTTACAGCATTTTGAAGAGCAAATTCAGTATTTCTTTTTGATACAGATTCTTATATGAATCCGTGCCTATAAACAGAAACTTGCATATTATTCCATATTCCAATTATTCCAAGTATGTGAAAAATAATAAACATTTATAATATATTATAAGTATATTATTTGAAAATTAAAATGCACAGAAAGGATGAAAAGAAAAAACGAAAGTAATAAAGGAAAAGTGATATAAAAAACAGAAATGAAAGAAAGAAAATTTGAAAAGAATAAATATCAAAGAAAGGTAAAAAAATATAATTCTCATTATTACATATATTTTACTATTAATTACTTTCTTCATCTTTTATTGATTTTAGTCAATATCTTTTTGAACTCATGAATCAAACTGGAGGACTCCGCACACTCACGCAAGCACTCACGGTCGTGTGTGTGTGTGTGTGTGTGTGTGTGTGTGTGTGTGTGTGTGTGCGTGCGATATTATTTCAGAACGTGGGTATCTGTTCAGGCAGGTCTTTCTTAAAGAGATGGGCTCCTATTTGTTCTGAGAAATGCCATAAATGACCCGCTAGACATCTCATAAGTCTTGGATATTTAAACAATCAATATTTAAAAATTCATTTAAGTTTTCAAAAGTATGCTACGAATATTTTTTAAATTGATTGTCAATGATTAAATTAAAACTTGGAAAACAAACTCAGATTTTATTTGGCATGTGAACAAATTTCAAGCGTTTTTATTATTAAAAAAAATTACCCACATAATCGTTTCACTTTTTTTCTTTTTTTTTCTTTTTTTTAAAAATCGGAATCACCCCAAGCAAGGCATTAACGCCACTAAAACACAAGAGGTTACAGGATGCGGAAAAATTAGGAACAGAAACAATAATGATGAGCAGAAAGAAAAGAGAGTAATCAAGAAGACAGTAGATAGCGATTGACATTGCATTTAATTTTTTCAGATTAATGTTGGCTGGAAGGGAGTTCCACAAGCAAGAAGTGCGAAAAACGAAATAAATTTACGGCTATACATAGCCAGCTCGATTGCAAATTGATGAGATGTCGACGCCTGTCTATTTCTGCACTTAAATTCAAAAAACTAATGCAAAAATATAGCCCAAGCCTAAAAAGGAAATGGGGAAAAGGATGGTCTTTAGACGTATAATTAAACTTAACTTAGCCACAATTACTGACCCAAACATAGCACAGTATTCCTTACACCAAAACAACTTAAATACCATTTTACTACATTCACCATAATACCTCAGAATTTTCATGAAGTCCTAAGTCGTCCCCGTCTGTACAATTCTTGTCTTTGGGAGTGGGGAGGGGGTATGACAACAATAGCGAAGAGCTCATCCGAACAATTATCAAGAAAGTATTTATAGAAAAGACATAGACAACTTTATGACCGTGGAAAAGTGACTGGAGCTGAGCAGCCAGA
>OZ038496.1:106438073-106440573 GCA_964036315.1 Acanthosepion esculentum
CGATAGGCTGTTTCATGCTAATCGTAATCGTCAGGCCATTGTTGACTTCAATGTTCACTTTTATATATATATATATATATATGTGTGGACACTCGTATTTCAGGAAATCCGTCTGCTAGGACGGCTAACCAATCCCTATTCAGATTCATGCTCTCTGATTTATACTGTAGACATTAGTTAGAGCGTGATCAACAATTTGAACAAGTCCAGCACGCTCAGAACCTCGGCCACGATGACCTGTGACTTCGTGCTAGCACAGCTATCGAGGGGAAGGGTTCCGTGTACGCAATTTCACCCACAAGGCTTGGATCAACCCGTAGTATGTTTTTCAGACGCAAATGTGCCGCACGCTGGGACTGACTCCTCCAATCTGATAACATCAGGATGTCCTTCCTGACAAATCGACCATGGTGAGCAGAATACGAACGTTCTAACCACTCAGACTATATATATATATATATATATATATATATATATATATATATATATATATATATATATATATATATCTATGAAAGAAAGAACAGTAAGATATATAATCCCGTGTTCTTATTGATATTTTTTATTTTTATTTTTACACAACAGTGCTCAATGTAAATTTACAGAGCATAATGATTTCGTGCGACATATATTTTGTAGAGGACAGTTCTAAGGATTTCTAAAGTTACATAATTTTTGTTTATCTACATCTGTCTTTATTTTTATATTGTCTAAATTTCTTTGGTTTTGGTCTAAGTGTTTATTGAAGATATTCGCAATATGTTTTTAATAATTTTTCTAAGTTTTCAGTACAGCTGTAACTTAATTTTAGTGTATTTTAATTGAAAATAATACTTAGTTTACTTTCTCTAGGAAAGTGCTTAACTATTAATGCAAGGAATTTTTGTCTTAATTTGTTCTTTACCATTTGGTTGTATGGAGGTGTATACCAAATTATTTTTCTATGAGAAGATTTTCTCTGAACATATTAATTTCTATAATAAAGCTCTAAAAGATAGTAGCTACACAAAACCAAAACTAACTTATTCAAAAAATAAAACTGGAAAGCATAGAAAAAACAGAAGTAGAAAACCTAAACTTAACCACTTTTTAGAACGTAACTCATAATTGATACAATAGTTAATAAAAATGAACACGCTACCGCCCTGTCTGAATGTTTGGATTTCTCTGTATCCTTGGAATCAGTAAATTATGAATTTATATGTGCGTTTAAAACTTAGTAAATTTAAAAATAATTTATTGCAATATTCGCTTGAAGATGAAACGGAACTAATGCTTTTAATTTAATTATATAATTAAATTTAAAGGTTTTAGCTTCCAATTCTTGAAACATGTTTATTACTGTGTAGCGAAAAACCATATTTTAAATCAGTTAATTTTAAATTATATCTATCTATCTATCTATCTATCTATCTATCTATATATATATATATATATATATATATATATATATATCAAAAGTCACGTCTGTAGTGTTTTGGCTCGACTATGTATATATGCTGGTAAATGGAGCATTATGGGTAGGAAGTTCTATTATTATTATTCTAACGCTTATGTGTTAGGTAAAAACGGTTATGTTTTAAATCGTTCTGGATTAGAAATATTTGTGGAGCTGAATGCGCATATTTGTAGCTATTTTATCGGGTTGCCTGTTAAATTGTTCCTCGTTATTTATTTATGATTACTTTCTCATTTGTGATTGATTATTATTATTGCATTTATGCCTTCATTTGTTTACTAATTAATTTGTTTATTTACGTATTTAGAAGAAACAGACTGTCACCGCTCGGTGTACACTTTTACACATACACTCACACACACTGATATATATATATATATATATATATATATATATATATATATATATATATATTGAGCAATGGAATTCGTCATTTGCTCTAATTAACAAAAATCAAGTTAAAACTTTTATTTTTATTACACCGCAATTCAGAGCTGTCATAATTAAGCAACACTGACTTCTGCATAATTCTTTTATTTTATTACTAAACAAAGCTGGGTCTAAGAGGTCATGAAGAAGTCGATTTGTAGGCTAAGAATGCACTATGTCACGAAATAGACACATCGTGTAGCAGAAAGGGAAATTTAAAACATGAAGATTGTGCTGAGCCAATTTTCCAAATGATAATTACCTACCTTAAGTATTTACATCCTAATTCTTTACATTTTAATGAAGTAGAATGCACATCAGTAGCTTTTGCATAAAAATACGAAACTCACCAGACAGTTGTTTCTATATAAGTATAGTCTCATTGCTTGTCAATGCACTTAATTCAGTGACGAATATTAATTATATTGATCGAAAATTATACATTGAAAATTCTCGATGAAAATTCAGCTATCAGCAAAATCATAATTGTAAGGGGCTAAGGACATCGTTATCCATCATCGTTCATATACAGACTGTCTCCTCTCGGTGTTGACCTCAGTGTCCACTTATATACTGACACGCGCTCTATCCCTGACACTGCGCACTTTTACC
>OZ038496.1:106443073-106505573 GCA_964036315.1 Acanthosepion esculentum
GGTGTGCTATATTTATGGGATAATGTGCTCAATATCAGAGATTGAGCGTATGTAAATATAAATATAAAAGTGAACTTTGAAGCCAACACTCAAAGGCGGAAGGCTTTTTCATGCTAGACGCAATCGTCAGACCCCGTCATGTGGTATATATATATATATATATATATATATATATATATATATATATTAAAAGTTTCTGTATTTATGGAGCTGAATGCCCAATATAGGAAATGGGCGTAGAAATCAACGTGATATAGTCACTGCCTATTTTATGACTCTAGCGAACTTTAGACCAAAGATCTATCTCAGTTTGTTCATATCTATCTATCTATCTATCTATCTATCTATCTATCTATCTATCTATCTAGGTAGCTAGCTATGTTTGTGTGTTCGATTAACTATGTGTGTTTTAAAAAGCTAACATATATTGCTATATACGAAAAGAATGGTTATTCCATGAAAGATGATAAGAAATGTCTCATTTGTTTGGCTTATCTTCATGTGACGAAGCGACGTTGACGGTCGAGTCGACATATTGATTTCATGGCAGGTCAAGCAAATTACACATCATCTAACTCAGAGATTGTGACAAGATCGTGAATTCCTGCATGTAAGCTTGTTTACGGAGACGAAAAAGCGATCAGCTTGTTTTTATTATATTTTTCCAACGCTACGAAATCGGAAATATGACAATATAATTTCAGGGAAATCCTGGGCTCAAGAAAAAAAGAAGAAGAAAGATATTGAGATGATTTGGCGATGAGATTAAAGCCAACGATGAATACACGTTAAATTGCTATTATTTACACTATTTACATTGTTCGGACTGTTGTCCTCACCTTTATTGCCATATTCATGACGTTTTAGCTGTTGTGTACTCCAGCCTTCTTCAGGATCTGTCTATCTTTCTGAGATGAGATATTGTGACTATTTATACTATTTGCATTTTTCGGATTGTTGTCCTCATTTTTCCCAAACCCGTCGTCATATCCGAACTACACTGAAGTTCGTATATGAAGATTTCTACTGTATATGAACAATAGGATTCCTGTTTTTATTTGAAGCCGTGGCGTTATAATCAAGATCTCAATTCGTTTGTTGAACATATACCGGATCCTTCTGAGTTTTTTTTTTATACCGACGCTAACGAGTATAAAAACGCACAATGGGGTGAATTGTCAACGACAAAAGACCCCGACTGTATGCTTAACACATCAACTTATTAAAACCACTGAAACATGACGGGTTACTCAGTGTGTAAGAATGAGAAAAAAGAAAAAGATTATCAAGGAGCGAGAAGAATTGGAGAGTAATCAGGAGGACAGTAGATAACGATTGACATTGTATTTAAAATTTTGAGGAACAAAAGTTGGCTGGAAAGAATGGAGCCGGAAGAAAGGAGTTCGAGTAAAGAAACTGTTAGCATAGAACTTACGGTTGCATCTCGCCAACTCAACTGTGAATTGATGAAACCTTATACTACGCTTATGTTATATAATATATTCCTCCGCTTATAATCTAGAGTGTGCCCAGTAAAATGTATCAAAATTTATCAAATCAAAGTATCAAATTTATTCTTCGAGAAAATACTTCAGCTCTAATTGGTCCATCTCAGTGGCCTTCTAAAAGCCCAGATCTGAATATTATGGATTACTGTATCTGGAGTATATTCCTAACTCGTAAAACCATCGTCGTGACATCGGCGATATTGATTCATTGAAGTGGAACTTAACTGAAGCTCGGAATGAAATTCCTCTTGACATTATTCGGAAAGCTACTGCCTCCTGGTTTTCACGCTTACAATTTCGTGTTGAATATTCAGGCAAACATTTTGAAAATCTACGATGATTGTTCAGTTTGTACACGAATCATGATAGCTAAATAAATTTCTTTCTGAATTTACCGCTTTTTTACTGGGCACCCTGTAGTATTGAGCTTATATTTATAAAGTCTCGGTACCATAGTGAAGAATTTATCCGAACAATTACCGTGAAAGTATTTATAGAAAAGGCCCAGGGAAGCTACATTACGGCGGTGAGAAAGTGAGAATATGACTGAATCCAAAACGTTATGTCAAAATGAATAATATTGCTGATTCTTTTTTGGATTTCATCAAGGATCTCTAAATATACAACAGGAGCAGCAGATCATATGTAGCGACAAATATTCAAGGCCTTGGACGAATGGTAGACTTATAAAGTAATATAGTTTCAAAAGCGAAAATTTTCCTCTTACCAATTTTGTCTCTGGATTTGTGATGGTACTCATTTTGTTTATTAAATGGTAAAATCTGTGAAATCTTGTAATGTCTTTTTTATGATGCGCATCGATTAACCTATATTTTGATACAAATTAGAAGAAAAAGAAGAAAAGATAAACAACAATACAAAGAGAAAACAGAAAAAGAAGAAAGAATATATGAAAAAGAAAGAAAGGAAAAGAAGGACAAAGGGGAAATAAGACAGAAAAAGAAGAATATGACCAAAGAAATAAATAATGAAAGAACAAAGAAGAAAGGAAAAATAGAAGAAAAAGAAAGAAAAAGAACGAGAACAAAGACAAAAGGAGAAATAAACCAATAAAGAAAGATGAAGAAACAAATACAGAAAAATACAAAGAAAAAAAATTGAAAGAGAAGATGAAAGAAAAGAAAGAACGAGAAGTAAATAAATAAATAAATAAATAAATAAAGAAAGAAAGAAAGAAAGAAGAAATAATTTTGATGCTAATCGAATATAAATGATTCAATTTTGCTTCTTATTCTAAATTGGACCCTACACCACCAATGATGGAAATTCCCGTCATACTTAGTTATTTCCGATATATTCTATACTATCAACATATGATGTTGAAACTCGCGTTTTTTTTTGGTCAATAGCTGAAAAGTAATGTTTAACGTTTATTTTCAATGTGTGTATAATTAATATATATGCATTAATAAACTTCATCGAGATATCTATTACGACGGTGGTCATTGTCACCTCGAATTTACCGCCCCCCCCCCAAAAAAAAGAACGTTCAACTATCAAAATTTACTTCTAAAACCGAAAATTAAATTTCGGCCCCAATTCCTTAGCCGCAGTGAAGTTTGAGCGGAATCAAAATTCAGGCAGAAAAATTCAAGATGCCTACGCACTATTATGAAGATCATCAGCCACTAAATAATTCACCGGATCGAATTATGGCTTACGCGTCTAAATATCGAACAACGTTTATCTGGCTTGAGATGTTTGCGTATTTCACAAAAGAGTTGCTATTCAAGTTAGGGTAATATCTCCCCATTTGACGATTTGAAATTCTTTGTTTAATCTCTGTAAATCCAAATGGCCGAGGAGAAACATTCTGTCGTGTAGAGCTTTTAAGCGAGGAATATCTATTTAATTTAAAAAGGACATTCGAAGTCTTGTCTTCTACGCTTGAACGGCGCTGTAGTTGATGCTTTACTGGGTTTAGCTTAGTAAGACATGAGGCCAGATAGAATTCGGAAAATTTTATTTCGCCAGTTCTGAATGAGGAAGGGTTTCCTGTTTTTAGCAACATAATTCGCTCCTTTTTTCTTTACCTAGGATCGAACCTCGATCGCTGTTTCCCATAACCGTTTCAGGCATGAGACAGACCACCTTTGCCGCTGTAATGATTTCTTGCTGTTTCTGGCTGACATTCTTTGAAGAAAAACAGCATTTCTTGTGTTCCTAAACGTTGCTTAATGTTGGCTTTTTGTTCTTTCAGAGATTGGAACGACTAATAAATCATTGCTGACGGGAAAGTAGCGAGGGAACATGTTTTTAAAAGGTTTGTAATGTCCGCTTGTAATTGGCCAATGTTAATAATTCATAGGGCGAGAGCAAAATATTCTTCTTCTTCTTCTTCTTCTTCTTCTTCTTCTTCTTCTTCTTCTTCTTCTTCTTCTTCTTCTTCTTCTTCTTCTTCTTCTTCTTCTTCTTCTTCTTCTTCTTATTATTATTATTATTATTATTATTATTATTATTATTATTTATTATTATTATTAAGCTAATTAAAGAATCTGGACGGCAATAAATTTTCATCAAATTAATCCTCTTTACTCACAGATGTTAATGGTAATATTAGCCGTTTCCTTATAAGAAAACATTCTTGATTCATTGAGCGAGCAGCCAGTTCTGTTATCTGTAGAAATTTGTAAAATCTTTCTCGTAAAAGAATTTTCCAGGAAAATAGGTTTCTCAAATTTTGTAACTATTATGGGTTTTTTCCAACATTGAAAGCAGCCTTCCTTAATAAACTTTTATTTGAAGTAGTGTTAACATCAGAATCTTAATTATTCCAGTATAATCTCTTCGAGTTACATGTGCTATCCATTGTAGTTGTTGCTGTCGTTGGAAGTGCTCAAGTGATATAATTTCTGTTATTTGCTATATTTCTTTGTAATTATATAGCACGCCATTTTTAATCATTGACCTGAGAAAGGGGTTTTATATACAAATGATAGTTTAAAGATTTCTGAATGAATTTGGTGCCATGCATGCCATCATACGAAAGGCTCGTTCTGATGAGTCTATTTAAAAACATGGCTCTAGTTTTCAGGTTAGTATTGTAGGAACTTGCCTATTCTATGTTCAATTTCTTTATATCCTATATTGAATATGTTATAACTGATCCATCCGCCGAGTTACTTGAAGTATTTAATCTTTATTAAATTCGCATCCTGAAGTATTATAATGGATTCACGATAGTTTCCATTACTGTTTTTATTCCAGTTAAAGATCATAGTTTCTGTTTTTGGAAAGTTTTATCATAAGTTCTAATTTTTTTGTTCACAATCATTCTTATCCCAACTATGAATACTTATGTCACCTGCATCGCCTTCCTCATCATAAGTACACTAGCCACAGGAGGGAAAACAGATACCTACATAAATCTTTACTACATATTGACTAGAGCAAATTTCCACGTCAAATATAAATCTTACTTCTGAAATGTTGTACAGGGTGTGTTGACTAAATTGTCGTTTAAATACGCAAAAAATGAAAATAATACTGACATTTGATTTTAACCGATATATTTACCAAAATTATATAAAAATATCTTGAAATATTAAAGAGTAAATTTATTCAATAAAATCGCCATTGGCTTCAACCACGGCCTCCAGACGACTTCAGAATCTCCTGAAATTTTTCCGAACGTTCTCTTTCTTTAAGTTGGTGAGTGATTCCATAATCCTTGCCTTCAGTTCATCTTATGTGTTACAAAAAAGTTTTGTTGGTCTATCACTCAACTGCGCCCCACACATAATAATCGAGGCGGTTGCAGTCTGGGGAGTTAGGTAGCCAGATGTAAGGGCTGATGTGGTCTCAGAAATTGCCCGACAGCTATGACTGGGTTTTCTTGCTTGCGTGGCATGATGCAGAGTCCTGTTGTTAGACATAGGGTCTTCTACCAGCCCACCTCTTGATCTAGGGCAGCTCTACCTCCTCAAGGCACTTCATGTAGGCCTCCGTGTTGAGTCTGATAGCCTTTGGGAAGATGAATGATGACATCACGTTGCCATCACTCGAGACACCTTCGTAATAGACGCAACTATTTCGAATCCTCTGTACTATTCCCAGATTGATACCAAAACACTCTGAAATCTTCGTATTGGAGCTTCTGGCACGAATGCCAAGTACTACAATAAGCCGTTTCCAAATTTCTGGTGGTGTGAATTGCGACATAGTGCTCTTTTTCTCGCAGACGGTGCCCAACTGACCTTACTATACTGTGCAGTCGACAAAATCAAAAATAAACAATGCGCATGCGCGAAATTAAAATATAAAATGGCGATACTTTACCCATCGCACCCTGTATTTCATATCTCAACTTAAACTACACAAAGTTAAAAATGATTTATTAGGATTAAAATATCTTCGAATTGACCTATTTCTACAGATCCTTATTTCGTTGGCTAGGATTCGCCTTGCACCAAAATCAAAGTTGATTTATCCTGAAATACAAGACATTTTTATAATGCTATATCAATTCGGGACATAGACGCTTATGGCTCTCCATAGATTTCTTTCTTAATTATCACTGAATTGATATGATGTCTTGGAAAAGAAGATGTTGGTTTTCTGTTTTCTGTTTCTCCAGGAATTTGAATGCGTCTTGTCCTTAGTTGGTTGTTACCCAATACGTGTGAGTCCAATCTACTTTGAAATCTAATCCATAGCTAGAAGATATAAATTCATGCCTTTACAAAGTGAAATCGGCAGTCTATGTCGGGGTTTGAAACCAGCTCACCGATTCTATTTTTTCGTCGATAGCCATTACGTTAAATGCGCATACTTTACGGCGTTAGTTATTTATAAAGTTATAAATCAAGTTCTGTCCAATAAAAGACGATCACCACATTTGTTAAAAGGCTTCTTTGGCAAGTCTTCATGGCGACAGAATAATTCCAATGTCATTCACACAAAATACGAAAAATACGTTGTCGCTTTAGATGCGAGTAATATAGGGACGACCAGTTTATTGAGACCGAAGGTGAATAGGTGAACACATCGTTCACTTTGGTAATGGATTGGAATATATTGCGTTCGTTCTGAGAAATTTTAGAGTTAAAATGCAAGGTCAGAGGTTAGAGCTTACATGCATTAATTATTTCAAGTGATGGTATGGCGTGTATCTGATTAGGGAAACATCTGTGTTGGTGTAGGGGATAAGCGTGAAGAGCAGGTGTTGTTGATGCTAGTAACGCCCCCAAGAAGGAGAAATGTGAAATGCCATTTCAAATGGAATGGCGTCAGTATGGTTTCCATAAAACTTGAAAAATACGCCTTCGGTTGGGAATTGACGGTGAAATCAGTAGAATGCCGATGGTGGCGTAGTTATGGCTGGAAGGCGGGAAATGAAAGGCTGATATGTCATGAGCATGTCATTTATTTCTTTAATAGTACTTCTCCTCAGTTAATGCCTGGAATGTACATTGGAAGGCGTTCTTTATCTGGCTGGGAGGTTCGCAAAATGTGACATACAAGCAGCTAGGTGTGCTAACATTTTGAATACTGTTACGTTACATCGTTAATGTGTCGTCGGGATCGAGGTTTTAGAAGACAACTTACAGGAGTACATGCACGTTCGACAAAAGGACAGGTAATGAAAATACACATTGTTCAACCGCGGATGTAATACACTTTAACAAGGAAACAAATACGGTGCACAAAACTTATCCATTGTTTATTCTTTGCTTCCATCAAGGAGGTCCGTGATTTTTAAAACAGTTTAAAGAATAAATGACATATACGACAGATGCGACATATCGGAACACATTAGTAAATACTTTTCCAAAGAAGCTAGTTGCAAATACATGCGAACTCGATTGGCGAATCAGTTTAATGACCCACGGATCTAAGTTTATCGCCCGAATTCTGATGAATGGAGCGCACAACAGAATTAGATATTAAATATGCCAAGAACAAAAAATGCGATATTTATGGTCGGAATGATATCAGAAAACGCAACAGAAATACAAAAGGACATATATATCTATGTTTCAAAGCATTTGATAAGGTACGACAGGAAGATCTATTTGAACTGCTAGGGAAACCGCATTTATTTGGGAAAGTATGTGTTTTCTCACCAGATTTATTCGACCATTACAACGTGGTGATCCGAAGAGAACTAGAAGTCCAACCAGGTTTTATTATTGACGGATACAAATTTTAACAACATAAGATATGTAACTGGCAGTGTGTTGATAGCAGGCGAAGAAAGGAAACTGCAGAAACCTCGAAATAAGGTCGTAAGGGAAAGTAAAAAAGAAAGGACTAAACATAAATAGTTAATATTAAGATAGAATTTATAGTGTTCATCAAAAGATGCGAATTAAGATTTAGAGATGAATGACAAAATCGAGCAAGTATGAAAGTATATATATATATATATATATATATATATATATATATATATATATATATATATATATATATATATAATTAAAGAATATCAAACACATAAAATCCTATAGGTAATAATTTTTATTTCATCAGAGTTCTAAAAAAGCTCTTATGAAATAAAAATTATTACCTATGGGATTTTAATTGTTTGATATTCTTTAATTAATGAAAATTTTTTCTGTCATTTGACATAGAGCTCTCACTGGATCTATGTCTTCTTGGAATTCCATACGGATTACAATTTTTTATCATTACTATATATATATATATATATATATATATGATGAAAAATATGGAAAAGACAAAACAAAATCCGAATATGCACACTAACTGAAATTTTAAAGTCAGCGTTGCTTTTTTTGGGATTCGGTCACGTTGGCGTCACGCGTGTGATGCTGCGAAAAACGCACTCCCAAGATAGAGACTAATTTCTGATTAGTCTTGTGTCTATCATCTTTTCATGTTGACTTAAATATCATCTAATCCTAAGTATGTTTCTAATAACCATGTCCTGAAGATAGTCTACTAGACCGAAACGACAGTAAAACAACATTAAAACAGTAAACTTGCACATTCGGATTTTGTTTTGTCTTTTCCATATTTTTCATCATGCCGTCGGATCTACATCCATATATATATATATATATATATATATATATATATATATATATATATATATATATATATATATACCCAAGTATAAGATTATCGTATAAATTCCAATAACTAAAAAATATTATTGTTAAAAGAGTGCTCAATACAGAGTAGAGCAAATATAATTTATTCGAAAATTAGCATAAATATGTTACAAATCACTACAAAAATAGCCATTTTGTTTCAACACTTCTGGTGTCTTATCAAGTGATGGTGTTGAATATAGATTAAAGGGTTTTAAAAGGTTCAAATCGACCTAACACTAGGGGAAACGCTGTTACATAAGCTGCAATGACCAATCAAAATACAAGTATATGAGAATTCAAAAAACCTGACAATGAATTAATGCTTTAATTTTAGAGTTAGACTAAACGTTAAAATCTAAGGTTGGTGCAAATTTTTTTAACAACTTTGATACATTTGAAGTGGAGATATGGGCAGAGGAGGATGAAATCTTGCAAAAGTCAATAGATACATAATCAGATTATAATACATTAACACGTAGACATACTTAGATATATAAACACGGAAAAACACGAACGAAACAGGAAATAGACGTCTACGGCCCTTAAAAAAAACAGACAAGATATACATACAATGAAAGGCATATATAAGCGATCATACACACATACATTAATAAAGACACACACATATACATACAATGAAAGGCATATATAAGCGATCATACACACATACATTAATAAACACACACACATATACATACAATGAAAGGCATATATAAGCGATCATACACATATACATTAATAAAGACACACATATATACACACCTATAAATATTCAAAATTGAAAATGTTAGCAAACGAGTTCAAGCAGACTATTAAAATATAACTTACATGGGCAAAGATATATAGATAAAAATGGTTCAATAGATAAAATTTAATAGGGGTAGAATAGAAGAACAAATATTCGTCAATGAACAACGTAGAGAAAAAACACTAAAATATATAGAAATGGATAGAAAAATAAATATATACGCATACACACACACACACACACACACACACACACACACACACACACACACACACACACACACACACACACACACACACACACACACACATAAAAAACACTAAATTCAAATGTCCAGGCAAAATGTAACACTTAAAATAAAATAAAACCAGCTAATATATAAAAATGAAAGCATATAAACGCATAAATATATATAAATATCTCATATATACATATATACGAATGAGTACACAACCACGAGTACAAATATATAACAATATGTAAAGAAATACATACATACGTATGTGTGCACACATTCATCACTACAAATAGAAACATACATAAATATACATACACACGTACATGCACATACACATATACACATATATATACCTATATACACACATATGCATACATACACATATACATACACATATACGCATATGCATATATACACACAGAAATAAATATATCAACCTACACAGTAACATAAAAAAGGGAAAAATAAATGTATATATACATATATATGAATATACATATATATATATATATATATATATATATATATATATATATATATATATATATATATATATATATATATATATATATTTCATTTATTTTATCCAGATATTATATACATATCAAGAAAGTATATGTGGCCTCTCATTATGCTATATATATATATACACATATATATGCACATATATATACATAAACCTATACATATACTAACAATATTATCCAAATGACAATAAAGGACTGTAAAGTACATACAAGATTAAAATGTCACAAAACACAACTGTTGATTATTAACTCTACAAGCAATTTTAAAATGACTATCAAACAAAAGTAGATTATAGTTAGCATAGATAACACATAAAAAAACTAAGATATACAGATACACACACACACACACACACACACACACAACATATATATATATATATATATATATATATATATATATATATATATATATATATATATACGCACACACACATACGTACATACGCTTACACATCCATACATACACAAGCGCATAAATATATAATTTATTTGGTTTGGTTTGTTGTGTTTTACGGTATATCAACCTCAATGGGTTATTTAATACCGACAATTTTTTTTCTGGTAATATTTTGTTTTGTCAGAAATCTATTCCTGGTAATATTTTTTTCCTTAAAAATGTATAGCTGGTAATATTATTTTTAAAAAAATGTATTGCTGGTAATATTTATTTTTAAAAAATATATTGCTGGTAATATATTTTTTCAAAAATATATTGCTGGTAATAGATTTTTGTTTCTTCAAAAATTTATTTCTGATAATAATTTTTTACAAAGTATTTCTGGTATTAAAACCTATTTTTACACTTTTATAATGCTTTTTACCTCAGTTTCGGGGTTAACTATCTGCCCATAGCTGGGACCCTAACAGGTGTTACTACCCCGGGTGGACCTGTGAATATCAGCAATTAAGAGGTGGTTCCACGCTCATCATGGTTTGGTTTGTTGTGTTTTACGGTATATCAACCTCAATGGGTTATTTAATACCGACAATTTTTTTTCTGGTAATATTTTGTTTTGTCAGAAATCTATTCCTAGTAATATTTTTTCCTTAAAAATGTATAGCTGGTAATATTATTTAAAAAAAATGTATTGCTGGTAATATTTCTTTTTTAAAAACATATTACTGGTAATATATTTTTTCAAAAATATATTGCTGGTAATAGATTTTTATTTCTTCAAAAATTTATTTCTGATAATAATTTTTTACAAAGTATTTCTGGTATTAAAACCTATTTTTACACTTTTATAATGCTTTTTACCTCAGTTTCGGGGTTAACTATCTGCCCATAGCTGGGACCCTAACAGGTGTTACTACCCTGGGTGGACCTGTGAATATCAGCAATTAAGAGGTGGTTCCACGCTCATCAAAACCTCCTGATCAGAGGCCTTGCTGTTGGACGTAATTTATCGTCTTGCCCAGGACGCGGATGTAGTTTATCGTCATACCCAGGACGGGCATAAATATATAAACAAGCACATATATAATAGCCATCAATACAAACATATATACACAAACATATAACTGCAAGTACAAATATTTTCATACATACATACATACACGCAAACATCCACACATCCACACATACATATATATATATACATCTATACATGCACACATGCAAATAAACATATACACACATATATGAACATGCAAATACATATGCACACAAGCACACACATATATATACATATATATATTTATGAAAATTCACATACCCATATATACGTCTATCTATAAAAATATACACATGTGCAGACACAAACTTAATAAACGTATACGTACATATATGTATATAGATAGGAGGAGTAGCAGATAATATAAGTAATATCATACTAAACTTACAGTAAGATTGCCTTATCGTCAAAATTATTACTACCCCTATAGTAAGTTAAATTTTGAGCTATGTTTACAGTTAACAGTGAGTTCATTCCATTTATTTAAAATTATACATATGGGTCTTGTCTTTAAGTCTAATGATTTCAAATTTTTCATTAAGACATAAATAACACGGGGCATATAGAGAATTACATGTTCGAGCTCTCTTAATTAATTTCCATTTAGCAGTAGGTGTCTTGTTTTTCTCCTTTAAAATCCAAAAATACTTGGATAATGAAGTCTTGTATTTATGATTAATACAAAATATATGTATTTTTCCCTCAGTTTCTTCTTTAAATAATTTTATAATATTTTAGACTTAATACAGATTAGATTTAAAATTGGTCATTTTTAATTTTCAATTTTATAGTAAAATTTAAAATTAATTAGTTAGAATGATTTATAATTCAGTCTAACCCCCAAATTAAAGCATTAGTTATTATAACCAAGGTTCGTTGTCAAGTTTTTTGAATTCTCATATACTTGTATTTTGATTGGTCATTGCAGCTTATGTAACAGCGTTTCCCCCAGCGAGAGAGATTTGTTTGATTTGAACCTTTTAAAACCCTTTATTCTACATTCAACACATCACTTGATAAGACACTAGAAGTGCTGAAACAAAATGGCTATTTTTGTAGTGATTTTATGACATTTATGTTATAATTTTCGAATAAATTATATATATATATATATGGAATTTTTTTATCGGAGGCTGGACAATTTCATAGTGAAATCTGAGGGCACATTGGAATTGGAATTGTATTTTTCAAAAGCTAAGTAAAATATTAAGGAACAAGAATATTTTTGATAAAAAAAGAAGAGTACTCAACTTTCATGTAATATCAGTCCTCTTAGGTGGCAGTGAATCCTGGGCAATCTCCTCACAGATGAAGCGGCGCCTTTAAGCAACAAAGATACAGTTCAACAGAAGGATGCAGAGGATACCGTGTACTGAACATGTGAGTAATGAGGATGTTATAAGAATAATGGAAATAAGAAGAAATCTTATACTTAGCATCATAAAAACAACTGAAATTTCTTGGACAACTAATAAGAAAATTGGTTTTGGAAAGGCATGAGGGGCAGATGGAGGCAGCGAATAACCTAGTTAACAAGCTTGTGTAAATGGATGGCAGAACAGGGACTGGGTGGGGTGGCGAAAAGACAAACCTTATTAAGATCTATAAAAGATAGAAAGTCTTGGAGAGCCCTGGCCGCCCACGTTAGAATTTGGCTGGTGTATAATTATCAGGCGTTTTTGTGAGCAAGTTATCTGTTTATAAAAATTGCTGTTACTTTTTTTTAATAAAAATATTATTTTATATTCAGGTTATAAAAAGGCATGTCGATAATAATACGCTCAGGAATAATAATTTAAAAATGTTATTGTTGAATTGTTATGTTTCTTTTTTAATAAAAAAATATTGTTTAAAAACGCTTGATGCATCAACCCAATAGAAGATATGTTCAGTCTTATCCGAATTTCAATGTCTCGCGACAAATTACAGACTTTTGATGTCACTCAACCTTTACATTTAGAGGCGGTTTCTCCCTTGTATTTCATGTCACAATTGCATCGGAAGTTTAAGTTGTTTTCTTCTCAATATTGAAATTATCTTATATTCCGCTGTAGACGTGAAGCTATCCGAATATCCTTCCATTCCTGAAGGCCACAAACAGTTGGGAAAAGTGCTGAATACACCCTGCTTAGGGAAAGAACCCATCATAGCCGCTGGATGAAACATCAATTGCAAATCGGAATACCTAACCAAATGAAACCGTTCCGAGACCTAATGACATCGAAAAGGGGCAGAAAAACAATTCAACATGGCCTAGATAAGTAAAATAAAAAAGCAAACATTTTAGAGTGTCTACGCACATTAATTATAGAAAGTATAGCAATTGTGAAATCATGGTATGAAATGCTAAAATGTCCACCATCAACCTGTGAAAGCAGCTGTCAACATCAGCAAATGCCAGTTAAATACTAAAATAAAGTCACATTTTTGCTATCACCATCAAGCGCACTCCATACTTAGAAGTCATAGCCGCAATTGGAGATATCTAAGTCCCAGGCTTACGTAATGATATAGAATGTGAGATAGACACAGGCGAAAGCCAAGCCTCTTGATTGAACAAGAGAGAAAAATAGCTATCAAAAACCCTGCAGATTGATGCCGAAATCATCATTCCGCCAGCAGACAATATAGAATAGTCACAAATTGGACTACTAGTTGGAGAGGGTAGCTACAGCAGGATAGATCCGACTTTCAAATCCGGGAGAATGCGGTCACCAAGCCGGATCATGAACAATGATTACTTTACGACGAATGAATGCAGACAATTGACTGAGCTTTACAGTAAGTTAGAACACATGTACGGAATTTGTAAATTACACAAAGCGGTCCGTAGTTACTTGTCGGGTTTTTGCCTGTCACCTGCTGAACAGATTTATTGTAGGTATAATCAAATGCCTGTCAAAAAACAACAAATAACTATGCTCACATTGTGAACATAGATGTTCCAATTATAAACAAGATGGTGAGTTTGGATGTGAGTCTATTCACCAAGGTTCTTACCGATGAATTTCTGTTGGTGATTCAAGAAAAAGTAAAATCCGACTTCTCGTTAGAAAAGTATACAAGAATCCCTGTGAATAATCTGATGGAGATGTCGACATTCCGTGTACAAGTAACTTCTATTTCGGTTCCGACATATTCCGTAGGAAGAAAGCTTAGCTATTTGATCGCTATTCTCTTAAGTAAGGACTATCATATTGCATGAAATACTTCGAGAAACGGTACAACCAAAGCCAACTACGTGGCTAAGATATACCGATGACACTTTTCATTATGTCCTGTGACTACTGCTGGAATACATTAACTAAATAGAAACCTTCGATCCAATTGACAATGGAAAAAGAAATCAACAAACCTAATCTACCACCAGTCAGGATGAACGGATGTTCCCTCGGGGACGCACCGTGCCTTGAAAGAGTATTGGGCCTCAAACTCGCACACGACCTCAAGGGGAACTCGTACATATGATACAGGTGAAATGGTCGGTTTCCTGTATCGCTCCAGTAAGTACCTGACTTCTGCTATCCTCTGCCTTTACAAGAGACAGATCAGGCCAAAAATCGAGTACTGTCGTAATATTTGGGTGGGAGTTGCCTAGACCTCACTCTCCAACCTTGATAGAGTTCAAAAGCGTCCCTGAGCTCTTGCAGATGACGAATTATTCTCCACTCATGAACCTCTCTCCTACAGGCGGGATGTAGCAAGCCACTCTCTGCTCTATCGTTACGTCCACGGCAAGTGCTCGGACGAACGACATTCCCGGGTTCCACCAGTTCAAACCATCAGAGCAAGGACCCGCCATGCCACTTACATAGTAGCAAATCACCACCATTCCCTCCGTGCTCCATCGTTAAGAAGTAAGTTTCACTTGAGCGGCTACTTCCTGCGAACTACTGCTCTAGTAGAACCGACTCCCAAGAGGATGTTTCCCCGATCCCTACAATATTAACCAGTTCAAGGCTAGAGGTAACAGCTATCTTTCATTCCAATCCGTACAAAATGCTTCCTAATGTAACCCTCTATCTCAAGTCGCTCTCGGGCATCATAAAGGGCTAACATTACTTAAGAAGTCAAACAGAAGATGTTTTCAAGCCATCCATATATCGTAATCCAATACTCATCGGAAAATAAATGCACTTCATTCCCCAGCATTCATATCGTGTCAGAACGGGATGAAACATGTGACGACCCAGACACCTACTGAGAGGAAATAATCAGCATTAAAACTACCCCGAAAGAATAACATCTGTTTTCAAGAGAATGAGTATTAGAGTCTAAAGCAATAATAGGGCATCTGGAAATCGTATTGTGCAAGAACAGAATTTAGTATCTGTAAGATGCAGAGCCATTTAAAAGGAATTACCATTTACTTAGGCCAAAATACTTTGTCCAGATGTGTTTCACTTAAGTCAATCCTCAAACTCTCTCGCTATATATATATATATATATATATATATATATATATATATATATATATATATATATATATATATCACATTAAATACTTTTGGTAATAAAACACTGCGTAATGTATAATAACAGAACTCAAGTCCAGATGTCTTTCACTTCAGACAATTGTGTCTCTCTCTCTATCTAGCCACACGCACACACGCACACACACACACACATATATAGTGCTATTGGTAATAAAACAGAGATCGAGGTATAATAGCAGATATAAAATTTATACTACTAATAAATATACATTTTGTTCATGACTCTGAGTTTCATGCAAGATACAATCATCAGTTGAAGAATGCAATCTGACTGTAGTAAAATTTAAATAATGGTATTTATATCGTACGACTATGATAAGCGATGAAGAAAATCTATATTTATTATTATTATTATTATTATTATTATTATTATTATTATTATTATTAGTAGTAGTAGTAGTATATATATATATATATATATATATATATATATATATATATATATATATATATCCAAGTATAGGATTGGTGTATACGGAATAAATTCCAATAACCAACAATTACTATTCTTAAAAGAGTGCTCAATACAGAGTAGAGCAAATATAATTATTTATTTGAAAATTATAATATATGTTATAAAATCACTACAAAAATAGCCATTTTGTGATGATGTTGAACGTAGAATAAAGGGTTTTAAAAGATTCAAATTAATTAACCACCCCTCGCAAGGGGTTTTGTTTTGAAACAAAATGGCTATTTTTGTAGTGATTTTATAACATATTTATGTTATATTTTTCAAATAAATAATTACATATATATATATATATATATATATATATATATATATATATATATATATGCAGGACGCATAAGTAAATATTTTCCACTTTGTCATATGGTTTTTCCACTATGTCATATTGTTTCCCCAATACTGTTCTTGATATATAAAAATATAAATCGTTATCTCATATATATATATATATATATATATATATATATATATATATATATATATATATATATATATATGTATATATATATATATATATATAGGATTTATAAAAATATAAACATTTATGTAACTGTTCGTCCCACTCATCAAAAGATAGCAAATGTCTGCTTACACACACACACACACACACACACACACACACACACACACACACACACACACACACACACACACACACAGATATATATATGTATATACATATATATATATATAGAGAGAGAGAGTGTGAGAGAAAGAGAGAGAGAGAGAGTGAGAGAAAAAGAGAGAGAGATAGTGAGAGACTCTGCGAACGTTGTCAGTGTCTTTGCCATCATCGATTGAATGTATCCAATGAAGATTCAGTTTTTTTGCAGAACAGTTTGGTGGTTATTGAAAAAGTTCTGATTTCAGGTGATCACCAAACTTCCGTTTTCGGCCAACCATTGTGGCATACCAGTGATGAGACATCTATTTTCGATATATTCGGCGCTGAAATATTGATTCATGTTTTTCCTGAATGTATTAGTGCTAACTGAACCTAAGTTGTCTCAGACGAAATTTGATCCCATAGCTCTAATTTCATTTTCTCTGCAGGTATGACACCTCGCACTTGAATTTCGCTGATTTTTCCATGTGACCTGAAAATCTATTTATGAGGGTTTGAATAACATGTCCAAATGAATCATCTTTTAGCAAAAGAACTATTATATTAGACACGATATAAAACATGAAATGAGTCCCTTTTAAGCAAAAACTACGATATTCGACATCTTATAAGAAACAATGCATAAAGGAGATAGGAGAAATTTGGTCAGGTTATAAAACAACGAATCTCATTTAAGCTTATTCTACGACGTTGGACAGAGTGAATAGATATGCGATAATGTAGTGTTATTTAATATTTACACACAAATATACACATACGGTGAGTCAAACAATTTTATATATATTTAATTTTCTAGGTTTTCGAAAGGAAACACACACGAACTTTGATTTCAATATATTAGTTTTTGAATTTGTTGCGTGTTTCTTTCCAATACAAATCGATATGGGCCACTTTACAGATATTAAAATAGATTCATTAGGACTAAAATTTCATCCAGAATGCCATAAATACACAAGATTTCATTTTCAATAATAATCGTTAATCCATCATCTAGTAAAAAATCATACCGTTTCTTCTTCTTCTTCTTCTTCTTCTTCTTCTTCTTCTTCTTCTTCTTCTTCTTCTTCTTCTTCTTCTTCTTTATTATTATTATTAATAATAATAATAAGAAGAATATTAATAATTTTGATTAATATTATATTATTCATTTATTTTTTAAAAAAGTAGTTGCTTTTTAATCAACCCTTCAATCTGGTCTTCGATGCGATTAAATACAAGAAAATGAATAATAATGTTAATGGTAGTATTAACCTTTGAGCGAGCAACCAGTGCTGCTGACGGTGCAGATTTTTAAAAAAATCTTCCTCTTAAACCAATCCTTAGGAAAATAAGTCGCTCAAGTCTAGTAGCAGTTATAAGTCTTTCCAGTATTGATATGGGTATGCAACCTCATGTTTGAGTCATTGTGGAAAGTCAACATCTTGATTTTGTCATTATTTTCACTTCGATTTATTCATTTTAGTTTTTAATGTTGTTGGAAGTTCTCAAGCGATGTGGTTTCTCTTATTTGATTTGGTAGAGTTCTTTGCTTGCGATTCTGTAGCGCCATTCCACAATGTTCGAAGAAGGATGGTCTTTTCCAAGATATACAAGCTTCACCTGCTCAAAGCCATTTTACCTATTGATCTGAGAAAACAGTTGTTTACAGATGACAGTTTAGATACTTCTGAACTGATTTGGCGCCATGCATGATATCGATATGAAAGTCTAGTTCAGACCGAGGCTATTTAAGAAACAAGACTCGAGTTTTCAGCTTAACTACTCAATCGTAATTGATCAAGCGAGATAAGTTTTCTGACCATTTTATCACGTCGAAGTGCTCAGCATCGAGGTCTTTGAAGTGTTTAGTAGTTACTAAATTCACATCTTGGATTTTTATGAATTCAGGGTTTGTACTGTCACTGTTTTCATTCCCATTCCAGATTATATTTTCTGTTTTGTAAAACGTCATTTCTAGTCCTTTTTCTAATATAATTAGTTGAAGATGCTGACTTTTTTTCTTCAAGATCATTATCTCAACTATGAATGTCTATGTCGTTGGCATAATCTCCCTCATCATAAGTACATTGGCCCCGCGATGGAAAGCAGGATCGCTGTCTTCTCTTGTTAGATTCATTTGAGATGTGTTATGGAATGTTTAGTACTCGTATCTTCACATCTGTGTTTGTACAGGGTGCGATGAATAAATTGTCGTCTAATTGGTTCAAAACTGAAAGTAAATTTAACATCTGATTTTAACAGATATATTTACCAAAATTACACAAAAATATCTTCTTGAAATGCTAAAGAGTAATTTTATTCAATAAGCCTCGTTCGAGGTGGTTGACCACCCCGATCCCGTTTATACGGGTTCTACGGGCAATTTTTGCCCGAGGCTACGGGCTCGGAAAGCCCACATTAAACCGGCCTTGTGCCACATTTGACACACGTGGGCGTGTTGATGAATATAGTGTGAGATCCAGTCCTTTTTGGACGTCTCAGCTATTCGGTCGAACTCTCTGCCTCTGAGACAGAGGGGAACTCTCTGCCTCTGGGCAGAGAGGAACTCGGACGAGGCTCCGCCGAAGGGCAGAGCCTCATTCGTGGAGGTTGACCAACCCGATCCCGTTTATACGGGTTCTACGGGCAATTTTTGGCTGAGGCTACGGACTCGGAAAGCCCACATTAAACCGGCCTTGTGCCACATTCGACACACGTGGGCGTGTTCTTGAACATCGTGTGAGTCAGTCCTTTTTGGACGACTCGGCTAGACGGTCGAACTCTCTGCCTCTGGGCAGAGAGGAACCCGGACGAGGCTCCGCCGAAGGGCAAAGCCTCGTTCGGGGAGGTTGACCAACCCGATCCCGTTTATACGGGTTCTACGGGCATTTTTTGCCCGAGCCTATGGGCTCGGGGAGCCCACATTAAACCGGCCTTGTGCCACATTCGACACACGTGGGCGTGTTGCTGAACATCGTGTGAGTCAGTCAGAGACAGAGTCGCGTCAGACGATTACTGTAAGACATTGGAATAGTGATAATGGTCGAGACAACATAGTTCTCTCTAACCTAACCTGATTGTTATTACTAACACTTCTACTTCTTTTGTACATATTCTGTTTGTAATATATCTGTGTTATCCCGTACCTGTGTTCGAGTTATTCTTCATTGGTTCTACCTTGGATCATCACCGTGGTACAAGGAACCTGGACATTAACATTCACTGTCCTCAGATTGACACCCAAACACTCTGAAATGTGCTTATTGGAGCTTTTGGCGCGAATGCCAAGCAGTACAGCATGCCGTTTCCGAAATTCTGGAGGCGTGAATTGCTTCATGGTGCTCTTTTTTCACAGACGCTGCCTTACTGACCCTACTATAATTTGCAGTCGACAAAATCAAAAATAAACAACGCACATGCGCGAAATTATAAATATAAAATGGCAACAATTTACTCATCGCACTCTGTATATCCGCAGAGTACAATCTAGAAAGAGATTAAATAGCATGGGCCTCTCATTTCCTTATTGTTGTACTTCAGATGAAGTTTGAAATGTTAATAATAAATTTTCCTGACACGGTCAGAGACGCCATTTGCAATTTAGTTATATCATATTCGTGGTTATAATTTGCATGCGTGACCGAAAACCTGAATAAAATGTGAGTCAAATAGAGGAGTGGGCAGAATTTACGTATTTTGATCTGTGCAGAACAGGGCTCGTTGCGACTACCAAGTAGAGCTTTAATCTTACCTGATTGGTGAAACTGACCTATACATGTTTCGTTTTGTCAAATTAAGATGGACGACCGTAAATATCCTGTTTAGTATCACAGATTTTCTGTTAGTTTCCTGACAATAATCAGTTGGGCATATCTCCTAGGTGATGACGCCTTTTGCATTTATTCATGAAGAGGAGTAGTGGTGGAACATCATAAATAGATTTCGAGAGCATTGGTTTTTAGTATGAACAATGAGGCACAAAAGGCGATTGGGATGTCATATCTAAATAATTAAAAACACCCTCAATCAGATCATTTGAATGGATTGGTAATTCTAAAGTCTATTTCTAACTGGGGCCCATCTGGAAGTTTAATAAAACTTGTCACCATATTGCAGACATTTGGCTATACTGGTATGTTTCTTGTAAACTCGGTGACATGATGGGTATATTGGGTTTTGTCGCATTGTTTGTGTATTGTTTTCTCAGCCAATGATAATAATTGTTTGTTCCATTCTAATGTAATGACTGCAAGAACGCCTCCCTCACAAATATAGACAAAACACAGATGCATACTGGGATTTCTTCATAGCCAATAAAATAGGCCACTTGTCAGTCTCGTCCGAATTTCTTGTTTTGAAGTCAAAACGGAGCCAACAATTGCTTGTTTTCTCTCTTGTGTGTTAACACCATTCTTAGTTTGTGAAATTCTTGCATTATTACTGTTGCTTTGCCTTTACATAAATTGTTTGCTCAATATTTTTTCCTGTTTTTTCTTTCTCTTGTTATTGTTTATTGCAAACTTTGTTAATTCTGTTTGTTGGGCATTTCTGTCAATTAATCTATAATAATAATAACAGTTGATAATAACACTGCTACACTGAATTCAAATCAGGCTGATTTTTTATTCTTTTGCTGTATCCTGAAATCATTGGGATTAAATACTAAACGATATAAACTAACTCCTATTCGTGGTCAAGATAATGACTCTTTTCTACTGAGGTTTGTGATCGACGTTTGAGGTAGGAGTTCTGATTTTTAAGGTTTAGATGGCGGCGCAACACGATATTTTCCACTGATGTCTCTTACAATTTGATTTTTTCAGTTCAGTGTTCAAACGAGTTACATTCCTTAATCCCACCAATTCAGACCTTCAGAGCTAGGATCCTTCATACCATATTGATAGTATCAAACCAGAGACGCCACTAATCATGAGAACTAAAGTTTTATAGGCTATGCGATGACTCATTCTCTCATCAAACTGGCACTTAGTCCCTTCGAGGATTCTCTTACATTTGATACGGACAGTAGCAAATAGGACCCTCTTTTGACGAAAGCTGTCACGCTGGTATAGCCGGAAATAGTGGTTCCTGTGTGCTATGGCGGCCGATCAAGCTGGCATGAACCATGGAGAGGATTGCGGTTTCACACACACACACACACACACACACACACACACACACACACACACACACACACACTTTTCCCATTGTATCAAAGATAGGTGAAAAGAGATCATGTTTATTTGAGAACCAAATGATGGCCAAGCGTTTTTAGACACTCAAGAGTTGGATCGAATAAACGAGGTGGAAAAGAAAAAGAGAGAGAAAATGAATTCAGGATTATGAGAAATTAGCAGACAATGACCAAATTTAAGTTAACAGTCATGTACTTTTGTTTGAAAATTCGTTATGATGAGTTTTGTGCTCGGACGGGATATTGTGTAAAGCGTGATCCCTCTCAGTCGGAATTTGCGAGTGACAACAATATTACTTGATCGTCACCGAGAAAGGGCATCTGGGTCACTGGTCTTGTCTCCTTCAAAAAGTTTTGTGACAGAAAGAAAGAAATTGTTCTCCCAACGAATGCATATTCCTTTACGCTAAGCCATAAGCTATGAACGAAGCTGTAAATAAGCGAAATAAAACATGTCTCCATATATCCGATATCTTCTTTGTGTTTAGTCATCTCCTATTGAAGTGATTGTCAGATCTTACTGCAATACTCGGTTTGTCTCTGTGGGGCATCTTCACCGGTACGACATAAAGTAATAAGAAAGCAAATTTGACACTGACACACGCGTATCGGTCCAGCTAGCAAGAATTCGAGGGTTATTCGGTCGAGGTGCTGGTTTAATTAAAGCGAACAGATTTTAGTAGTAAAATGATCTAAACGCAAAATGTTCGCAGAAACCATTATCGGCTTTTCCAAATTTGATATTTCGACATAATATATGGGCAGGATCGGCCCAGTCTTCAGTTTCCAGTCTCGATAATGTTCAAAGGCGTTCTTGTGGGTGAAAAATTATTGTGCACCCTACAAGCTTTTTCTCGTAGACAAAACGTCGCAAGCTTCTCTCTGCTCTATCAGCATTTCCATGGAAAGTGTTCGGACGAACTGCACACTTCAGTTCCAGCAGTTCTAACCGTCACGGCTAAGACCCGCGAGGCTAAGCACATTGTCGCAATTCACTTTTATTCAATTCGTATTTCACTTGTGAGGCGAGTTACTCTCGAGCAGATTGTTCTCACCAATTGCTGCTCTGTGGAACAGATATCTAAGAGCACGCTGTCCTCTACAATCTTAACCTGTTCAAGTAGAGCATTAAGCGTTTATCTTCCTCACATATCCGCATAAACTGTGCCTCTTACTTTATAACCTGATACCTCGAGTGTCTCTCGGGCCTTGTACAGATTTAACATCACTTAAAAAAAAAGTAAATATGTACTCAACACTAGGGATACTTTTTGACAATTTCTCCGTTGGTATTTCCAAAGCTTTAAAATGTTTGGTACAAGGCCACAATGATACATGTTCAGGATGGAAAACGTTAAACTATTATCTGTGAAAATGAAAATGTATACCATTAGTCTAGGTGCGTCTCTTATAGTATTTTCTCTTAAATTATTAATATTCTTTGTTTTGGCTGGTTTAAGATCATCATTGTGGAGCCCGTATTAAAGATTTGAGCTTGTTAGCTATGATCTGTAAGAAATATTTTGATAATCACCGAGCGAGGTACGTGTCCGCTTGTAAAATATTCTGCGTAAACATGGCTAAAAAAGAGCACAGTTTGGCACAAAGCTTTAATAAAAGAAGAATACGGGGCATACATGTTACTATTTTCTCTACTCCAGATAACAAAAACTGAATGTCAAAATTTCATAAGAAATAGGCTTCCATTTGTCAATTACAACTCCAGGAGTGTAATACTTTTAAAATCCCTGTTGGTTTCATGGTGGATAATCTTTAGAATACAAGCCGACATAACTAATAAGAAAGATGTTTTTTGCATTTGCATGCATATTATGTTCATTGAAGTTGAATTTCTATTAAAAGACATTTTCATTCTATCTTTGTTGTTTGCAATTTGGAGTCACAGTTGCTTAAGTTTTGCCTCCTACACATTTCGATATAAGCTTCTTTTATTTGAGGCCGATATAAAAAATGCAAATGAACAAAAACGAAAGTAAAAAATGAATCATTTTTTCTGATGAATATTTCCGTCATTTTATAAGGCAACCGCATTCAGAGGCGACGTCTCAAGTACGGATTAAAAGTAAATATCCGATAAGGAAGGAAACTAACAAATACTTAAATATCGAAAGTACTGCTTCCGATTGTGCTGTTCAGGCTGATTAGCATCGATACAAAACAAAGCCCTGATTTCAAGCCGTCTCATTTGACTTTGTTTTTGTTGATTGACCAATGATTCATTTTGCGATTCGGCTGGTTATTCTGTGTAGAGATGCATCGGAAAAGACGCTGGCAATAACGCTTCTCCACAATTTCCTGCCCCTTGTAGCTCTTTATAAGTTTCGTGTTTTTTGTTTTCTATCCTAAACCTTGTAGCATCATCTATTTACTCAATTTCCCAAGGTAGAGTATGATTTCTTCCCTCTGCCCCTCTAGACTTCAATCTGTCCTGTGAATATCAAATTTTCCGAGCCGTCTTTCTTCATTATGTACTCTAGAAATTTCAACTGATATTAACTATAAGTTTCCTTTTTGTTTTATTTTTTCTAAAACTTTATCGTTGCTCACAGGTTCACTCTATGGTAGAACTACATTTCTGTTGCTTCAAGTCCCTTCTTTATCTTTGAGGAAATTGTTCGGCTTCACTGACATTATAGGAGGACTGGTCTAATGTTTCAATAAATTGAAATACCCAGTGATTGAAATCCAGTGAATATTTATCAAATAATGCAAATCTCGTTAAAAAATTCAAACTTGTTCTATTTGCCTTGCTCCTTCAGGAAGCAGACAATCATAGCTCTCCACAATTTCCTGTCATACGTAGCTCTTAATAAATCTTTTTGTTATCTCTTCTAAACCTTACGACGTCGTCCATTTACTCAAGCTCGCTAAATAGGTTATGCATTGTCTTTTATCAGTCACTGTTACCTTCAACCTGTCCCGCTAGTATCAAATAATCGATGTCCTCGTTCCTTACTATGTGCCCTAGTAATTCCAACTGTCTCTTCCTGATGTTAGGTAGACATGTTCTTTTCGTTTCCATTTTCGCTAAATCATTGTCGTTGCTCATATACATAGCCTATTAAGGCGCGAGATTTTTTATCATTCGTAAATGATACGCGAATACTTTAAATTACAAAACGTAAAAAAAGGCTCCAAATTATCAAAGATCTTGTCAGGATGTCAAGAGAAAAAAAACTAATTAAAATCTTCTTCAGAAGAAAGAGAATTCTAAATGCATTTAATAGCAGATGGATGAGACAGGTGCCGTTCAGAAATGTACATGTATCACGTTTTATTCGTGACATTACCATAACAGCTAATGGTAAATGCAGAATTAAAAAAAAACAGAACAGAAGATTTTCTTTGGCTTTGATAATGGCTAGAAATAGGTTTGAGAGCGCCCGCCCACATCATTTTTGACAATATTTAAACTCACTGGATCCACAAACAGTTTCCCTTGTAATTAATCATGAAAATTGTGACCCCCCACCAAAAACAAACAAAAAACCCAAAAATAAAACAAAACAAACATAATAAAAATGTAACGCAAATAAAGATCGCCCAGCTTATTTCCGGATTATAACGATATGAAAGCAAATATTTTTTTAATTGATAGGGGATCAAATTTAAGAAATATACCATTAATATGCAAATGAAATAAAATTCTCCAATTTATCTGTCTCAATTTTAAGAAATATACCTTTAAGCAAACTCATTTTCAAATGTGAAATCCCTAACAAACGGATACTACAGAGTGCGATGGATAAATTACGCAAAAATGAAAATAACATTGACATCTCATTTTAACAGATATATTTACCAAAATTACACAAAAAATATCTTGAAATACCATAGAGTAAATTTAATCAATAAAATCGCCATTGGCTTCAACCACGGTCTCCAGACGACTTCGGAATCTCCTGCATCTCTTCTGGATGGTCTCCTTGTTTCAGTTGGTGAATGCTGTCATAATCCTTGCATTCTGTTCATCTTTGGTGTTATAAGGAGTTTTGTTCTTGTCTCGTTCAACTGCACCCCACACATAATAATCAAGGGGGTTGCAGTCTGAGGAGTTAGATGGCCTGATGTAAGGGGTGATGTGTTCGCAGATATTGACCGCCATGACTGAGTTCTCCTGCTTGCATGGCATCGTACAGAGTCCTGTTGTCAGACATAGGATCTTGCATTAGCCATCCTCTTGACTCAGGGCAGCATTACCACCTCAAGGCACTTGATGCACGTCCCCATGTTGAGTCTGAGGCTCTGTGGGAAAATGAATGGAGGCTTAACGTAGCCATACTAGTGACCACTCCAAACACCGTAATCAATGTTAGATTTATCCAACTTTTTCCGAATCCTCTGCACTGTTCTCAGATTGACACTCAAACACTCTGAAATATTCGTATTGAAACAGTACAGCATGCCTTTTCTAAATTTCTTTTTCTCATAGACGGTGCCGAACTGACCCAACAATACTGTATTGTGCGAAAAAATCAAAATCATATATTAATCAAAAAATCAAAATCATATATTAATCAAAAAATCAAAATCATATATTAATATATATATATATATATATATATATATATATATATATCTGTGTGTGTGTGTGTATAATATTTAGATAAGCTGTTTAATCGATTGAAACTGAGTGTGATGAATAGGTAAAATGAATGATTGATAGCCTCGACTGTCTCGTAACTGTTTGCTTAAAAAACAGGATCACTGCGTGTCGTTAACAATTTCTAAAAATAGAAACACTTTTTATGTGATTGATAGTTTGTGGTATAATCAGTCAATAATAAAATGCGTATCCCTGATAGTTCTTTTCCGAAATGCAGACTGACAGTTTGCATTGATTTCAATTCATATCGGATTGGTAAGCGATGTCTGCAAAAACTGATCGCTAGAGATATGGAACGAACAGGAATATGATAAGGACAATCAGCTGCGAGCATTTCTGCGACTCACGCGTGCACAAAGGCATATGCGAAATATCTCAGCTTCAAGGACGTCTCATCTCACATCTGCCTGTAATTTCATCTGCAGATTATTGGTATCAACTTGGAAATCTGTGTTCCTAATGTTCTTTGACAAATAACTGAAACACCCGTAGATGTTTTATTTTACTATTCAAGAACGAGATGGACCCGGAGAAATCCTATATATATTGGCAACTAAGATAGCGTCATTATTTTCTCATATATATTTCTAAAATACTGAAAAGATAAGGCTAATATATGAAAAAGAAATACACATTTGCACATATAACGTTGATTAAAAAAGCGAATAAAATTAATAGTCAGATGTTAGAAAGGAAGATCCATAAATAAGAACTAAAGGAGGAATGAAAAAACATCAGGAAAGAAAGAAAGAAAGAAAGAAAGAATGAAAAGTAACACATGAAGGAACAAAGAAAAATGAAATAAATCAATAAATAGTGCAAAGAAATTTAAAAAGAAAGAAAAAAGAAATTTAGAAAGAAAGAAAAAAAGAAATCTAGAAAGAAAGAAATTTAAAAAGAAAAAGTGAAATTTAAAAAGAAAGAAAAAAGAAATCTAGAAAGAAAGAAATTTAAAAAGAAAAAGTTTAAAAAGAAAAAGAGAATTTAAAAAGAAAGAAAAAAGAAGTCTTGAAAGAAAGAAATTTAAAAAGAAGAAATAAATTCAGATAGAAAGAAAAAAGACAATTAGAAATAAAAAATAAATATAGAAAGAAAGAAAAAGTGATGAGATATTAAAAAGAATGAAAAAATAAGGAAGAATGAATGGGTATGTAGAAAGAAAGAAAGAAAAAAAGAAAAAAGAAAGAAGGGAAAGATATTTGGAACTAAATAAAGAAGGAAAGAAAAAGTGTACGTATGAGAAAGAAAGTAAAACTAGTTAAATCAATATAGTTTGTAAAGAAATTTTGAAAGAAATTTAAAAAGAAAGAAAAAACAAAGAAAGAAGACAATTAGAAATAAAAAAGGGAGAAAGAAAAATAATAAAATCAAGACTAAAGAAAATTTACAAAGAACAAAAGAAGGAAGGAAAAGAAAAAGTGGAGAGACATTAAGAAAGAAAGAAAGAAAGAAAGAAAATATATCTATAAATAAATAAATTTCTAAAGAAAGAAAGAAACGTTACACATGAAGGAAGAAAGAAAAATAAAGAAATTAGTATGAAGAATTTAGTAATTTAGAAATTTAGAAAGAAAGTACGGAAGAAAGTTAGAAAATAAATTAAAAAGTGGGTGGGGGATATTATACAAATTAAGGAGCAAAAAAGAAAGATTGGATAAAGAAAGAAAGAAAGAAAGAAAGTAGGGGGAGCACAGATGAATACAAAGAAAGAAAAATAAATGAAAAAATAAAGAGAGAGCAGAGATATATAAAGATAAACAAGGCAAAAGAAAGAAATAGATGGAACCAGTGAAAAGCTAGTAATAAGGTAATAATAAAGAAAACGTGTTGGTATTTGAAAATAAAAGATCACCGAGAAACAATTATACCCCAAATTATTTGAACACATCATCATCATCATCATCATCATCATCATCATCATCATCAAAAGAAAGACTCCTTTCTCTGTCAGTCGTCGTAGTGATTCCGTTAAATCCGTCATTCCTTCTTAGGATTATTATACATTCGCTCAATTTGCGTCTCGTGGTTTAAACTAAAGATTAAGTGACAACAAGACTCTGTAAACTTCTCAGCCTATCTTTATTAATGTTATGTCAGCCTATCTTTATCAAGGATGAAGATTCTTTTGATTAAAATCTATTTTTAAAAATGGAAAAAGGAAATATTTTACTCGTACAAAAATTTAACTTATAACTAAAAGCATTCATACGCAAATGACAAGAAGCCTGAACGATGAATATCTAACAGCAGAATCGTCTGCATATTAGAAATTGAATGTTTGCGCATGTCCATAAAATGTAGCTGTCAACCATCTTAGAAAACATATTTTTGTCAGTCTTGGAAACATTCTTTCGACGATCGGGCTACTCAGGATTACTGAGTGAAATTATTGTATGGTAGGAGGAAAGAGGAAGCAGAAAGTGCATACTATGGGGATATGTAGGATTGATAACGGTTGACTCTGCTCTTGAGAAGAAGCTGCCTGAGTGGAACTTACTCCTTACTGAAGAAACACGAAAGGAATGTGGATGCTTTGTCACTGTGAACACGGCCTGACAGACCCTGGCTGTGAAGGTCTGAATGGGTGGGAATAAGGAATGTAAATCTTTAGAACATTTGCCATAGAAATAGCGATAGAGTAGTGAAAGGCTAGCAACTGTTCGTCTGTGGCTTAATGGTTGCAGCGTTGAAAATAATTCATCACCTACAAGGCCGCGTAATTGCTTTTTAACAGTCAAGGCTGGACAGTGAGAATTGGGTAGCACCAGCCCATATATGGCAGCAATGTACCATTCTTGGTCTGACCTGACTCTTGTAATGATAAAGTATGGCACAGGAGTTAAGTTTTTTGGAGCGATACAATGAACCAAACTGTTCTTCCAGCATCTTTAGCGATAGCATGAATATTTGAATTCGATTTGATGTCTAGAGTAAGCTTTATATACAATAGACGTAGGCACCTCGAGGCGGTGTAATGGTTAGCAAGCTTGTGTCGCTAGAACAATTACGACTGAGTAGTGAGTTTGATCCTCACTGGGTACCTCCATACTTTCGGCCTTGTGTCACATCTGAGCTACTCTTGGAAAATCACTATCCAATAGACGTTCGAAGCAAGAAACGTCGTGGAGAGTACAACCACTCATCAAGACTGGAAAGATTTGGGGTCTGCTCGGTGGTGATGTACGTTACTCGCTTTGATTTGGAGATAATGAATGATATATACTATTGAACAGTGAAACTTATTAAGTCAGAGGAGAGATCAACTCCCAGACCCTGGCCTTCTAGATATTTGGAGGTACGCCTAGACACTGTGATATTATGTGCATATATATTTACTACGGATCAGATGATGTTTCTATAAGGTCGTTAATATAAATCAGAAAGTGGTTCGGACCGAGGAAAGAGCATTGAGGGACCCTTAGAGGAATTGCCATTTACAACTATCTTCAAAGACTTAAATATGAAGCGATGACAATCACTTTTGTTCTAAGGAGCAGGTGTTAATGAACTCGACTTTCTGAAGCCAGGTTTCGAAAACCTTTGAGTTTTATCTAAAAAACATGCATGGATGACGTCATATAATATATCTTACCCATGATCGTTGATCGTTTACATTATACAGTTAAGCTGATCGATTATTATTATTATTATTTGTTATTATTATTATTACTATTATTATTATTATTATTGTTGTTGTTGTTGTATCTACTAAATATATTCTAGTCTAAAATTGATTACGTCTTTCGGTAGGAAAATCGGACCGTTGTTTCCAGAGGTGGAACTATTTACCATTATGCTAATGAGAACATGCCCGCATGATCTCTTGTTTTCTTTTAGAATGTATTGTTATTTTAGGATATGGACAATCATGGATCAAGCAACAACAGATAGGAATTTGTAGGGGAGCCACAAATTCCTATCTTTTGTTGCTTTCAGTAAAAGTTGACAGTTTACCACATCCTCTTTGTTGTTATGGTTAATCCGCCATCTACAAATATATTCCATCCTAAACTCATGGTTCGACGATCCCATGAAACAGCGGATCACTTGGCATAGTCCCAGTAACGTAACCAAAAAGATTATTGATTTCAGCATCTCGGACGTTTGGTTAAGGCAGTTATAACTTTGACTTCTTATTAACCTGACAACACCGGCCAACAGAATAGTTCGCTTCCGATCACATAAACCACGAAAGGCACCAAAGTTATGACATCGAAACCTTTAAAAATGAAAGTGTAAAATCGATGCTCCTAAACCTTGACCTTGACAAAAATCGTAGAGGAAACAAATAACGCAATTGTATTTTCGTTAGCCAAAGTACGTGAGTACCTTGACGGAAAAATACTGATTTGAAAAGATTGATAAATAAACAAACAGAAGTGAATGAAAAATTGAAGTGAGAATACTAAACAATTAACGAAGAAATAAAAGAAAAGCTTTAGTTAATGCTCTGAGAAGCAAATATATCTTGAAAATTGCGGTTTTCAATCACAAGTATGTCTTGAGGTTCCACATGAAGGCATATTTTGGTCAAATTCACTTTGGCTATAAGTTTTTCTGCTCACCACAAGTTTAAAATTACACATGAAAATGTTTAAGTGGAAGAAATGATTTCATGTTTAATGCGTTGAATTTTTTTCTCAGAGAAGGAATCTTGCTATATACATGTGACAGCACTCGAGGGAAAACGTCTTGGCTTGTAAACTGTGTGAAAAATATTTCCCTGATGAGTCTACTTTAAAGAAATCACAAATAAATACACATAAATCCCTTTAATTCTCTTAGATATTTCTCGGTTTCTTTCACTCCCAGTAGCCCTTTGAAATGTGGAGAAAAGCGAATAATTATGATAGAAGTAGAATCGAAATCAAATGAGAAGTTTCAAAAGACTTCGAGTCATTCTTTAACCTTGACCTCTATAAGCTGAAGATAGCCATTCAAATAGAATATACATTATTATATTGTGATCATTACAAAGCACTAAATATAATAACGAACACATTGATGAGGAAATCAAGAAAGTTATAAAAAGATAAAAAATAATAAAGCATAACCTGAGGTTGAACTTTTGAACATAGCATACTCTCTCCCAGAATGTAAAAACTAGTTTATCAGTTTAATGAAGAAAGTCTGGAATAAGAAACGCCTCCTCCAAAGGTCGGGTATATCGAACATTAATGCATTATGAAAACAAAATGGCAGTGTTCAAATCCCACAAACATGCAGAAGAATCTCATTTGAATCCATTACGATGAAATTACTAATGAACATTGTATTAAGTAGGCTCTCACCCTTCCATGAAAATCACAATCCAATTTGGTTTTCCTTCCGATAAGTGGCGTAATGATGGTATATTCCTCTTCAAACAACAAATTGCATCCCTCTTCAATAGAAAATTGTATACCTGACATTTTGACAGCATAGTTACATATGACCGCCTCAACAGAGACTTCCACTTCTTATCCATTAGAAATTGCCTTCCAATCTCTCACTTAATTGAATGTAGAAATGATAGAGGAACAATATCAGTCCAGAAAATTGTGCATATCTGGTGAGGAGCCCAATAGCGAATTATTTCAAACCTCATCAGGAATACAACAAGAAGTAAAGGAAATATTTCCTTGATAGCGCTCTGCTCATATACAAACACAAGTGCGAAGAGATGGCCATTGATCATTTAAGCATTCCATGTAACATTTCATCAACTAATAGAAAACAACGCTATTTCTTTCCCTTCCGATGCCAATGATGATGAGGGGTGGCGACTATGCTGATGATATAGGCATTCATAGGGGGATAAGAATGATCTTAAATAAAAAGTTAATATTTTCTACCAAATGTTCGAAAAAATAGGACAAGATACATTTTTTCGAAACAAAACTATTATCTGTAATTGGAATGAAAGCAAACATTTAATACAAAAGTTTTCAAAGACCCCGCTGTATAGATCAGTTATAACAAATTTAGTATTAAAGATGAAGAAATTGAACATACAATATCCTCTGCTAAGAGTAGTTACTCCCACTAATGTAAATTGATAGAAAAGCAAAACATTAAAATCTAAAAACTCGAGTCATGTTCATAAATAGGCTCGTCAGATTGGGACTTTCATGTGGACGTCATGCACGGTAGCCAACTCGCTCAGAAATATCTAAATGGGCATTTCTCAGAACAATGGTTAAAAATGGCTTCAAGCGAGGGAAGACTGTACGTTTCAGCCAGGACCATGATTCTTTGAAACTTCTGAACAGAATCACAAACAAAGAACATTACCAAATAACAGAAACCTGATCATTTTAGGACTTCCAACAATAGAAATAAGTAAAATGCATAGTACATGTAACTCGAAGAGAAAATAATGACATAATCAAGACGTTGATATTCCAAACAAATTCAAACAAAATGTTAGGAAGGAAACTCCCATCAATATAGAAAAGAATGATAACAGTGAATTTGGGAAACGTATTTTCATGAAAAATCATTTTAATAAAAAAGATTTTATAAATTTCAACCGATAGTAACACAAGCTGCTCGGTCAATGAATGTCGAATTTTTCCTTATAAGGGAATGACTACAATTACCATTATTTTTAACATTCACTGTTTTCCGCTGTTTCTCTTTCTCTTACTATGCCCTCTAAGTGCTAAATTCTTCCCTCATTGTGTTTTAGATGTTATATTCTGATTGCTAGAAGCAGTTTTTTTTGCAGTTCGTATTCCCCTAAAAATCTTCCTCGCTACTTACACGCTATTTCCTTGGTATTCTCAGCATTCATCGATAGAACAAAATATTTTCTCTCATTTCAAGTTTCTTATTCATTCGTGAAGAAAATATTCGCTGTTGGTCTTTAACTTTTAACTAAAGTGTCAACAAAACCAAAGCTTATCGTTTGTCTCAATTAAGAAAATTTCGTTAGAAACAAATACCACAGAACTATGCTCCTATATGGCAGTGAATATTGAGCATGGTCGTAAGAGTTAAAGAAATGACATACCGCAAGAGTAATTTGGTTCTACAGAAGGATGCTGAGAATTTTATGAACTGAACGAAGAAGTTTTAGGGAAAATGAAGACATAAATCACACTTAACCATAGCATCAGAAAGAGATAATTTAAATTTCTAGGGCACATGATAACAGAGCATTTGGAGAAGTTGAGATTTACTGGTCATATTAAAAGCAAGATTAGATTGATTGATTGATTTGTTTTTTACGGTTTACCAACCCTTTACGGGTTATATAAATCCAGAAAATATTTTTAGATTGTAAGAATTGTTTGGAGATTATAATGGTTTAGTGATACAAGTCTTACTAATTAACCCATAGCTGGGGGAAAAGAAGTGGATTTATATCTTTCCCAGAGTCATTTGCGGATAAGTGAATATAACGAACCCAATTGGAATTAGAACTCGGCTCTCAGACTACCCGAACATCCAAGCTTACCGCACTTGGTATTCCCAAGTGGCCACCCATCAAGGTACGGAGCAGGCTCGTTGTTATCTCCAATGAGCGTACGGGAATCGGTGTCGCAACGTGATGTGGCCGTAAGCCTGAAAGCAAGAGAGACGGAGGAAAATAAAAAATAACCTGCCTAACGAGCCTGCGTAAATGGTTGGCAGAATAGGGATTGGGACATAGCGAAACAACAAATCTTAATAAGAGTTATAAGGGACTTGAATTAATAGGAGAGTCATCATCGCACACGTCCTGAAATGAGACGGCACATAGAAGAAGTAGATAAAAAATTGATTAATGTTTAACTTTTGATTCAAGTTTAGACTAAATCAATAGTGAGACTCAAGTATAGACCAAACTCTCGCTAAGCTTTTCGTCTGGATGTTAAAAATATATTGATATTGAATGAATTATCATGAATAGAGTTCCGTTGCGTTTATTTCTAACGACAACTAAAGCTACAACTGCACCTCACCAAGTACTACACACCCTGAATGAGTTGAGGGAGTAGTCTGAAGGAGCACAAGTAGATATTTACTAACTAGGAATTAATAGTACTTTAGAAATTGTGGGGTAACAAAATATTTAATGTGACTAACGCAGGGTTAAATGAACTAATTTATAGTCCTGGGTGTGATGATAAACTACATCCGTCAGCAAGGCTTCTGATGGGGAGATTGGAAGTGTTCAGAAGCGTGGAACCACCTCGTAATTGCTGTTGTTCCCAGGTCTACCCTGACCAGGGGTGGTAATACCTGTTAGTGTCCCATTTATAGGTAAATAGTGAACCCCCAAACCAAACACTAGGAAAGACTACATTTTTATATGAAAAATTACTAACAATACATATTTATGGTAAAATTATCAACAATAAATAGAAACTAACAAATTGTGCCGATTTCACTCAAATCCGTTTAAAATTCTACCAACCAACCAACCAACATGAAAGAACTCTTTCATGACATTAAACAATATAATATCCTGCAATTTCTTTAATCAAACTGTATTCTAAAATATAACTTTAGCAAAACTACAATATAAAATACACATACCACAGCCTCTAGTAATTATTTCCACACAAACATATATATGTACAAAAGCTGAGTTTCATCTACCATGTATTCAACAGCGAAACCAGAATAATATATATTTGTCATCCACAGACAGACAGTTTCGTAGCTCTTCAATGTGGCTAGACGTCCGGTTTCCTCTAGGTAGGATCGAAACCCGACTGAATTTGTGTCAGTCGGAACTTCTACCACTAAGCCGTTGGCGCACGGCAGGAATGAAGGTGAATTTTGGCGTGTTTATTTTTAGATTTAGATAAACACACAGTGACTGACAGTGACTCAATTCTACCGAAGAGTTGTGCAATATTAGCAAAAATAGTCACTGTTTACAAACCCATACCTCAAACCAAAGAGCTCAAACGAAATTAATTTTTCAGGAGCCAATATTTTTGTCATCCACAGACAGACTGTTTCGCTGTTACACACACACACACACACACACACACACACACACACACACACACACACACACACACACACACACACACATATATATATATATATATATATATATATATATATATATATAATATTTTCATTACTTCAAC
Source organism: Acanthosepion esculentum (assembly GCA_964036315.1). Taxonomy (NCBI): domain Eukaryota; kingdom Metazoa; phylum Mollusca; class Cephalopoda; order Sepiida; family Sepiidae; genus Acanthosepion; species Acanthosepion esculentum. Next base: position 106,479,098 of record OZ038496.1, read on the forward strand.
GCTCCCCATAAAATTAAATTTCGGTATTGAATAACCCATAAAGGATTTGATATGCCGTTAAAGAGACAAATCAATCACTCAATCAACTAATTTAATCTTTTTGCCAATAAAACAAAACAAAAAACAACTGAACTTTCGTGAATAAGGAGACAAAAACTTGATGAATGTGATTGAGTAAACCAAAATATGAATACAAAACTTGAAGAATGTGAATGAATAAACCAGTGAATAATTTTTCTGGGCGGTTAAAATGTATCTTAACTTCTACATATTTAGGGAGAAAATTCATTGATTTTTCCACATCAACTGCTGTACAGGAATGCATTCTTCACGCGTCTCTCATATTTCGGGAATATATATATATATAAAAGTAATTTATTTGAATCACAGAGGAAGTTGTTCTCATTCTTTTACCGATCACATCCGGTGTCCTTCCGAGGGAATTACTGAAGTTTTTTCAACCGTCCATTCATCTCTTATTGTGTTGCTTTATCGAATCAGTGTATATTTTGACAACATCAAACCCGGGGAGTTTCCGAGGAAGAATAGTGACAGCGGAAGAATGGGAATAACATAAGACCGTGGATCAAATAAAGAAAAACGTTCCGTTCGCTATTCTGGAAGGTTAGAAGATGCTGAGATTTGAGAACTGCTGTCACTCAGTCTGAAGCAATAACAACCAGATATTTGATGTGAATATGCAAATGTAGGAAATTAACAAAAATAATAGAGGATATTAAGGAAAACGATTGAATACGTATTAAATGCCGCCCAGAATAAGTGTATTCGAAATAACTATATTACGATTGCTGTAGACAAAACACAAGACTCTTAAATGCCGCTGCAAAGAGAGACAGATTTAAATTATCAATAAGTAAATGCATCAGATTAATTCAAGAAGCGTAGAAGTGTAGGTATCACCGAGTAGGAAGTGTACTACATTGGGAATTGCGCAAAAGATTGAGATGAGTCTATGGAAGCTAATGAGGTATGCACAATAGAGAAAAATGGAAATAAAAGAAGTAGAAATCGAAGAAAGTACACGTATTGAAAAACTTGTGACAAAATGGAGCAGTTATGGCTCAACCCGTTCTGGAGTTTAAGGATAATGTTTATTCAATATTTACTCTTTTTTACCGACTACTCTCTGCATCTTTGTTGTTATTATGACAACGTTTCGGCCCTTGTGCCCTCCGGCCTTCAACAGGTTATTGTTGCTCCGAATAATATTTCGATTAAGGAATTTCGAACCGAAGTTTTTATTTAATCTATGGGGGATGATTGGTTTTGGTCCCATGTCTAGAGACATCTCACTCGGCCCAGGGGTTGAAATCACAATTACTATATCAACAGATTCATGATTAGCCAGGCCGTTATTCAGTAGGACATTCCTGAGTGTAAGAATTGCAGCGTTAATCTGTCTGCTCATGAGACTGCTCTTTTATTTTAAGGGAAAGCTCCAGTGTTAACAATAAGACTACTACTACTACTACTACTACTACTACTACTACTACTACTACTACTAATAATAATAATAGTATTGGGTATAATATTATCTGGTTGGAAGGAGGTTTATGGCCGTTTCTAAATAGATTCAATGTTCTATAAACTTCAAAATTGTTACTTCCAAACAGATAATAGGTTTTATTCATAAATAGATGCCATTTTATATATATATATATATTTCTGTGTATGCAATATTGTCTGTGCAGAAAAATATTAACAATTTCGAAAGAAAAACTGAGTTCGCCTTAACATACGAGAGTCGTTCAAGAAGTTCTAAGCCTCACAAGAAGGAGTTGGAGAAAAAAGTTTTTCACTATTTTTCAATTTAGTCTTCCATGGCACCAATGCACTTAGTACAACGATGCTTAAGCATTGCAATCTTATCACGGAAGAAAGTGGTGTCCTGGTCATCCAAAAAATTTTCCACAGCACGTATAATCTCATCATTGTTTCCAAAATGAAGACCATGCAGTTGGGGGGTTGAGTTTAGGAATCAGAAATAAGTCAGATGGCACTAAGTCTGATTAGTAAGGGGGATAGAGTATCAATTCAAAGCCATAGTTAGTTGTTTCAGCTACTGCAACCTGGGCAATAGTAATGGGCGCATTATACTGGAACAAGAGCACCTCTGCCCTCATCTTCCCTCTGCGTTTCGACTTGACTTTTCCGTCGTCTTAATTCTGATGCATAGTACTACCCATTAATAGTTGTTTTTTTCCCCTTTTTCAGGTCGTCTATCATGATTACGCCTTCAGAATTCCCCCAAACCAAAAGCCAACAGATGCTGCCTGCTTGAACTTATTCGGGGGTGCGGACAACCAGAGTGTTTCTACTGTCTGCATTGAATCTTTGATTCAGGTTCGATATGGTGAATCCATGTTTTATCTTGATTACTAATCTGCGGTGGAAATTCTCAGGGTCAGTTTAGAAACGAGTGTCCTGGAAATGTCAACCCTTTTCAGCTTCTGCTCTGATGTTAGCATTCTGGGGATCTATCTTGCAGACAGCTTGCTCATACCCAAGATCTCAGTTAAAACGGTATAGACCAAACGAGAACTAATGCCTATAGACTTAGTTATCTGATGGACACTAAGACGTATGTCATCCAAAACCATATGGCGAATGGCATCAACTTCTTCATCAGTGGTTTTTTGGGCGATTTGACCGTGATCGAGGGTCATCTTCTGTGCTCTCCCTGCTCCTGCATCCCACTTCTTCACGGTTGCATAGGAAGGGGAATTTCCAGCAAGTATCTGTACCACGTCCTCGTGGATTTCTTGTGCATCATACCTTTCTTTTGCAGATAGTTCATGATGGCTGGGGCCTCTGTTCTGTCCATTTTTAGATTTATCGCACACTTCTCAGCTTTGTATGAGGCTCACCTGTACAGAAATTAGGACAGAAACCTGAATTAGTTTTTCTAGATTCATAAGAATCGGTAGTGTGTTGTCACAACAAAAATGTTCAACTATGGTTCTTCTTTCTGGGTCAGACTTAGAACTTTTTGAACGACCCTCGTATCTGCTGATTCTAAAAAAGGCATTTATCCCATACAAAGTCAAATGAACTATGGTGCAAGACTTTGTTAAAAGTGGGAATCTCCTACATACATAGGATTAGAAGCACAAATTACTCAGTCTCCTTCCATACTTGTCTCTTCGACAAACCCATTATCGGTGGTTGATTCTGACCAATTCAATTTTAATGCAATGAGGGAGGTACGACCTGAGACGATGACCCAGTGGAACCAAGCATATCATACTTGGTTTTGTCCTGATCAATGTTCTAGGGATGAAAATATGTTCAAAGACCTTCGTCCCTTGATATATTTGTGCGTGTTCAGAAATTTGTTGGATAACATTTTTCTTTTAACTATAATTAAAATTTATTTAAATTTAATTCACTGTTAGTATCTTGAATGGTTTTTCCTATTTGAATTTTCTGATGAATCACAATTTTTAATTTAATGATTGAATAATATCTTGCAAAATTCACGATTATAAAATATACATGGGAATATTGCAAAAACAATAGAAAGTGTTACAAAGAGAAAATTAAAAAAATTACAAGATTTTCCATTTCATTGAAGCAGACGTCAATTACATTGGAGCATTATTGCCTCCTCTATCTTCCGTTTCTTTCTTTCTTTCTTATTATACATACTTTCTTTTCCTCACTAAAACCAAACATTATCTCTGATATATGTTTTTCTTCCGCCTTTTCTTGCAATCAAAAAGGAATGGTCCATTATGTACCTGAGGTAATGACAGGGCATGGCACACGTTCTTAAATTCTCGCTTATTTTATTTTCTGTGATAACTATAGCAGTCAAGCCTTTTATTTTGTTAATAAAGTTAGAATTGTGAATGCTTTAAACGCTGCTTTTTTGTCTCGAAATTATTAGGTTATAGTCATTTAAATAAAGTGTTTGCTGTAAATTGATTTCAGTTATATCAAATCTGTTTATATATATTGATAATCATAGACACTTTGCCATACTGAATAAATTGAATAGTACTATATAAAGTAAATAGTATTATTTATATACAAGCATCTCAAATAATGAGTCGCATTCTAGAGTATTTAGAAAATAAGTCGTTATTTGATTTCATACTGATGTTCTATATACAAATGGTGTTACAACTCGGTAATTCCAAACTAGCAATTATAGACCTGCAACTTGCACACTCTAATTGTGTTATATTCTTAACTTACACTACTTACAGAGGAAATTTATCATTCGTTGGAGAACTACTGCAACCTGCAAAACACACGGAAAAGGGACTAAAGGATGAAAAAAGTGACTATATATTGAACAATTTTAAAGTCATAAGAAATATAACAACTGGATGCCTTGAGTATAATAAGGCGCACGTTATGAATAAAAAAAACTTTAAAAGGTGTTCACAAGTTTCATAAAAACAGAGCGAAATTCATATTTAACTAAAAAATAAGTTAAAAAATTGATTAAAATTAACGTAAGTATGTAAAAGTAAATATCAAAAGAGGAAATTCACTCTCAATTTCTATTCCACACATATATGGTAATTGTAATGGTAATATTAGCTGTGTTTCCTTATATGGAAAGATTCGGCAATCATTGACAGAGCAAAAAGTTTGTTTTTAATCCTTTCATCCTAAGCTAAAGTTACTAAGATACAAAAGTGGTTACTGAGATTGAAAGAAACTGAAAAAAAACCTTATTAAGGAGAAAGGACAATAAGAGAACAGGACTTTAATAAGGTAAAGGATCACAATTAATGTTGAATGTAAGTTTTTGAGGATTGTAGTTGAAAGGAAAGTAAGAAGTCTAATGAGAGTTCCACAGACGATTAAAGCTCAATTGCTATGAAAATATTTAGAGAAAAGTCACAGGAAAACTTCATTACGGTGTAAGAAATTGACTGAAGTCGAGGTGCCATGTCAAGACCGATAACGTACTAGTTTCAGTTGAAGTTTGTAAAATTTTTCAATAAAAAATTACAAAATATATTTTGTTAATCACACATGAATATTACAACTTTAAGGTAATGTTATTTTTTTTTTTTAGTTCTTCGTGATTTCTTATGTCCGATTTTATCGCTTTAATAAAAAAGTCTTCAGGAAACTAGGTTTCTATTATCATTTTTCCAGTACTGATGGGGGGAGTTCTTCCGAACTTTTCTTTGAATTGATGTGGAATATTGACATCTTGATTATGTCATTATTTTCTCTTCGAGTTACATGTGCCATCCACTTTAATTTTTCCTGCTGTTGAAAGTCCTCATGTAATTGGGTTTCTGTTATTTGGCACTGTATTTTTTCTGTAGCACCAGTTCAGAAATATCAAAGAAGAATAGTCTTCTGTAAGACGTAGAGGGTTCATTCGCCCGAGGTAATTTTTAATCAATGATCTGAGAAAGCGGTTGTGTACAGTTGACAGTTATGGCTTTTCTGAATCGGTTGGGAAACATGCATGAGAGTCACGTGGAGATCTTACGAGACTATGTACGAGACTTGATATCATAGGATTCCGCCAGATATAATAAAAACGACACTCCATAGCGAGATTTTTATTAGTGTTGTAGCGTAAAACTATTTTAAGATGAAGAATAAAGCATGTCCAAAAATTGTTGCATCCATTAATGATAACTATTTTCTAATAAATGTAGAAATATTTAAAAAAAAATAAACGTATCATTATTTTTACATACAACATTAGTTTATTCAAAATGTATCAATCTTTTCATTTTTCTGTCTTTTCTATGATAATCAATTACCCAATTTGTAACAGAAGCCATTTTTAGCCATTGTAAGTATGTATGTTAAAAAAATCCCTTAACACTAGACTCCTAATGATTAAGAATTTATAGAAATACAGATGAAGTTAACTTTTAAATATCGTTGGAGTTTTTGGCGGATGTGCATGTTGTCTAATGGAATGAGAAATCGGAGAGGCAAGTTCGAATTCCAATCAAGTTCGTTATGCTCGCTTACGTGCAAATACGCTTGAGAAAGGTATCCCTTCTTCCCCAGGTATGGGTTAAATAGAAATCGCAAGACAGACTGAGCTCTCTGGCAGTGGTTAGAAACAAAGTCATTCGCCGGGACGCCCCATTAGAGAGAATACCTCTGAATTTGAAATCGTAATGATCACACCACGGGTTGCTCTTTGATAAAAGAAGTACCCGGAAACCAACCCTGTCATGGTTACGGATGTTTTCAAATCATTGCTATATTTTCTAGAGAGAAAACAATTGTAACGAGGTTAAATCTGATACTAAATATTTATTTGTATGAAAACCTGATGAATTTCACCCCCAGGGGCGTCAACTATTTGCCAAATAGATGGGATTATGTAATGGATAATTAGGAGAAATATCTTGATTGTAATGAAGGCCGAACAAGTATTTTTTCCATCGGCAAATGCAACAAGTCTTACTTTACAGCCTAATAAATCCAGTATTTAATAAGTGATATAAATTGATAAATTTTTAACAAGCGCGCTTTGAAGATATTTTCATTGTATTAACAAATATTCAAAGCCAAATTAGAAGCATTAGTTCATGTATGACTTTAAGAGGGGGACATAAAAATGAGCTCACTTAAAGAAGTATGAATGAAAACCTGTAGCAATAAAACAATTAGAACATCAAACGCCAATGATGACGCCAACGCCTTGAATTTGTTGAATGTGATTCAATAAAACAAGAAATAATGAACGGAATCAATAGTATTTCTGTTAGCAGGTTCATGGTACTTTCATTGTTGATTAGAAAATGGAGTTATCGTTGTTCCACAGAGAAGATAGTCTTGTCTGCCAATTACAGTAATTTTTTCCTCATTGAGTGCTTTGTCGATAAGGACACTTCGTTGTAGAAAAGTCATTAGTATTTTTGCATTGCAGATAACTACGACTGTACTTTCGAACTGCACAGAATGTTCTACACGAGTAGCCTCGATCTAAATTATAACCTGTTCGACCTGATTTACTGAGGGCACTTCAAAGTGAAGCTATGGTTAGCAAGCTAGTCGCGCTAGATCAATAATAATTGAGGGGTGAGTTCGATCCTCACTAGGTGCTCCATATTTTTAGCATTTTGTCACATCTAAGGTACGCTTATAATAAAGCCTCGCATTTAAACTGGTCTTGTGTCACATCTTGCCTGTGTGAGGTCTCAAGTAAATAACGAGATCTGATCTATTGCCGATAATGTGTAATTGTTGCAGAATGAGAAGGCCAGGACCAGAATGGTCAGCAATTGGCCGGGGTGCCTCGTGGGCGGGGTATTCTGACAGTAATGGATTGCGTTTGTCTGGGTTTTGAATTTAAGTCCAAAATGGCGCGAATTCAACTGAGGGCCACAAGAATTCTGAAGGATCGATACACTTCCCACACCCAAGCTAGCATCCGGTAAGATCTCCAGCAGAGGGACGCCAAGCCAAAGTGCGACATGCGTTCCTGCGACGTCATTCAACCTACTGTTTGTAGAATCCAAGCCGCCATCACTCTCTCTTAACAAAACGAGTGAGAAAAAGTGATGTCCCTTTTCGTATACACCATTGTGTGTAGTAGCGTGGGATCACAGAGATGATACAGAACGCAACACAATTAATGAATTCTAAATGATTCAAATATGGTGTATGGATCGGTAAATCACATTTAGTATAGGTGATAAGGAATATAAACATAGAATAGCATAGAGTGTCATATGAACGTCATTTAAGGCATCCAACTAGTTTAGAAATATCAAAACTGACCGCTGTATAGAACCATTTTCTCAGATTCATGATTAAAAATAACTTGAAGCAAATGAACTCTCTATGTCGTAAAACCCTTCATCGGGGCCTATAGTCTAGTGCTACAGAATAAAAAAACGAAGAACTTTATCAAATGAAAAAAGTATCACTTGAGGACATCCAACAGCCGCAATAAGTAAAATGAAAAGCTCATGTAAAATAAGGGCAAAATAATGATATATTGAAGATGTTGAATTTCCACACGTCCTTAAACAAAACATTAGGAAGAAAACTTTTATCAATACTAGAAAGAGCAATAACACTGAACCATTTTCCTGAAAAATTGTTTTAAGTGAAGATTATATAAATTCTAAAAGTGATAATTTCACAATAACACTTCACATTTCTAAGACCTGACCGTTTGCCAATGCATTTTCTCTAGGAATTTTGCATAAATGTTATTATTTCAATTTTTAGTCGAACAGCAAATGTCTAGTAAAAAAAAAATTCTCATATCAGCAGCCCAATTCTACTTGTGTTTTTGGTATGCCAATTCAGACAGTAGGAGAATCCACGTTTTATATTTAGGTAACGGCAGTAGTATCTACATTTGACGAAATGTGATCGGCATCACAAGTGATTCACCAGAATTATTTTCGTGAAAAACAAATGGCAGGTGACAGACGAAGTGAAGCGTATTCGGATCACTATCTGAGAAATTTTAAAACCTTATATATTAAGTCTAAGCAACCTCCCCCATAACCGATTAGTGCTTTTTAGTTATTTCTTCTTTGTTATCATATTTTCGATCCACCACTTTACGGCGGGTAAATTTCTTTTTATCTTTGCTCTTCCTCCTTTCGTTTTGTATATTTATATGCGCTTTTAAAATGTTTTTACAGCTTTCATTTTGTCACCCAGCAGATTATTCCTTCTGTAGTGATATCAACCTTCAGATTGGTACCCTATAAAAGTAGTCTTGTACAATTCTAAAAAAAGAGAATTAGTATCGATAAGGAGCCCCTTGTGGACAATTATCAGTCGTCGTCAGTCGGATATTTAAAAGTTGCTCTCTAATAGCTGCCTTGTGCCCAACGAAAGAGAGATTTCAGTAATAGAATAGGGTTTTGTAGATATTTAGCTCCTTTCATCAGAAATATCATCGAAGGAAGATCAACGCAAAAATTCAAAGGATTTTTGTTTATTGTAGTTTTTTTTTTGGGGGGGGTGCGGGTAGGAAGGATGTTACGCTGTATTGCTTTGGTAGAAAGGAAGTTTTACTGGGACAGCCTCGTCCCCAAAATCGCTATTTTGTGGAACATAATTCTGAGAGGATGTTTTCCGACGGCTACAAGTTTAACCTTTTCAAATCTAGGAGCACCCATTAACTACTTTCAACACCGTCATTTAGTAATCATCAACTTATATTTCATTTGCTCTTGGAAATACCAGCGGTTTAAATCAGGAGCCATTTGGAGACATTTATCAGTCATAGTCAGTCGGATCTTTATCGGCTGTTCTATAATCGTGGCTTGTGTTCAACAAAAGAGAGATTTCAATCATAGGATGTTGTTGTGTACATTTTTAGAGTTGTCATCCAAAATGGCGTCGGAAGTTCAACACAAAATTCAAATGATATTTGTTGACAAACGAATTTATTTGATTTACATTTACCAGAACGATTAAATCAACAACAGTAATTTGCCCATTTCTGTTTTTATTTGTTTGAATCACTGAATTATTTAGATCATCCTCATCTGTTTTTCATTTTGTTCTGCTTGATGGACTCTCCAGCCACCACCAGTTTAATGTCTTCCTGTATTTTATACAAATCTCATTTCTTAAACTGTACATTAGTAGATTGCATTGAGAGTTACAAATTTTGAATAAAGAATTGGCAACACTGGCATTCGTAATGTATTACAGTGTTAAGTGTTTTTGTGCGCAAGAATAAAAGTTCGGCAACAATTTTAGCTATCACTTCCACTGTTTGGAATTTTATACAAAATGGACCGCAAGGCATTTTGAATAATGATTAAATTGCAAAACCAGTTCAAATACTCAGATTACTGAAACTCTTCCAACAGACCAATCAAGAAATTTGTCTCGAATTCTATTGTATGCAGTATGCGTGTTGACACAGGAAAGAAGCTTGTCTTATACGATAACTGGAAACTGGTCAGGAATCATAGACTGCATTATCACCCAGCACAATGCAACAAGAAGTTATTTATAGTAATTGCTGTTCCTAATGTTTCTAAACTTTCATGAATCGGCATTTTAAGACGCTTAGGAACATACGCTAAACGTATTGTTAACCCCACCTCTAAAATCGAAGTATCTCGTTACGTAAGCATAAAAAGTAAAAAAAGAGTTTCAGTATTAGACAAGGATCTATTTAAACTGTTAGGAAAATTTGATTTATAGAATCAAGATAGAATAATCTAAAACATTTGCTGGGAACAAACTGCCTGCATGCGGAAAGTAAATACAATGGGTAAATAGACAAAAGTTGAAAGGGGTCTAAGACAAAGATATATCTTCTTACCTGATTTACAAGAACTAGAATTTCTACCAGGAATTATTTTTGATGGGTACAAACGACATCCTTCCAAGAATGAATTTTAGGAAGCAATATCAATTGTTTGTGAATTCATAACTCTGAAAAATTCTAAATTTAATTTCTTCTCGAAATCGTTAAAATAAATATTATGTATATCAGCAAATAATATGACGTTTCTTACTCAGATGTTATCCGACGAGACCAAACTTGTTATCATTGTTTTTTTCTTCGCAAAAAGGAAGTTCCGTCGCTTTCCTTTTGTAAAAAGCAAGTTCCATTTGAACAGCTTCTATCCAAGAAACGATATTTTGTGGAATAGACTAATGGGGCTGCAGAATCCTCCATCTATTTATTCCTCCACCTATTTACTCATTCCTCCATCCATATGCTTATTCCTCTACCTATTAATCTATTCCTACATTAATTTGCTTGTTAATTCTCCTATTTACTTATCCGTCCATTCCTTTTCTTGTTCCTATGTCAATTTATTTATTCCTCCATCTATTTCCTTATTCCTCCATCTATAAACCTATTCCTCCATCTATAAACTTAATCCCCAACTATCCCGATACAGTAGCATAAAATCCCATTGTTCACATAATCAACATTGACAACGAAACAATCAGGCAACAGAGCAAATTTCACTGCAAGTCATTAAATCGCTAATGGTTTTCCATAATTCAGTCCTTATTGTTTACATTGTTAATTTCCTTTAAAATTCAACCTTTGCATAAATGATAGTAATTCCAAGCATTATTTTAAAAAAAATATCAAAATGCGTTTAAAAAAAGAAGTCAAACTCCAGAATATTGATTTATTGTTCAGATATCGTTTCCTATTTTCCTGAGCAATTCGTTTTAATTTAAGATCGGCGGAGTTTGTTGGAAATCTCGAAACTCTATCTCTTTGGTCATTTGCCAAAGTTAATTTGACACCTTACAATACCACAGAACGATGACAAGAGAATTCTTGTCCTTATTAAAATGGTTAAGTGATCATCCTTGAATCTAGAGCTATTAAAGTCGCTAGAGGACGTGTCATGCAGTGTCTATAAAGCCCGCCTATTCACGACGAGTGACTGTAGGCGAACGACTGAGTACGAAAAGGGACAAAAGATTAACAAAAAGGAATCCATAATCAAAATTTGTTCAAATGACATAACTGTTCTTAGACCAAACCAAAATCGATCCATTACCAATTTTTATTCCTATCAAAGAAAAATATAAATTATATGACCTGAAAAATTTTTTTTAATTTTCTTACCTGATTTTACAGGAAAATGCTTCATCTGAAGATTACAGAAAAATGATAACGCTTTCTGCTTCAGCTATATATAAATCATAAATGTTTCAGATATTTATAAACAATCACTTATGGATTTAAGGCTGTTTAAATTTAAATGACTTTGCAATCGTAGCCTAACATGTAAGGCACTGTCCTGAACAGACAGTTCATATCTTAACAGAAGGCTATTTATTTTTTTCATGATCAGTGTTGATTATTTAATGCAGAAACGAGCTGGTTAATTGTGATTAAGCAAAGAATATAAGCGGAAAAAACAAAAATAAGGTAGTCGATGAAAGAAAAGGAAAACTAAACATCAGTTGTAAGAAAATGGAGTTGCATAGTTGTGAGCAAAAGAGACAACCCAATATGTAAGAGACAAATCAAGCATATGCACAAATTTAATTATTTGACGACTGAAGGTAGGACAAAATTTTTTAATGTTCTTAAGACTAGCAAAAGGTGGAACAATGCATCATTAAATTAACATTAATCTTTAATTGCTTGGCAATAGACATACTAAATAGCAAATATATTCTATGCAGCATCTATTGGACTTCCTGTGTCTGTTTCTTCTAAAAGAAAAGAAAAATTGTTACAATTTCTGTGTACCCTGGTGTACAAGTGAGCCAACCAAAATGAGCTGACTCATTTTATAGTCTACCAATAGAAGGTTAACCAATCAGAAGACTTGGAATATTCAATCCGATGTGTATATATGTATGAGGCTTATACGAATTACAAACCCAACATAAGTTGTATGCATATTTTTGGTACAATTTGCTACACATATGTCGACCACAGGGCAAAACTTGATCCAAAAAGTGAACGAGGCATATTAACAATTCTGATTATTTGGGTCGACGATATGTTAATTGCTTCAAAATGTAAATCTACTCCATTAAAAATTAAAAATTCCCTAAATATAAGGTTTAAAATTACCGACTTGGGTCGACTATCGTGGTTTCTTGGTATACAGTTCGAATTTAAGGATAACACTATTACAATGAATCAATCCAGATACATCGACAAACTCTTATCAAAATTCAGCATGCAAAATTGTAAAACGCGGACTACTCCATGTGAAATGGATTTAAACACAATTATGAGTAATGAAGATGGTATAGCGGCGTGTGAGAAAGAATACAGAATGTTGATAGGGAGTCTTATTTACGTCATGACATCAACAAGGCTAGACATCTGCTATACGGTTACTAAGTTGTCTCAAAACTTAAATAAACCAAGCAAGTATTACGTTATTTAAAAGCAACTAAGAATCAGTGCCTAGTATTTCGACAATCAAAAACTCCACTACACCTGGAAGGATTTTGTGATGCTGATTGGGTAAATTCACCAGATCGTAAAAGTATCACAGGATATTGCTTTAGATTGGCAAAAGATAATCCAATAATTAGCTGGAAATCTAAAAAACAGGAGATGATTTCCCTTTCGACCTGCGAAGCAGAATACGTTGCATTGTCGCAAGCAACACAAGAGGCTATTTTTCTTAAATCACTAATAAAAACTATTAAAACACTAATAATAAGTGAGCCTATAACTATTAACTGTGATAATCAGGCTAGTATTGCTTTGGCTAAAAATCCAATAATACTTCAAAGACCAAAGCATATTGATATTAAATATCAATTTGTTAGGGATCAGGTACAAAAGAAAATAGTACAACTTGAATATGTTCAATCGGAAAATAACGTGTCGGATTTGTTTACAAAGCCAATTACAAAATTGAAATTACGGGCTTTCATTCCGCTCATATTTGGTACTGACTTATAAGGTTCTCTTATAGTCCTGGGTAAGACGTAAAACTATCCATTAGTTACTGTCTTATAGTCCTGTTTAGGACGTAAATCTGCATCCATTTGTTATTGTCCTATATTGGGGAATAAACGTGAATAGCCCTACTTTTGGCCCAATCCTCCTCCTGAATAACTCTCAGAATCACTCTGACCCGGAGTGATAGTGGCTGTTTTAATGGGCCCCAGCTATGTGTAAAATTACAACTTTTTCCACTTTTTTGTTGTGATCACAACCTAAATTTATAATATTGTTGTTAATGTTTATTAACCTAAAGTACTTAACAGTGAACAAATGATATAACTAATTTTTGGGGATATTAATTTTTCATTTAAAAAAAAAATCATTTCATGAATATTAAGAAGACAAAAAAATTATTTGATGAAAGCTAAAAAAAAAAATAAATAAATAAAAAAAGAAAAAATTCCTTTTATTAATACTAAAGTATTTGTTTCATATAAATATTGACTTTACTAATATTTTGAAAGAAGATTCCATAATGTAGCCAAAAATGGAGGGGGGTTCTGTTACAATTTTTGTGTACAAGTGAGCCAACTAAAATGAGCTGACTCATTTTATAGTCTACCAATAGAAGGTTAACCAATCAGAAGACTTGGAATATTCAATCCGATGTGTATCAAGGCGGCCATTTTGTTTTCTCGCAATATCCATTGCTAACCTGTCAGATGAAAGACCTGAAGAACTACGCTTTCCTACTCTCTCCGAATATCCACTGCCAACCTCTGATATGGAAGACCTTAAGAATTCCTGAATAGCTGCTACTAGATATTGGTGCTGTTTCATTAAACAAATTACTTTCTACGTTGGGTTTCTACATGCAGACTACGTTAAACATGTATAACAAAAATCAGAAATTAATTTTTGATCTAAGAAAGGATATCTTTTTCGGTTTTCATATTAGTAGACATATTGGTTCAACCGTCATTCTAATGTAATTTATTTTAGCTGAAGTTTTGTTTCTAGATAACACCGCGTTGATGGCAAACAGAACTGAAAGAGGGGTTATATAAATGGTAATGGCAGTGATAATATTAGCCGTTTCTATATAAGGAAATATTTGCTATTCAGGAGAAGCCAGTACTGTCTTCAGTTGAAATTTATAAAATCTTTCTTTTAAATTTTTTTTTAAGAAAACAGGTTCCTCAAGTCTAGTAGCTGTTATCTCCCCTATCTGTATCGATGGGGGTTGCCTTCCTTACCTTCTATTGAACTAGTGTGGAAGTTTAACGTTAATTATTTCATCATTTTCTCGTCGATTTACATGTGCTATCAATTTAAGCTGTTGCTGCTGTTAGCAGTCCTCAAGTGATGTGGTTTCTGTTATTTGAGTACAGTTCTTTGTTTGTGATTCTGTAGCGCCAGTCCACAATCTTCAAAGAAGGATCATCTTTGCCAAAACCGTCAGACTTAACTGGTTGAAAGCTATTTTTCACCATTCATCATAGGAAGCGGTTCTATACAGCTAGCAGTTTAGATATTTCTGAAAAGATTTGGTACCAAGCATTTCATTCATCTGAAAGTCTCGATCATACAAAGTTATTTAAAAATATGACACGAGTTTTCAGGTTGATGCTTTGGCTTTGTGGTAATCTGTGGTGTTGCACGAAACTACCTCTGGCACAGTCTATTCTATGTTCAATTTTGTTTCCATATCCGGATTTTTTATGTTCGATTCAGGGTTTACTGCTTTCATTCCAATTCCAGATCATAGTTTCTGTTTTGGAAAGGTTTATACTGAGTCCCATTTCTTGATAGAGGATGCTTATTTTCCGTTCAAAATCTCTCCAATCAAAACCAATCCAACTATGAATAGCTATGTCATCAGCATAGCACCCCTCATCACCAGTACATTGTTTTCGGAGGAGAAGCAGGATCGTTCTCTTCTATTAGTAGATACTTTGGGATGTGGTATCGGATGCTTAAATGGTCAGTGCTCATCTCATTACATCTGTGTATATAAATGCACAGGAGACAGTCTAAGAACCCTTTAAATACACAGGGGTTCTCATTTCCTCCTTGAGGTCTGCAATGTTTCCATATTGGGGTCAGACATATAAGAATCAGTAGATCGATACTGTTCCACTGTTAGATTGATCCATTCAGTTGATTCCGGAGCTTTGAGGGCGGTTTCTAACTGATACGAAGAGGAAGTCTTTATTGATGTGGTCACATGCTTCTTTGGGGTCAACAAAGCAGGTATACAGTTTCATTTTCTTGGGGTTGTTTAATGACATATATGCCATCATTTCACCACTTACCAGAACGAAAACTAAACTAGGTCCAGAGGAGTTGACTTACATAAGATCTTAGCTAATATAATGTTCATTAATACTTTCACCATGATGAATCCAGTTGAGATATATATCTGTATATGTGATGAGTCGCTTTTTTTTTAGATCTTCTATTTCCATAATGCGTGATAAATCCCACTTTTGAGAGAGGCATTTCTGATTCCAGACTTCTTTCATAAAACAGAGGGATTGAATTCAGGGAAAAAAATCAGATATTTTCAAACGTTCAGCTTCAATATCGAGTGATGCGTTATTATTTCTTAGTTTTTTAATAGCTTTCTTATTTTCATCATTTGTGGATTCAATATTGTTCAATGTTTTTGCAACAGATTTCGCAATGGTTGGATGAATATTTCTATATGTTCTCTTTCTGTGCTTATTTTTAATTTAGTTTTGCTCAGAGTGGACATGTGATTCAAAAGGATTTTTGAAACCACAATATTTTTGTATGATTTATGATTTTTCGCTTCTCTCAACATTTTAACACATTGTCAATGCCGTTTGATTTCATTACCATTTTTTCCGGAGATTCTGGTTTCTCAAAGAATTAACTAGTGTTTATAAATTTTCTTTGATATTTTTGTATATTCTCTTGCATTTTGTCCTTCCATTTGTTTCTTCCTTGGATCCTTTTTCAACTCAAGATTATCGTCCAATGAGTGTATATTTTTCATCTAGGTCTTCTTGAGATGGTCCAACTGCTTATTCAGCTAATGACGATATGACAGCATTATTTGATTCCTCTACGTTTTGATGAAGATTACTGATATCTATTTGGTCTCTAGTTTATTACTGGATTCAAAATGTCCATTTATATTTCGATGTGCTTAGATGACATGCCTTGGTGATTTTCTTCGTTCATGTAGGCGGAAGCGAGATTCTTTTGCTGGATGATGTTGTCAGTTTAGTTACAAGTAATCTGTGATCTGATTCAATGTACGACTTGTATATACCAACATCTGTTACGAAATGCTTAATCCAAGAGTTTGAGATGTTGAAGTCAATAATCTTTTTTGATACATTATCTGGACTATGACATCTATAGGGATGGTAAATGACCAAAGGTTACTTATAACAACAAAATTTTAGAAGTTGTGGAGAGTTATGTTCGCCTAGATTCTGAAGAGTTATAGCACATAAAAATAGTATTGAAAGAATATTTGCAATAGTTCTTGACAACTTACAACACCTTCCTCCTAATTTCCATGATATTATTAACTTGCTTAAAAGCCGCATTGTGTGGGCTTTTAAGCTAGCTGCTGCGGAGACCTAATTAGGCCCCCGATCCCAAACTAAAAGGAATCCTGGTCTAGTTTAGAAAACAGCAATGATAATTTTGAAGAAATAACTTGGGATTCCTTAATTCACCCCATGGAACATCAAAACCTCAGTTTAACTCTGAGTCTGGCTATAAGTCTAATTCTTGCCAAGAGACCGATTTGGGCTCAAAGTCCGATTTGGTTCGAAATTTCGATTTGGGCCAAAATTATAATTCAAGCCGAAAATTGAGTTCTTCAAATCACAAACTATACGGAAGTTCAAAATCTTACGTCACGAATTCACAAAGTTTGGGAGATATTTTAAATTGAATTTAAAACAGAAAATTGTGTTACTTTAAACAAAAAAAATTTTAAAGCTTTAAAACCAGTATTTTTTTCAGTTATTTAAAAAATTGAATTTTTAACGGTTCCCTCATCATGCGGACACAAATCTCAATACTGGATTTTTAAGCACCAGATAAAGGGCAGATATTCAATTCCGGGATCATTTTGATTCCAAAAAGGTAGAATATGTTTATGTAGAGCAAGTGTGGTCCGAGTTAGAGAGGGGTTTGGGACACACGAACGGACAGAATTTGCCGTCTATTTATTTAGAAGTAAAATCATTTGCAACGTACTTGTCTTCCACATATAAAAAAATTCTTTACACATTCTTTATTCCTGATAATACGAACTTCATAATTGACAATGCTCAATTGGTAATGACAGCATTAAATTTGAAACGAATGTTTTTGGTAGATACTAATCATTTTCAGATAGGGAGGCTATATAAAACCATCCATCAACAGCAATAGTTGCCAAATAAATCATTTTTCATTTTACGATTACAAATTGGTTCTATTTATTTTTAGGTCATTACTTGATAAAAAGATGACTAAAGATATTTTTGTTCAAAGGAAAATATCGACTTTAAATATAAAAATCTGATGGATTGTTTCTAGGCAGTCTATGCATCATTGAAGGAGTCTATTTTGAATTTGATTCAGATAAATATTCTTCCAGTTCCGCTCATTTCTACAACTAAAATCAACAGAATTTATTTATTCAAGAACACTAAAGAAATTCCGACAGAGTAACAAATATTTTTATTAGGCAAAACCTCTTATAACGACAACTAATTGGTTGCTTAAAATTCTGAATTTCTTTAAATTTAAAAAAATATCTTTTGAATATTGCTCTGTTACTTCTATATCTTTAGAGATTATCGATAAAATACAAAGAAGAATCTACAATGTTATTGGTCCTGACCTGGCATATCGGCTTCAGTCCTATTCCCAATGCCGTAACGTAGCTTCCCTGTGCCTTTTTATAAAAATTTTCATGCTAATTGTTTCGTTGAACATGGTAGCTAGACTTTATGAATTTAAGCGGAATATCAGACTAGTGCCACAATCTCATTATTTTACACTTGAAATAGCGAGATGCAAACGTAAGTTCTATGCTAACAGTTTCTTATTTCGCACTTCTCGATTGTGGAAGTCTCTTCTGGCTTCTTGCTTTCCACTTAACTATTATTTTCATAAATTTAAATGCAATATATCTTCTTTTTTTAATTCATATTCTTTTCTTGTTCTCTCTTAATTTTTCTTATATTCTCTAACATTCAGTAACTTCTTGCGTCTTAGTGGCTTTATTGCCTTGGTTTATTGCGAAATGTTTTAAAAGAATTAACGTATCGCTTTGACACTTGAATCTAATCAGGAAATAGGACACAACTCTGTGTGTCACAAGTTGTTCTCCACAGGGAAGTGTTGGCAAAGATTGGAAACAATTGATTGGTTTCCTTTGGAAAGCTACACCATGAAAATATACGAATGTTTTCAACATTCTTTTGCATATATCACTTCCAAGGTCTTCTAACGCTTTCGTTATTTTGCTGCAGGTAACGACGAGAGAGTAATGCTTCGCTTGTGTAGGTAGCAGCATTTCATATCGTATCTTTTCAAGAATAGAAAGCCAACACTGAGATTTCCCGTGCATCATGCAAGCTCGCTGGCTGGTCAAAGTGAATATTATGTCAAACTGACACTGACGAACCAATGATATATCTTGCAAAATCCAAATATCGAGATCCAGATCCTAGTTATGGATCAATGGAAAATAATACAAAAAACAACAACGAACATGAGAGTTCATGTCAATGGGAACTGTACTTAGAGGTTTGAACAATGGTCAAGTCACAGTGATCACTTTGAAGGATGTGTCAGGAAAATGACACAATTTTTTCTTTTTTAGAATGAACAACACTGAGCTGGTGAGGATAAAGGAATTTGAACACTTGCCTTGAGATTAGAATGCATGTACGTCAAAGGTAGCAATCAGCTGCCAAATATTTGGAGATAGAAAGACAGTAGCAAAACCAAAATCACGCCTCGGCTTATTTTGTTCAAAAGAAAAAATTACCATTGGGGAAGGTCTGAATCTATATCTTCCACCTATGGATTAAAAAGTATGAGATTATTTGCAAAAAATCATTTTTATTCTAAAAGAAATGTTAATGTAATATACCTTCGCAAAAAATGAATTATTCTTCCAATTCCAATGTGAAGAATGTTTTGGTTCTAAATAAACCATAAAGGGTTGATGAGCTGTAACAAAAATAGATCATTCTAAAAGAGAAGAAAATGATATGGAACAGTTCACACAGCAATTCCCATAGAATTCAAGAAAAGGAAAATCTTGTAAATCTAAATGAAGAGGAATTTTTAGTGACAAAATATCAGGCAGAATATTTGGAGCGTTTAAATGAATTTATTTAAATTGTTTGTGACGATATGGCGAAACCGGGTTACACAGACAAAGAGAATAAGAATTAATTAAACTGGAAAGAAATTCAAGGAATTGCTTCAGGTGAATGCTTTCCGAAATTTCGGTTTGAATTTCTGGGATGAGGTGTTAACGTGAGTCACATTATTTACATTCGGCAAATTATCCTCATTTTTTAAAATCATTTGACCCCAAGCAAGGCGATAGAACCACTAAGACACAAGTGGGTCAATGAGTGTGAAGAAAACTGAGAAAGCTCTACCAAAAACAAAAAACAAAAAACAAAAACAGTAAAAAGAACAGGATTCAAGGAGACAGAAGATGACGATTGACGTTGTTTTTTATATTTTTGAAGTTTAAAATGTTTCGGTCTTCTTCAGTTGTGTGTCGAAACTTTTGTAAATAATGATGAAAAACAAGAAGCATCTCAAATGTTGTGATATTGATGCACTTACCACGAAACAATAATCACATGAAAGGGCCTGATATCTTTATTGCCTATGAAAAGTCGTGGGTACAATCCTGTATCAGGATTGGGTTGGGTGGTTGTGACATAGAAATCCTTGTTGGCTTATTCAATATCAGAAATATGAATTTCTTATATACGAGTCTATATTTTACTTTGGTCTCTATATGAACATTAGTCGTGTTTATACTTGAGCCTATAGCTCGTATTTTTACAGAAGATTATAGGCAAATATTGGTCGTATTTATGCATAGTCCAACAATAAATCGGTATTGTCAATAGCACGAAGTTTCTATTTCAGCTGCGACAAATGTCGTAGAGACCCATACAAACCACCGAAAGTCACCTTTACCAGTGTGAGTTTATGTGAAAGTAATCTTCTTTTTAGCTAGATACCAGCAGCTGATAGATGATCTCTGTACCCTTAGAATCGACTTCAGAGATAGCATTGCTTAGCAATACATGAGATTATATATTTTAAGTAACCTAGTAAACTGATCTCTGGAGTATAGGGACAGTCTTACAATGTTGCGTTGCTAACGTGGTATCAATAACAACCGATTCAAAGTTGTTCTTGTTGACAACCAAATCTCGTCATATTTGTTCGAAAGCGAACGCAATGGCCTTGGTTGGAATTTGATCTCGACAAACCAATCGCAATTTAGGAACTGATAGAAAAAACGCTACACGACATACAAATTGAAGAATTTGCACAATAAGTCTATCATGAACAAATGGAAATCCACCGCCGTAACGTAACTTCGTAGTACCATTTCTATAAATGCTTTCATGGTAATTGTTCTGATCAAATTTATGAATTTAAGCACAGTACTAGATTGGCGGTAAGGTCTCATCATTTTACACTTGAAATGGCGGCTAGATATAACCGTAAGCTCTATGCTAACAGATTCTTATCTCACACGTCTCCCTTGTGGAAAGCTATTCCAGCTTCTTGTTTCCAAGTCAACTTTGTTCTTCACGATAATTTTAATGTAATGTCAATCATTATCTTCTGTCTTCTTAATTAATCCTCACTTTACAGCCGTGACTGGGTACAAAATCGCATGAACGGACTTATTTCCCACACTAAATCACGCACAAAAACGTCATGCGCCTATCGCGTCTCTATCGCAACTACATGGCAAATGTTGAGAGAAGCCCCATTCGTTAGTTCCACCAGCTCATTTCTTTACAGTTAATGTCCGCCCTGCCACTTCCACAGGGTTGAATCACCCTCATTCTTTACGGATTCCTTTGGTAAGAACGGAATTCAGCTACATTGAAACATTTGGTTCATTTACTTATTTAATAAATGACACTTTCATGGCAAATCCATGCACAAGAGACATTTTGTTGCGTGTCGTCTCATATCCTGTTAGTTCGTTCACGCGTTCGTTCTTTCTTCCATTTTGATCATTTTTGATGAAAATTAAGCAGAAAATATGATTATTTCTGCAAATATAAAATGAAAGTTCTGTATTTGTCTCACTCAGTGAGTGGCAAGTTGAAAACCGAAGTTCGAGATGGAAGTGGTTTCTTAAAAGATGTTTTCAAATTACATGATTGGTTTCATGAAATATAATTCGACCGTCTATTTTCGGCAGAAACATTGACGTAAATTGTACTGAACAATTTGACAAACTTCATAGATAAGAAATGTCACCAAGACTGAGCTGTATATAAATAAAAATAGCACCCAACAAGAACACACATACATACACACATTGGTATACACACATGCACACATTGGTACACACTCATATACATTGGCACACACACAGATGCACACGCAGACACACATAAATACGCATATATATTATAAATGTGCAAAACGTTGTCAAATTAAAGAAATGTCCGACTAATAAGAAAATAGAGGAAAATGAAAAAGCGTGAAAGAAACAAAAAAATAATCGAAGATAAAAAAATAAAAATAAAGAAAAAGACTAAAAGAAAAAAACGGATGTTCTGAAAAAGAAAGAAAAAGGAAAGAAAAAGTGAAGAGAGAAAGAAAAAACAAAGAAGCAAAGGGAGAAAGAAAAAGGAAAGTGAGGGAAGATACAAGAAAGAGAAGCTAATAGAAACATGTAAACTAGAGAGGTGAAAAAAGAGAGAAAGAAAGAAAATAAAGTACAGTTAATTGTCATGCGAACGAAAATAAGAGCAAAGCATCTGTTAATGCTGCCTGACTTCCGTAAGGAAAATACAGTTCTTACCTGTGTTCGAACACCGATGGATGCCACAATTTAGAACGTTGCATTTGAAGATTTTATATGAAGAAGGTAGACACGATAGATATCAGTAGACAGCTTTTTCTTTTCACATTACTTGACAAAATTGCTTAATTTCCCTTAGTGTCATTCGGCAGTAACTCAAGTCACAGCCTCTATTTTGAATGCTGATTTTCAAGAGTGAAATGGGCACGGTACAGTTTTCTCCTTTGTGATTCTTAACTAAGGTTAATGAATATTAATTTTGTTTTTTTTAGCTTGCTAAGTTAGGTTGATCCTTCGAATCAGCGCCAAGAGTTGGTCTTCGACCTTTCATATACAAACTATGATTTCAGATGTTGATTGCCAGAGAAGCTGGAGAGGTTCTCTCAATATTAGCCCAATAGAATCCATTTATCATATTTGACACTATATTAAACAAAGCTTAATATAGATTTCGACTATTTATAACGGTCAGTGTCTTTACCAATCGATTACAATGATGCGGACATTGTTGTGATGATAATCATAACTATAAATAGGATAATGATGATGATGATAACATCTTTAAGGGACATTTCTAGCGGTGAGGGATGATAATTTGGGACAACAGGAAAGGACTAAGCATTACCTTAAAGATGTGACGCTAATACAAAACAAAATCAATATATCAATATTCTAATCAAATCTTGCGAGTAATCATACGATAACGGACAATATTAGACATAATCCTTCTCTGTGCCAACCTGTACCTCCCGGGAAATCATAGTTTTTAACCAAACTTCGACGATCCATCTCTCTATTGACATTGGTTACTCTCTCTGTTTCTCTGTTTTTCTCTTATCATTTGTTTTTTATTGGTTGTCTTAAAGTTGGAGTATTAGTAAAATGGAAACGTCCTCTCCTGTTCATGTTCCAGTCCCGTAAAATTCCAGATTTTCAAATTCTAAATTTCAATTTCTTCAAAGTTTAAACATTGGTACTAAAATGACTTCCAAAGTCTTATCACACACTACATATGTGCATTTTAAAATCTACCATAAAACGCCCGATTATTCATATAAGTATTTCGTATGTAAGTTTATTAAAACATTCTTAGACCAGTCTGTTCCTATCTATATATATATATCAGTGACTCTCTCAATTCCCTCCTTTCTCTCTCTCTCTCTCTCTCTCTCTCTCTCTCTCTATATATATATATATATATATATATATATATATATATATATATATATATATATATATGTCAGGCGTCAATAAAGTCAGTTTACAGTTACTTAACACTTAAGACAAAGCAATTAATCAACAGTCCATAAATTTATTGGTAAAATGATTCTGGTTAATTCTAGTTAATAACAATAAAGTGCTATGGTAAACAATAGCAAAATAATTATCGATACTGTTTAAACTGCGAGCCACCTGCTTCAATGTTTTGCTTTTTATTATAGTGTGTAGTGACTTTATTACCACCATATATATATATATATATATATATATATATATATATATATATATATATATATATATATATATATATATTATGTATGACACGCCCGCACCCACCACCGCAAAAATGTATCCATACTCCAAGAAAGGAAAACCTTTTGCATAGATATTCTAATACTAAATTTATTCACACATGACAAGATTAATACAAATTAGCTTAGGACTGTACAGACACGAGATGCTCAAAATGGTGGACTTTAGCTTCCAGACATTTATTCGTACGGCAAGCTACTGCTTGGCCAATGGTGGCCAAAGTGTCTAATGGGATTACTGCACATGCATTTTTCAATTTATTGTCTTTTTCAATTTATTGTCTACATGTTCTCAATGTAGTCGGTTTTCTGCGATATGCAACATCATTTAGACCTTGTTGATGCTACGGCCATGAGAGTAATGTCACCTGTCAAACAAAATATGATACTACAGTAAACTGTGTTAGTGCAATTTGCTAAAACTAGCAAAATCAAGTTTTTCCTTTCCTGAAGTGTGTAGACATTTTTTAGCAAAATCTCTCTCTCTCTCCCTCCCCCCCTCTCTCTCTCTATATATATGAATAAAAGCTAAAGGAAATTTTAAAACTTTATTCATATTGTTTTTATTGATCTTGTCCTCGTACAGATATATTTTAGTTATATATGAATTTTACACACATACACACACACACACACACACACACACACACACACATATATATATATATATATATATATATATATATATGTTTCACCGAATATGACAAGCAAATACAATTTTATATAAGTTCTTTAGTTGCAACGTATTAGGAGTTTTTTGAAGGTACACCAAATTGGAATTACTACTTCTAGACAACACAGCTCAGCATATAAACAGAAAAATATGCGAACCCTTTTAAAATGGTTAATGCATTGGCTGAAAGCGCTTTGAATAATAATAACTTCTGACAGTTTCAACACACTCTTAGTCCTCATAAATGAAAAAAGAATATGTAAGGATAAAAAAAAAATCGGCATTTCGTCGTTCATCACACACACACATACACAGATATATATGTATGTATATTGTGTAGATTGAATGTGGCATATGTCCGAAAGTCTGGAGGATCGAATTCATTAGGCATCCGTAATTGATTTTCCAAGACAAGCACGTAAGTGAATAGAATAAACTCGACTGGAATTCGAATCTCGGATTCTTCAATCCAAACCGACATCCATTACTCTGCCATGCCCCCAAGACCTGGAATAGAGAGAAAAAAAAGATATCATTAACAAAGTACTATCGTTGATCTTTAACCAAACTTGTATAACTGAAAAAAACTGCTAGCCTAATACGCGCAATATATATATTGAACTTATTTCGGTTATACATATTTTTATTTTATATATATAAGTCCAAATGCGTTGGTTGCCCACCGTAACGATACTGACCACAAGTTTAACATAAAAAATGCTGCTGTGATCAAAGAGGAACACAATTCACTGCGACGTAAATGTTTAGAAGGTCCTTTAATCACAAAATCATCTACAATAATTTTGCGACTTGGCCATTTTAACATTTCATAATTCCTGGCAGATCTTCACAGTTTGGAATTCCTATTTTCAGAAAGGATGGAAAGTAAAAGAAAAAGACTCTAAATGAATTCGGCTAAATAAAAAAAAATCTAAAATCCCTAGCACCCCTTGTTCATGCGTATATGTAGTCCTACCAACAAATTCAGTCCGATGAAGTACTGAAGGACGAAATGGGTCACAAGTAAACATTTTCCACTTTCTTATACAATTTCCCCAATATTGTTCTTGATGTATAAAAATATATATCATTATCTCATATATATATATATATATATATATATATATACTTCATCAGTGGTTGAGGTTTTTGGACGAACTGACCGAGGCTGATTTTTGTGTTGTTGTCCTGCTTGAATTCTGCAGCGCACTTCTTCACAGTTGCATAGGAGGGGGGTTCTCAGAAACGTCTGTACCATATCTTCATGGATTTCACTGAGTGTCATACTCTTCTTTTGCAGATAATTATGACTGCTCGGACCTCAGTTTTTTTTTTCATTTTTAGATTTGTCGCACACCTATCGCCTTTGCATGGACCTCACCTGCAGAGAAATGAGGGCATAAATCCAAGTTAGTTTTCTAGTAGTAGTGTGTTACCCCAATAAAAATGTTCAGTTGTGGCTTTTCTATCTGGGTGAACCTTTTGAACGACCTTCGTTTATTGTGGCCTACCAGAAGTCCTTATGTCGGTGAAGTGCGTTTCAATAATTCTACAAGTGGTTGAAAGTCCTCCGGAGAGATGCTTGCTTGAAATAAGGCATGTCGCTCATTTGAACATTTTCCATGAAGGTAACCATGAATATAACTAAGTTTTGAAGGTATGGAGTGTTACAAGCCAGTTTTGCTCCCATTGAACTATTAGACATAAAATGGAGGAAAGATCAGTTGTAAGGCTCTGGTCATCTAGAAGTGCACCCATACACTGAATTATCATCTGCGTAGATATTTAATAATGATCTGAGAATGTTAATAAAAAGTAGAATAAGGGAAAGACCGAGAAATATAACTAAT